>VZTB01005271.1:982311-1163540 GCA_013397245.1 Thryothorus ludovicianus | reverse complement strand
GGAGGAGGAGGAGGAGGAGGAGGAGAATTAACTGGCTTGGCTCGACACCAGCCATGACCCCACCTGCACGGAGCAGCTGCGAGATGCAGCATTAGCTCCTGACAAGTGGATTACTCACAGCAAGGAGACAATTCTATTACTCAGAGGAAGGAACAAAATATGTCACGGAAAGGTTTAAGGACCACGGAGCAAACATATCAGCATTGTTTAGGAACCTATTTATGCGAAGATGAGCCTAGTGGGATTCGCCAAAGCACCTGCATAAGTTAGTCACCTAATTTGTACCAGCCATAAAGGTATTCAGAGCCTAATTGCTTAAGTGTTTTTGAAATTCCTGGTAGGCATGAAAAGACCTTTGTAAATCTGCTCCCCTGTGCAACCCGATTTTTATGGACAGAGACTATAAACACCAAGGTACAAATGCCTATTCATGAAGTCATACGGTTTTGATCAGTGGTTTAAGGATTATTTGCAGTGTTAGAGGTTTATGTGGGTTCAAATGAGTCCAGTCATAAATTTGTTATTAATCTGCATGTAAAATTTGGCTGCATGTTGTAACAATGCATGCACAGTTATGGTTTAAGCATAAATTTGCCAGAATAGAAATATTCCTCCATCCTTCAACTCCAAACGGGAAGGCATTCACTAAGGCAGTGTGACTGCTCCTGTGTACTTGTAGTTGAGTTTTGATTTAAAAAGCAGGCTTTCCCCTTCACTGGTTACAGCTTTTTATCCCTTACGTGAACTAAATTCCTTTACAAACAACATACATCTTGTACGCAATGCAATGAAAAAAAAAAAGAATCTCTCCTTTTTCATTGCAGAGATTTGTGTGGAGAGCCTGACTCCATTAATTTCAGCTGGATTGACTCTATGCCATCTGTTTTCTGTGCAGCTGCTTTATTGTGGGAAGAGAGGAAGACAAGAAAGCACCCTTCTAAGCTCTACCGATGACATCCAGAAATAAGAATATAATTGGTGGAAAACCTTCTGAAGTCTGCTGCAATCACAACAGTCAAAGGGATTAGGGTGTGATCTAAAAGAATAGATGCAGATTAGATATTTTCCAAAAGGGTTTGAAACCTGCCTTCAGACCCTTTCCAGACCCTCTTCCTTTAGAAGTAAAATAAACAAGGCCACTGGTGTGAGAAGCGATTAAACTTGAATTTATCCAAACTGGTGTTTCTCACTCCTTTGCAGCATGGGGTAGACAGGTAGTAATCCATCAAACAGTGATATCGGTACAAGTAGCAGCAAGGTGCCACACTAACATTTGCCCACTGCACACAGAAGGGCAGAGCCTTAATTTTAGAGGAGCAATCCTGGTTTTGCGTCATCTTAATCCCTGCTCTTACCCAGTGACGTTGTTGCTGTGTCTGCACAGCAGCAAACACGAAGCTCTGTGCAGAACAGAAGGGAACACAGCCTCCCAATTTCTAGAGGGTGAATCATTTCTAAACCAGAGCTGGGAAAATAATCCCCCAAAGTGGCTGCACAACCACACAAAGGATGTGCTCAACTCATTTCATGCAATACTTCCCTACCATGCACACACACTTTGTTTTGGTTTTTATTCATGCCTGGTTAAATCTGGGGCACACTACTTCTGTTGAGCATGCTGAGCCCATAAAAGGGCCTATTTCAGGACTATCCTCAGCATCACTCATTCCATGATCTAAACCCCACTGCATCTTCATCTTAATACTGCCAGTAGCTTCAGTCACATTTGTAAATGTGTTCTCGGTCCCAGAAACAATTTATTTGTGCTTGAAGTCGTTGTGATAAGAGCGCTGCCTTTGCAGGATTAACCGATGCTACCCATGTATTTATGACTCAGGCAACTTGTTTTTCCAGCTTTAATAAATAATGAAGCCCGGATGGCTTTTCAAGAGGGTTTTCGCCCTCCTGGAGCCACGGTGTGAGCCGGAACAGAGCTCTGATGCCAGTCAGAGGCAGAAGCTCGTTCCTCTACCTAAGTAATTCTCAGCAGAACACCCCAGCCACATAACAGAGCCCTGCTGCTATAAATACAGCCCCAGCCTGGCGAGGAGCGGGGTGGGAAATGTGGGTGGGGGAGCTCATAGCACACCGGGGGTCCCTTGGAAGGCTCCCATCCCCTCCCAGGTGCCGAGATCCCTCTGTCCCTGCCTGTGCCAAACCCTGCTCAGAGGCAAAGTGGGGCCCTGGAGGGAAATGGAGCCGGACATGTAGATAATGCCCCCATAAAGCAGGCAGTAGCAATTAGCTGGGGATGTACCCTTCCTGTGCAGGGCTGGCAGATCTGCTGCGAGCAGTGGAGCTCAGGATGGGTTTTGCTGCTGTTAGGGAGCAATGATTACAATCTTTGTCTACCACACATTCTGAAGGGAAGCAATCCTTTTCTTCTGAGCAGGATGGTCATTGTGATTTACAGCAACAGATCAATAGAGAGGTGGGAAACATCCTCCAAGAACCTACATGTTCACAATGGCTTTTTCCAAAGGTTTTTAATTTTCACTCTTACATTTTCCGTGCTTATTGTCTCCACAACTTTGTGCTCAATAAGCTTACACTGGTGATGGCCCAACAAGCACCCTGCTCCCCCAAGACAGCCATCTGTATGGCACCGTTGGAGCTCTTTAAACAATTTTGTTTGATTTTCAGCTGCAGAGACTGTTGATAAAAGACTGAAACTCTTTTCTGAAACTTTGTCCCTGAGGTGCACAAAGTCCTGTGTGACCCTGTCATGCTCGTTCAGCATAAAAACCCCCTCCTCTCTGCAAACTGCAGCCAGTGATTAGCAGAACAAAATACACCTCAGCCCACACGGCCCTGCTCCCTCCTATTTCAGACTTTCACAGTTTCCAGTGCATTCACCTCAACTTTCATCAGGAATGGTGAAGTTCTCTCTGCCCAGCGGAGGCGCAGAGAATTAAAGAAGAGTGAAGAATTCAAGCTGAGCCTTCCCAAGCCTCTCGCTCACATCACACCCTGACAACACCCAGTGCAGTGAGGTGGCACAGCACCTGAACTCAGCACACCTGGGCATTTAAGGCTCTCTTACACTGCTGTCTTGGGAGAAGGGAATTTTTACTTCCCTATGTTCATTTATTCAACCATTTTATACTTAATCCTAATCTACCTGTATTGAAAACAACACATGTTTGGGGGAATGGGACTTCAGCTCTGAGTGCTTTAAAATGCTTTTACCATAGATATTTACATGTTGTACATGGCAGAGCAATACTATATTTAACTCAAACATCACAAACCCAAGTGTTTCAGGTACTTAAATATGTGCCCTAAAGCAAGCATTGTAAACACCTCATAAAAGTAAAATTCCCCAGTGTCGGCAAATAAAGAAGCTGCGGGGAGAAAATAAAGAAAACACAAAGAAGAACCATTGCAAGATAACAGCAAATGAATAAAACACAGCTGAAATTATACCACAGAAATTCAGTGGCCTCTTTTAATGAGTTGTGTCTTCCTTGCCTGCCTACCCCACTGGACTAGATTTGGGAACACTTCACAGCTTATAAATGTGGATTAGTGGCATTGAATACTAAGTAAAATATGCACATGTGTATATAAATATATGCATTTATGTATGTAAACATATACATTAATGCATCATATGCCTATGTAGGCTAATAATTTTTATATATTTTCCCTAAAGCTTTGATCCAACAGAGCAAACAAGCAGAGGCAGAAAATCACGTAGCCCTGTGCTGTGTGTATACACATCCTGACAGTGCATTTTAGGAGTATTAAGTTAGAGAAAAACCCTTGCTGCAACATGGAGAGGAACAACACTCCAGAAATGTTTTCCCAGGATTACAAGGTGCCTGTTTCTTATGCAATGCAGCATTTTCCAGCTCCTGGGAGCTCCTGCAGGAGAGAGGTTACCATTTGGAATCCTCAGAATCTGTTTTATGCCAAACTGACTTGATCCAAAACATTTGCTTAGCAAGTACAGCTTTGGTGGTTGTACTGTGCATATTAAAGAGGCCACTTTATTATTACAGTGGCAATAAAAGCAATGAAGTGACTTTATGGGCAAGAAGAAATGCATAAAGGCTAGGTACATCTGGACTTTGAATAATGTATGAAGACCAAATTTTAAGGCTGGCTTGCAAGATAAATGCAGTCCCCAAAAGTAACTGGAACTGTCTGATCATTCTGGCTCATTGAACTTCAAGGGGTTTAGTGCAAACACTCTGGTCCTTTCTCCATCAAAGCTTCTCTGAAAGAGTCAACATTTAGATGAATTTCAAGCTACAGTGAGAATATCACAGATTACCCAGGCAGCTCTAAATTTTTCCACACAGCTTTCAGAGAGTGAAACACAAGCAGAAGTGAGAAGCCACTTTTTGGTCATGCAGCCAAGTGCCAAATCTATGATGCTCTGCCCCTGCTCCAGGCTGCCAGACACCTGTCCCTGCCTCACAGGCAACTCCTTGTTTCTGTAGATGACACATGAAATGCAAAAATAATTGGGACACGTCACCTTCCTTTGCCTCCTTGAATCCCAAAAGCCAGTGCAGGATGAAGGTGGATTCCTGTTTTCCAGCAGGCTGCTCCTGTTCCAGAAAGGGGCAGGACTGCCTTTCACCCACTGGGTACTTTTCTAAGGGCAGCAGGGAATCCCTCCTATTACCACTTGGCTCTGGGGAGCAAAGTGGAGCAACCCTGAGCAAAGCAGGGCAGAGCTGCAGCTTGGAGCCAGGGCCCTGCAAGCAACAGGAGCTTTCTGTTCCTTTACCAGCTACACTGTTCTGACCACTGTGTTGGGGTGTAAAACCAAGTCCTCTCCCTCAGCTGATAGCTTTGTGTCAGTGGTGAGTGGCTTGAGGAAAGCAATGGGGACAGCAAGAGGATAAAAGAGCTAAAATTCAGTGCTTGGGATCTTCCCTGCAGCTCCCATTACACTGTGCACACAGGGTGTGATCTGTGCTGGAATCTTACACAGGGCAATGTCAAACCCTGCCAATCCTGAGCCCTTCCATGCTGCTGAAGCTCCTCTGTGTCAGTTTTTGGATCTGTGACTCCACAATTTTCTCACTGCCGTACCCAGAGGGTAGCACAGCAGCGTTTTTCTGGCACAGGTACTGAGAGGCTGCCAAACTTGCATTTACTGCTGGCACTCCTGTGCTGTGGATTGCAGGTTTCCTGGGATTGGTCATCCCTGCATATCCATTCCTCGAGCTTTCATAAGCCATGCTTGAAATGCTGAGGTCTACATCTAGAAATGAAAAATAGTAATTATTGGAAAGAACCCGTAGAAGTCTTTTTTTGCAGTGACTAGAGAATGAGGATTATAAATTTACTTTAGAAATAAGTATTTAAATTGGAGACACTTCACAACTGGTAATTGCCAAAAGGAATCTCTTCATCCTCTAACCTGTGCTGCTCACTCAATCAAAGAACTCAGTGATTGCCTCAGTAATGGGCAATCAAGCCGTGGTCAGGCACTAAAACCAAACCAGGAATGGACTTTGAACAGTTGGCCATAAATATAAGAATCAGAGCCCCATGGGTCGCCAGGGATGTAAATGGTGTTGATTGTACTGGAGGGCTTTAACTCCTCGAGGTTTTTGTTTCGAATGAGAGTGAAGGCAGTGTAGTAATGCCGGGCATGTGGCAGACAATCCTGCTTCCCTCACTCGTTCCAGATCCCTTGGATGAAAACAGCCATCAGTTATCTTGCCCTCCCTGCCACCAGCTGGGTTTAATTTCTGGGGATTTCCCAGATGCAATATGTGCTGCCAGGGTGTCACCCTCGTTTTTCAAGTTTTCTGAAGCGCTTTCTAACTCAATGTTTTTCATAGTTCTTTCACACACGGGTGTTATTACCGGAAGTATGTTTTTAATACAACAAAATTGTTTACACACTTTCTCTTGGTGTGAAAAACAACTGATGGGCAGTTGTCTTGACCAACAGGATGGGAGAGGTGTCAGCCTTCTCCTCCAATCCCTGGTCTATGTAGAAATACTACAAATATAGAGTCAAAAGTTTTAATAAATAAGTTTTAGCCTTCTCACGAGCCAGTGTGTCCGTGTGTGTCCTTGTGTGTCCCACAGCACCACCATGGCACCCTCACAGTATTTCTGAGCACCCCCAGGCTGCTGTGGGTGCCTGAGGCACTGAGGATGCTGCTCAGCCTGATGCCAACACCTGGATTCTTGGGGAGGAAGGGGTGGAGAGGTGCAGAAGCAATGAGATTGCTTTATAAATTATTGCCTGGCTTCAGCTGACACATTTCAAGCTTCAAAAGAGGCATAAGCACTACTCATAGGGTTTAAACTGTAAATCCTTAAAAAAAAAAAATCCTTGAAAACCAAAGAAAGGCAACGCCAGGACCAAAACTTTCCTCACTTCATTTATATTTTACAATAGTTCAGCTTGTCAGCAGATATAATTTGTGATTGCTGCTCAGAAGATGCTCAGAACTGCCACAAAACTGCCAAAAGACACCAACTTTTGTTTTATTTTGTCCTTGCTGCTCCATCCCTTTAGAATGGGCCAACAATAAACTATATTTAATGTAAAGTATTAAAAGTGAAGTTCTCCCCAGGCTGATACTCAGTGCATGGACTTTCAGGTCTTCATGGTCATGTTATAAATCAGCTGTGAATTAAACCTCTGTCAAAACATGGGATAAAATGGCTCTTCTGGTTGCTGCTATTGTTATATATTGTACAATATAACGTGACCAGTTTCAGAATTGAATTTCCTGCATTGCTAACAAGTGTTTCCCATTTGGGAGGGCTGCCCATTAACAGAGATACTTTTATATAAGAGTTCACACAAGCAGGTGCTGAGTGTTGAGTTTTCTGTTGTTCACAGTTTAATAGATTGACAGATTTTAGGTTCATTAGGTAATTGTAGCTGATTTCCTTTGTACCACACATTTAGAGTCACTTTAGAGAAGAGATTCTTTGTGCTGTTGTAAATTTTATGTTCATTACATGTACCAAAAAGAGATAAATAAAAAGGAAATAAAAAATACAATTTGCTCAAAAGAAAGTATCAGGTGACCATTACAGTTTATCTGTTGCTAAGTGTGAAGACCTCAGTCCTTGGGAATACCATAAGTTGCCACATGTCTGCACAGACATACATCAGATGTGTTTCCTGCCAGCCACTGGTTGCTCAAGTTTTATTCTGAAAATATCTGGGGCCAAATTTCCATTAAAAAATGCAAAAATCCAAGAGAAGACTTTGAGGAATGAAAAGAAAATGTCTATTAGAATAACTATTAAATATATTAATATTAAATATATTAATATATAGCATATTAATAATATGCTATATTCTCTCTCCATACAATATTAGCTTTTGCTGGATGGCGATGTAACTTCTATCTAAAAAATGTGCATGTGCAGATAAGTACAAACAGATTTGCCTTGACTCAGCCCAAGGCTGTCAGATTTTGGGGTCTAACCCTCCTCTGCCAGCCCAGATTGCTCCCCACAGCCTGGCTGATCCCTACTGCCCTGGACCATCAAAATAACACAGTTTTTTGATTTTTACAAATTAATTTCTCCAGGATTTTCCTTCGGATGGAAATTGCCATATGCTCATTGGTTCTGATTTTGAACAGAATTTTTTAAACTACCAGAATGTAAAGAAGAGGATTTTCCAAGCTTACACCAGCTCTGCCTTTGATTTTTGAAAGAACTTGTTCACATCTCTTCACACTTAGCCTGGTCAGTCTTTTGTTTTTCTGTATTCTCATTGTCTGTTTTTCCCCACTGCATCCTGCTTCCAATTATGATTTAAATTAAGCTTAAAACTCTATCCCAAACACAAAGACTCCTCTTGCCCTCTACTCTGCTCTCATTTCCCTCCACCCACAGGTTTTCTTTTGTTTCTTTAGCTGCAGAAAAGCCTCACAGATCAGCCTGCAGCTGAAATTCAATTCTTTTGGATGTGTCTCCTGTTCTGGGGACTCTTGGATCCCCTTCTTGCCTCTTGTTCCCAGTGTCAAATCTCCACACTTTCTTGTGAGTACTCATTTCTCATGGAGGGAAAGAAAAGAAAGTCAGGCACAGGAACATGCTCTGGAATAGGTCATTCTGTTAGCAGAAAGTGATGGTGAGAATAAAAATAAATCTCGTGGCTCTGACAGTTACTCATTTTAAAAGGACTGATGGGAGACAAGCATAAAAAACAAAAGCCCAAAAGCAGATTTGAGCAAGAGGGCAAGCAGCATAGATCTAACAACCTAATAAAGCCTCAGCCAAAACAATTTTAGAGAGGAGAGAGCTCCAGCAGAAGGAGCATATGTTTGACTCAGCCTGATTAGAAGAAATAAATAGAGGTGCAGCCATCCTGGAAAGGAAAACTTCCTGAGTCAGCAAACACAGACCAACCCAGGGGTGAGACTATGAAAGATGAGAACAAAACACTCAGTAACCTTGTAAATGGTGTGTGCTTAATTTGGGCAGTCTTGTTTCCAGAAAAGAAAATGCAAAAAAAGACATAAACCAGAGAAACACCAAAAAAACCCCCAAACAAAAACAAACAAACAAAAAAAAAAGGAACAAAACAGAAAAATGTAAATAAGTGGAACCTTAGTAAAAGGACACATTTGAGATTTGTTTCTCTAATATGAAAAGAAAAACAAGAGGAGGTTATCTTACTAAATAAAAGATGCTGCAGTGTAGGCTGGTCAGATGATCCTATTCAGCACTGGCCACAGCAAGATGATACTGAAAATGGTGATACTCTCTCCTGTAATGTGCATTAGTCTATGTAACATTGCAGCTGGATTTAAAGGGAATTGCACCTTGGATGGACCAGCACTGTTACCAGAGCTACACAGGCACACACATTGATTTCAGTCTCACAAAATGAGCATTCTTGTTTGTTTTCAAGCTTTTCTTTTTCACCCCATCGTGTACAAACAAGACCTGAATGACCATTAAGATGTTAATGAATTGCAAAGAGAAACAATTCATTACTCCGGAGGGAAGGTTAATAAAATACAACCCCTGTCCAGTGCGTGCTCAACACATATCAGAGGCAGAGAGTGAAACAGGTGCACCTCAAAGAACAGAAACGCTGCTGATTGGGGCTGCAGGAAAGATTTCCACTAATGGATTTTGGATCAGCTTTTAGGAGGAAACACAAGTGTCCTGGTTTAGGGCAAATTTGGGAAAAAAAATCCAAAAACCTCTGGATAGAGTCCCTCTATAAAAGGAATACGAACCTCCCCCCAGCTGGTTCAGGACAGAAAAAATTTCCGTGGAGGAAAGCGGAAAAAAGTTGTTTATTTAACAGGCAAAGCACTCCCCAGTGCAGCAAATGAACAACCCTGAACAGCAAACCCTCTGTGTGCCCCCAGAGATGCCAAATTCAGAAAGTCTCTCCCGGGGCTGGAGCTCGGCTCAGTTGCTGTCGGTCCCTCAGGGCTGGGAAAGGCCGGGCCCAGGCCAGGCCCGGTGGGACACAGGTGGGAGCTCCTGGGGCCCTTTGGGTGTTTAACCAGAGCAGGGTCAAACAGTGACAAGGAAAAGGAAAAAAACCACAGCGTGGAGAATTTCTGTGCCTCAGCCAGCCAAAAACTGACAAAAAGCAAAGGAGAGCTCTGTCCTGCTGTCCACACTGCAGCCAGCACAGGCCGTGTGTGAGGGAAAGCTGCAAACTCTGATCTTTATGTTTAGAAAACAACCACCTCAGACATTGCACAGCTTCTCCTTCACTCTCAGATCCACTTTGAAAGGTACAACATTTACTTCTGAGCTAAACAGACGGATGGGGATCCAATTTTAGCATCAACCCAGGACAACAATGATGACACTGAATGGCAAACACCAGCCACCAGGCAGGTGCCAAGGGTGGGAGAATTTGGGTAAATCTGCCAAGGCCAGTGTGCCCCAGGGCACCCGCTCCTTGGGAGCTGCTCAGCACCGCTGGGATTCCCCACTTGGAAGAGATGCTTTAAAATCCATCGCAGGACAAACTGGTGCTGTTAAAAAGACATAAAAGACGGATGAGTGGTTTCACAGGGGACATTTTTTTGTGCTTGGGGACACCCACTAATGGCTCTCTTCAGAGTAAAACTGATTTTTTGCCCCGAGAGTGTTTTGGGCTTGCCAGCTGTACAGTCAGAGCAACCTTAATTTCTGACTTAGGTCTGTGTAAAACAGAATTGATGGGTGTGAGCATTGGTTTAAACTGATGTAAAAGTGATATAAGCAGAAGGGCAGGTTATTCCTAACAAATTGGATGGGAGCAGAACAGAAAGATGAGCTCAACACTCAAGTCCTGTGGAGCTGATCTGAATGGTGTCTCCAGAAATTATAAAACACAGAGAAGAAGAACAATTATAAACCACATTCATCTCTCTTTCTAGATTATCAGGATTTTTTTCTGATTTTTTTTTTTGCTATTGTTTAGTTAAAAAGCAATTTTTGACTGCATAAAACTTTTTACATGTATATATGCATATATTATATTTACACAAAGAATGAAAAGTCATTAAAAATAAAAATCACTGTAAAACAATATAAAAAGTATATCCAAAGTTTACAATTGGATAAATAAGGTATCTAAAAACGGTAAGAGTATCATCTGCAGCTAAAGCACCACCTAAAAATGTAATTCCCTGTTCTTTTTTAAGTCAGCTTCAGCTAGCCTTTAAAATTTCTATAAAGCACAATTCACAATTCAGGGTTTCGCTGAGATGTTAAACTGCACTTTCAAAATATTTAAGATTCATTTCCTACTAAGTGCCAAACTACATCTCAGGAAAAAGATGTAAATTCATAGAGAGAATTTAAGTAATGTATTCCATGAGAGAACAGCAGAGTGCCACATTTCTTCTACAGTGACACATTAACCTCCTCATATCAGTGTGTTAAAAGGAAAAAAATCCCTTCACTCAACAAGACCAAAAAGCCTTATTTTTTGCCCATTACTGTTTGTTTGCATTTTTAAGATTCCTTTAAAGAAAAAAGCTTAATGCATCCATCAGAGGGGGACTAGATAATTTCCATCCCAGATTTCTGAGGGAAATGGCAAAACAAACTGCAGGTCTGGTAATTTACTGCTCAAACCTGGACAAGTCCAGTGTGACTGGGGAAAAGCAAAAAAAAAAAATACCATGGAGGAAACAGGAGGTGCTTCGGTTTAACCCAAGACAGCAAACCATTGGTTGTTCAGTCAGGTTTGGTAAGCAGGTTAATTTGGACTGCTACCAAGGAGAAAGAATTATGATGCTTAAAAAATAAATGTCTTTGTCACAGAAAACCTGAAAGCTTCCCCATTACTGGTACAGCCTCTGCATGAGGTTCAGAGCTAATCAGGGTGGAAAAAGCCATTTTGTTGAGTGGGAAACAGAAAATGCAACTAAGCTTTGCTAAAAATAACCCATGCCAAACTATCCTGATATTTTGTTTGAAAACAAATCCCCAAAAGCAATAGATTAAGGCAAGGAAATGCAGCGGATCTGATTTATCCCAGTGTCTGAAGCAGGCGGGATGAGGTGTTCTGGATGCTGGGAGAGTGGGGAGCTTTGAAGTGGTGCTGATTTGTCTGAATAAAAGCAGACACGAGAGGAGGAGGGAGACTAAAAATCATGCCTGCCATGGGTCCTGCTGAATTTTCCTATTAATGACACAGACAGGAGGAGAAGTGTGTGGATTGTATTCCCCAGAGACACCCGTTGGAAAGTGCTGCCGACACGGAATGTAGGAAGAGGGCTGAAGGAGATGGAAAGAAATTCAACCTTCTGCAAGGGCACATACATGGAAATTAATAAAATCTTCAGCTAATAGCTAGAGGCTGCTCTTTTAAGTGCTTCATCCAAAGGCTTTCCCAGTGCGAGATGAGAGCTTGGTAACGAGAGCACATTTGCCTGCAGCTGCCATGGCTGGCTCCTCCTCACCACCTTCTCCCTCTTGCCCCATGGCCTCTCTCCTCTCATGTGGCCTGAAATAAATTTTGTTCATGATCAAAGCACAGTTTCCTCTTACCTTTACACCTGCTGTATTACTCTTACATGACAGAGGTGAGTGCAGCACAAAGCTGTGTCCTTGCAGGCAGCCGAGGCTCCTCGCTTTGAGGGTCTGCGGGGGAAGGGATTGCAATGCTCATTTTGTCTGCCACCCCTCGCCTGGTGTCCCTTCCCCATCTCCAGCCCCACTGTTATTTGCTGCTCTGTTACTCCAAAAGGAGAAAGGGAAAGTGGTTCTTGAGATTTATGTGTGCCCTTCTGGAAAGGAAGGGATGTGGTTTTGCCTCTCAAACTCATGAAGGAATCAGACTCAGGTTTTGCTCCTCTAAAAGTAGACTGTGGTTACAGCCTCCACTTCCTGCTCCATCTGCCTTCTAACCTTGGCATTAACAGCAAGCAGAAGTCTTTTACTCAAAGTTGATAAATTAATTCTGGAATGGGGTTATGGTCTCTGAATCCCATTTTCACAGCATCTCCTTTCTCATGGATGTGGGTCAGTGCTAAACCGTGGATCTATGGAGGATTTTGAATATTCCCCTGTCTTTAGTATTTCCTAGGGCAGGCTTAAGTGTTCCCTGCTTTACTCACTGCCTGCTTTGAATCTCATTCTGAGGCACTTAATCCTCTCCCTTCACCCCAGAGGGAATTCAGGCATCTTGCTCAGCTCTGTGAACTCTGCTCCTGGAACAAAGCCTGCAACCACCAGGCATCGCACGCTCCAAAATGCCTCTTTCTGTTTATGAGGCCAAGTTTTGGGTTCTAATGGCACCAATCATCTGAGAGGGCATGGCCCAACCACTTGCATGACACAGCTCCAGCATTGCCTTGGAACTTTGTGCCTGGCTCTTGATCCAAAACTGTGGGATAAGTACTTTTCTCCATTGGAAGCTGCCCATCAAGTCATTTAACCCAAGAAAGGTTCCTAAAAGGAACAATATCCTGAGAGGCAGAGGAGGAACAGGAGTGTTTATCTGCACTAAAACCAGGTTTTATAGCCCTGAAATTATGTGACTTTTTTATTTCCCCCTGATAATTTCAAGTCTAAGTACTGTGTAAACAAGAGATCCCTTGTAAATAAATTTAAGGAGTGGGTAGTGATTCTGCAGGTATCTGAGAGAGAATTGTGCCTGAGCAGGAAATGGAGGTTATTCCCTGTCAGATAATTTGGATCCTGGCATGGTTTCCAAATTCAGGCAGCCAAACTACAGCAACATGAAATGCAGGTGGACAGAATAAGAGTTTTAGCAATACATAAACCAGTTCCTTCCCTACAGGAAGGCAAACGTGTACCTTTCAAAGAGTACAAAATTTAAAGTGGAAACCCATCATCAGCCTTGGATTGGGGTATCAGATGATCTCACAGCATCACCCTGTCCAGCTGCTCAACACGTATGGATCTCCATAGCTTGAAGGCCATGTTTTCCTTGTCTGAGAGCAGCAGTGAGGTGACCAAGTGTCCCTGCCTGCTGCCCCACCTTCCCCACAGCAGCCTTCCTCTTCACACCCCTTTCCCTGAGCTTCTCTTTTCTGAAATTCCTCTTTTCTCTTCCTGTATCTTTCACGAAGGTTTAACTGCTTAAACTTTTCCAGAGCAGCTATTCCACAAATAGAGCTCTGCCAGGTGAGAAGTGGGAGCTCTGCCCTGCCCTGCTGCTCCTTCCCCCTGCTCTGGTTTTGGGTCCTGGTTGCACACCAGTGGTTTCCTGGCAGTGCACCTGGCTTTCTGATTCAGCCCACAAGCCCCAAGAATCATCCCTTTTTCCTGGTTTCCAAATGCTGTTACAATTAGTTCTCCACCTTCCATAATGTCTTCTTGTCCCTAAACGGACTAAATTTAAGTGCCAAGAACCCAGCTGGGTGAATAGAGCAGAAAGAATGGAGAAAATCCTTGGAGTTATTGATCCAGTTGATTTCCCAAAATATTTTACCATAGTCCAGGCTTTTAACACCACCCAGGAACACAAGCCCTGACTAATGGCCACTGAAATTCAGTGCTGAAGTTCTGAAAATGTTTATTTAAATGAATTTTCCTTGGCATTTTCTTCACAAGTTATAAAAAAGCCTCTTTCTTCCTTCAGTAGTTATACTGTGTGTATTCTCTTGGACTTTCATACTCATTCTCTCTTGTTTGGAAGCAAAACAAATTTATCTCCAGCTTTCATCTACTTCAAAAAGGGTATTTGTTTGCTGCTCTTATGTCTGTGGTACATATCAAAACCGTGCAGGCTTATCAAGTGTTAACAGTGTTTATCTCTAAATTTTGCAGTTGTTTTCAGATACATTGAAATGTGTTTTTCTCATGTTCAGCCATATTTCATTAAGAGAATGTTATGGCTTTTATAATCTTTGAGTGCTAGTTTTAAGATAGATGCATACGAATATCTGTCACATTTAATTATCTCCTCCATCAAATTCAGTAAGTGGCCTATTAAGAGCGAAATGACTGGTTCATACACTCATTAGAAAAGGGAGATTTCATGGTACAACAAAGAGGAAACGAAATTTTTATTTCTGACTCTACAAGAAAGAAGAGAGAAATCACAATGCTTAAAGAGGAATGTTTAATCTCTTGTATGAGCTAAAAGAATCCAGAAGATTTGCTTTATGCTAATGGTACGAGTTAAAGATGCTTTTATCACTGTATGGGGAGAGTAAAAGTTATAATTAAATAAGTAATTGGTGGCCTATATAAACGAGTTGTTTTCAGCTTAGTTTTCAATGCACAGGCCAAAAAAATCCACTTGGGCTCACTCCTCACAGCACAAACCAGGCATGATTTTGCACTATGATTACTGATTGGAAATGGTTGAACTCTGTGACAAGGCACCAAAGTAATTTTTCCTTTTGCAGTGTAGTCAAGGACAGCATTATATTCCCTGTCTGGACTTGACCTTGAGCAGCAGGGATGGCTGGCTGGCTTTCTCTGCACTCAGGAGCAGTTCTGTGATGGATTTCTGTGCACCACAAACAGCTCACTGGTGCCACTGGTCGTGTTGCCATTGATCCTGAAAGTTCCTGCTGCTTCCAGATGCTGAACTTTCCTGCCCATGGGGAACTGCCTGGTGGTGGACCCCAGGTCAGAGGCTTTTTGGCACCATCCCTTCTTCTCCTCCACCTCTCCTTTCTGTGTCATTCCTCTGGTTCCACATTTCCTCCCTCCTCTGGAATTTAAGGTCTGAACTACATTGTACTTCAGTGGCTGGATCTTTTTTTTCTCCCAGCACTTGCTCTGCCTCACCTTGAAATCTGTCCATGAATATGAAAAAAGAGGAGATAATGCCCATTTAATGGATAATGTCCATTTTATAGAAGTCATAAGTGAAGTTATTGGTATTTTCCACTCCAGGTTACCTCAGCTTTATCTCACAGCTTCTTATGACTGACCCCCAAGAAGAACAGTTGGTTTATCACTTTATTATTTTTATAATCTGATACTTTTCCAGGATGTGAGTTTTTCCATTGTTTTCCTGCACTACGCTTCCTCTTCTGCTTTCCTTCCCTCTGGTACACTTTTGGGAGTATCCTGGGCTCCTCTAAACTCCTCTCCTGCCCCTGCCAAGTGGGATTCAGTTCAAGGACAGAGGAGGGCCCTGGTCTGACAGCTGTGGAGCGGAGAGGTGTGGTGAGATGTGCAGTTCTGGGGTTGGGGGGAATAGACACCTTTAGCTTTATTTATGGCAGAGATGCCCCCCTCCCTTTTCTTTCCTTTTAAGACCTTGAAAAGTTTAGATGCAAAACTTCCATTATTATTTTCATGCTTTGTGGTTTTGTGCACTACCTGGTGACACCTCCTCCTATTTATCCCCATGCCATGAGCTGTCACAAAACCACAGCTAAAGATGGCCAATTGCACGCCCATCCTTCATTTCTATCCCAGTTTTCTTCTCTTCCTCCTGATCTCCATGGCCCAGTAATCCCCATCTGTCCTTCTGCTCAGTCCCTTTGCATCATCCTGCAGGTTTTTCTGCAGGCAAATCAACTCGCTTTACAATTTAGGCATCTGGGCTAACTGGATCAAGCAGCAGTTCTGCTGCTGAAGACAGTGAATACAATTTTTCATCATCATCAACAGTAAAGTGTGTTTTCAAGTACTGGATTTGCTGCTGTGCTTCCGAGTGGTGGATTTATAACCTTAGAAAATCAGGATCTGAGGATGTACATATATTATCTCCAAGGAGTAAAGCTATCTGTAGTAATAGGGAGATTTTTCTGCAGATAGCTCAGAGTATGAGAACCTCATAAAGGTTTCATGTAACAAAGCTATGCAAGGCTTTTAAGCCAGATCTCAATACAAGTCCTAATTTATCTTTCACATTTAAATAAATGGCCAGATTTTCAGAAGTATTAGTGAAAAAGTTTGCCTCTTTTGGGCTCATGAGCCGGGTTCAGAAGTAAGAATTTGTAAGACAAGCGTATTTTTGGGGGAGCAGAGATTGCCTGCAAGAGCTGCAACAAGGAAGCACATCCCAGCTCTTTCTCATTTCCCTTTGCTGCTCCTGTGTATACAGAACCCCCAGTGTTTGGTTGGTGCACAAAAAAAAAGTAGGTGGAAAAGTTTAAGTTTATAAGGAGATGTTCTACTGTCTCTATCACTTTTCCTAGAAAAACCCCACACCAACCAAAACTAACAAAAACAACTCCCAAACACCTACCAAACCCCATGAGGCTGTCTGACATCACTATTTTTTTTCCTAAATACAGTTCTAACTGTCCAAAAGAAATCAAACAACAGTGGTTTATATAGAAAATCTACCTGCTGCTTGTCCTGGTAAAACAGTATCTATGTGCTTGCAGGTGTTCCACAATCTGCTTGGAAAATCTGCGAAAGAAGCATCATGTAACATATTTAGCTACTAAGAGGAAGAAATTGCTACATTATTTCATGTCTTTATTGTTATATCATTTGATTATTTTGCAAGCCTTTCACCATATGTTGCTAATTGACGTACAACGGATGTGTGCTCTGTTGTCTTCATTAATTTGTAGAAACTAAATATTTTGTTTTTCACTTAAACTCGCTAAGATCCAGTCTGAAAAAATCCATAATTAGGCTCATACTGTTTGTAGAGTGCAGCAAGGGCATCCTGGCACTGTCAGCTGGGGAGGAGGAGGAGAAGAAAGAGAAGAATGAACTGCGTGAGTGAAATCTGCAGGCAAAAGAGATTTTGGCACGAGCAATTACACATTGCAGTGTCCCTCAGCTAACTGTGCTTTGGGAAAGGGAAAATCAAACAAACTGTTAGTTCACCTTCCTGTGATGAAGATATTGCTGCAAACAAATCAGCCCAGCTTGGAGGAGTGTAAAAGGACTGGAGCTTTTGGAAGGTGCTGGGATCTGCAGCCTCCATCCCCTTGGGCACTGGTTTGTGCCAGAAGGACCTCACAAAGCTTCACCCCAGCCAGGCAATTACTTCTTTCCCCTGTGTGTTGATTCTGGTGACTGTCTGTAATTCCCAGTGTAAATTCTGGTGACTGGTTCTAATTTCCAGTGTTAATTCTGGTGTCTGTCCTGCGTGGTGCTGCCTGCTCCTGATGTGCTGCAGAGCAGAGATCCTGAAACAGGTAGGACTTCCCAGCCCCTTCAGAAGATAAATCAGAGTGAGGTTGAACAGCCATGGTCTCTTCCCCACTCCTTTTGCCCAGTCCTCAGAGCAGAGGGGAGGCTGGAAAGCTCAGCACTGCCATGGAGCCTCGGGGAGCTGCTCTTTTCCTTCCCTTAAATCATGGTGATTTAATGGCTGGTTTAAAAGACCACAAGTCTGGGCTGCCAAACTGTTACCCAGGCTCCACTTTTGCCCTCAGCACTCTGACTTTCTGCCACACATCTCTGGAAATCCTGAATCCATCCTCTATGAGAAATTCAATATTGCTATTATGTTACAGGGCCTCATTAACATGAGTAAAATCCTCTCATGAAAGGCACCATAGAGCAACAGAATTTTATCTTTTCCCTTTCTAGCAGTGATTACTTTTCCACTCCTGTCATTCAGTGGAATGAGCTTCATATTTATTTAGAACCTGAGAATTTGGACTTACTATGTAAAAAGCTCTGCAGAGTTGGCAGCCCACTTTTTTTCTAGGAGACCTCCAATGGATGCTTGCAGACACTCCACCATTTTCTCCAATACGAGTTCTGGGTTGTGTCCAATGTCCTTGTAAATTATCATTGTCTTTTATGCCTTAAGAGCAGGAAGTAATCAGTGGCCGAAAAACATGGAGAAAATTGACCGCCTATCTCTCTGGCTAGATATACATCCAGAAAAAGAACTGAACACAGCAAAGCAATAACAGAAGTTGATCAATCTTATATGCTGTGGCACTCACAGATGTATCCTCCCAAAGATGAATTTTCTGTCACAAGTCCAAACCACTAAAGCATGAGGAATAGCAGTAGCAGATACCGCTGATTGTAAGAAGCAGGAGTCTCTGATAGTTATCTAAATATCTCATAAAAAATGATTATTTTCTGTCTCCAGGCTTGCCTTCCAGGTAGAAATGGAATATTGCCACTAAATGTTATTAAGGAACAGATGGGTCTGCACTCCAGATCAGCTTTCCCTCCAATAGCAGCAAAGCTCTTCATCACTGAAAGGCTGAACGTTTGCCTGAAACTCATGAATTGCTACAAACCAGCTCTGTCCAGGACAGGGCTGTGTCAGAGATCTCCAAGAAACAAAACAAAAAGCAAACTATGGCCCTGTAAAGCCACCCAGACAGATTTTTTGATTGTAGCACAGAAATGCAGTTTGAATTCTTGCTAATTTCTCTAAAGGAGAATCAAATCAGATCAAGTCTGTGGCAGCTGAAGGACGCTGACTGATTTTGTGGGAATAACATGCAAACAAAAGCAACAACTTTTGTAGCTGGCTCTTTTGCAGGAGTTTCAGCTGTGGCTTTGCAGCATGACTGGCACATCTCTCAGATGTGCTTGCTCTGGCAGAGAAGCCAGAGGCTGGTTTTCCTTGGCATTGCCCATAGCTGGTGATGTGAGGGAGGAGCAGAAGGAAAGGGCTCCTGTCCTGGATCACGAGGTTCTGCTGCTGCTGCTGCTGCATTGAAAGTTGTGGTGTTGTGCAGTGGTGAGGCTCCCATCAGTTGGGTTTCATCTTCATTTGCCAGCACCAAGATCAGACAAAAGGTGCAGGTTCTCTGAGTCCTCCTCAGTGTTGGTTGTGCAAAAAAATACCCCACTTTTGATTTCAAACATAACTGAAGTCTCCCCAATGAAAATGGCAAACAATGTCCCCTGATAGATGTGTACCTGTGTTAGAGAGGAAGCATTCTCAGTTCCTGTTCCAAAGGCTCTGGAGATTTATGGAGAAACCCCATTATAAGTGTGTATAAGTAGGTGTCACACCTTTTCCTCAGTGCATGGTATTTCCATTAGCCCCCTCTAAATCTGCAAATTGCTGAATCAGGCTTTTGTCAATCCACATAATGACTGTAACTCCATCACCAGAAGTAGCAGGTCAGTGCTCACACACCTCTCTCAGAAGATGACGAGAACAGAATTTGGTCTGTTGCAACAACGTGCTGCATTTTTGATGTTGTCCCCACCTGTACTGTAAACATTTTGTTTTGTTTCATGATAATTTCTGTGACTTTCTTTCTCATTCTCTGTATAACCACCATGTTTCTTTCTTCTGAGTATTGTAAAGTAGAGCACATTCAATTTATGGTTTCTTGTCAGCATTGCACCTCAGTTTGCAGAAGGAAACCCCACTGGATGTGGCATTGGAGGGGAGAGCCTTTGGTCTCTCCAGTTATGTATGCACTTAAAAAACCCTCTCTGAAATCAAAAGGTTACATTGTCCCCCATGTTCTGAAATTAAATTTTGAAATCAAGGGGGTGATTGATTTAAAGTTCAAATTGAAAGCAAAGTCTTAAAACTGCTCAAAAGCCTGGCCATGATGTTTTAAGGGCCTCATGCATCCCATGGACATTTTGTGCTGGACAATCCATTACAATTTTTGCTGTTCTGTTCTCCTCATAAAACCATCAGGATTCTCTCCTTCTGTTGGTCTTTAAAGAAAAAAAAAAAAAAAAAGGAAAAAGAAAAAATCCAATTTTTCCAGTAAAGTCATTCTTTGGCACTGGGAACACAGGAAGTAATTTCTCACTGTCAGCTGGGAAACCATAAAGTTTGACTGGGTCAAGCCCTTACTCCCTCTCCAGCATCACTGGTCACACAACCAGCATTACAGCAGGGTTGTGTATAGGGATAAGGCAGGGGGGATGCTGCAAATACAGCCTTTTTTTCCACACAAGTGGGCTCAGACAACTTTACTTTCAGCTCTTGGACCCTAGGGCAAGATTAAACCTTTTTGTCCTCAATACTTGGTAAGAAGAGGTTGAGAAAAAAATACAATTTTCAAGTCGTAAGAGCAAATGTTATACACTGAAATACAGCGTCAGGTAAATAAATGAGTTGTACAGTCTGCAGCATAGACAAATAACGTTGAAAAGTTGTGAAAAAATAAACATTTTGATTTGTAGGGTCCATTTCAGGTCCTGTTATTTCTGTAGTTTCTTCGCCAGTAACTCGGATCCCACCAGCTGAGACTGACAGTGTTTTACACACCACAGATTTTAAATATCAAAATGACAGTTTCTCACATGTTGTTGTCCATCAGTATGAGCCATGATTGCTGTTTGGAGAAGATGTGATTGCCAACCTGTGGCTGGTGTGATTGCTCTTTGCAATCTGCTGTTGCTGAATGATTTTTGGGGGAGTGTGGGGGAGGCTGGGCTGGAGTGCACTTCCCATATAAATGTTTCTGTCCTGATTTCTCACGGTAGTGCTTATGCAACCACAGCGTGCTCTGTGTGCATTTTGAGCTGTTGGTCTCTTTTAAATATTTTTATTCTCATTTTATACCTATTGGCTTATCTGAGAGCTGTTAAGATCCTGTAAGTTTTCTATAGGTAAACAGGGGGAACAGCCAATAATATTCTCATTGAGATGAGGGTTACCAGTGGTCAGGAATATTTTCCCTGCAAAGCTCTTCAGAGATACAGACATTAAAAATTCTTTTGTACTTGATGAAAAAAGTGGTATTAAAAGGGAATTCACACAGAGGCTGTGATTTAAGACAGTTGCATGGAGTTTCATTGGTTTCACTGTGCACAGACCTATTTGTTTCCAGACATTGTCCTGGATATAGACTATATATGCAAACTTTGTTCCACCCTCCGACATAACCATATATCTGCAGTGAAAAGCCTGGCTGTAATTGCTGGAAGAACACAGAAGTTATTGGCTCTTTAGTCTGCCTAGTCCAGAGGAAAATGATCCTGGGGAAAATTCTTCTAAACCTTATTAGTGGCAGTTGACTTATGACCTATATCACAGTAATTTTTACTTGATATGAATAAAAAAAATTGTATTTCTCTGCAGCGTAACTATCCACTTTCACATTGTTTGCATATCTAATCTGGTTTTGGATTGAATTTAGCTTTTGTCCTCAGTGATATTTCATTTTGGTTAGTGCTGCTATGCATCACACTGTGCTTTCTTTTATTTTGTATCAGCTTTTAATTTGTTGCCTTTCAGATCAATTGATTGTGACTTCATTAAGTGAGAGGGCAAATATCAGTAGCAGATGCATTTTTTCCCTATCCCCTGACTTTGTTTGTGTCCCTCTGTCCCTTCCAGAGGGTTTCTCTTGCCTCCACGTTACGTGGTCTGCTCTGTTCCTGTCTCCCTTTGAGCAGGAGCCTCTCCACACTGCTAATCACTTTTATTGCCACATCTGCACATTGTGTCTTCCCTCAGACAGGGTGGGCGAGTTCATAAAACTGTGCAGGGAAGAGCAGGAGAGGGATGCTGTGGAGCTGACATTAATGGAGAATCTCATAGGCCAGTGGTTCCAATTCAAGCTACAATGTCACAGCTGAAACAATGTCAGGACCCATTTCACATCCTATTACAAAAGAAAAACCACACAACAACAAAAGCTCATAACCCTTTGGATGTTGCCCTGAGACCCATTCACACTGACAGGTTCTGCAGGATATTGGATGTTCTCATCTCACTGAGCAGAAATCATTTGGTGTCTCGCAGGGAGGGTTGGGCCTCTTGGAAGTCGAGCCCCTTTCTGCTGCTGCAAAAACAATTTGAAGAGAAGGTCCAGAGAGCTGGGTAGATGCCAGTCAAATGGGATGAAAAAAGCAGAAGCAAATATGAAACTTACTGCATCCAAGAAGTAAATCTGAGCTCAGGCCAGGAAAGGAATGTCAATACACACGTATGGAAAGGAATGTAGGCTATGCTTTATAGCAATTTAGAGTAATCATTTACCAGATGTTTTGGTTTGCCACTGAATAACAAAGACCTTCCTCTTTCAAAAGAGTGTAAAAGAATCTTAATTCCATTGAATTTATCACACTTTTTGTCCATTTGGTGGCAGATCACTTGTCCTAGAAGGTAACAGGCAGGGCTGCAGTGCCACCAGTTGCTTTTCTGTTCACATTCACATATTGATTAATGTCCATCTTGATTTATTTTCAGAGGGCATAAGCAATGTCCTGTAACAGGCACACAACTGCACCAAGTAACTGTTGATTCGTTTTGGACGTATGATCAAAACCATTCAAAAGCTTCAAAGCACTTTCTGATTCATTTTTACACTTTTTTCCCCCCCTCATTTTGTCCTTGGGGGGAAAAAAAGCAGCAAAGACATGCAAATGCAATCACACTGGCCTCAGATGATGAATATTAAAACTTGGATAGGTTCAGCTTTTTTCTGCTCTGTGTTGATATATGTTTGTTGCCATGGTATGTGGGCAATGTGTAGGTGGCTTTTTGAATGTTTTGCAGCTCATCAGAAAGTTTATTTCTTTGAAGCCAACAATGAGTATTGTGCTTGTCCATGTGATATTTACTCTTCTATCTTATGTAGTGCACTAATTAAATTGATGTAAGAGTGAATAGGTTGACACTGTAAAAGTTAATGGCCCACTACTTTAGAAGTCCAGATGGTTTTAGGGTCATATTTGTAGCATTAGTTTTGAATGTGAGGCTGTTTGAACCCTGTTGGGTGCACTGCTCAGGCATATATCAAAGCAGCATCTTCCCTGTGAATTTAGTGCTGGAATATTCCCCTCTTGTCTACAAAGAAAATCCAGTACATAAAGAAGGGTAAGTTAGGACAGAGTTAATTCTTGAGATGCTCCCTATGTCTCCGGTGTTCTGAATTAAAATCAGTATCTGTGCAATGTTAATGCTGTAATTAAATTTCATTAGATTTAAAGCTCAACCTTTTCATGGTGAGGTAAAGAACGTTCCTATGTGGTTTAACTGATCATTACAGTAAATGGCTTGAAGGCCGAGATCCTCAAAAGGATGCTGAAATCTGAAAGGGGCTCTGGCAAAATTCAGGTGTTTGAGATCAAGGCTGCCACTCCACATCTTCCTCCCTCCTTAGGTGCACAGGAGGAGAGGACACAGAGCTGTATCTCCCCCTCAGTGTGACCATGACTGTAACCTGGAGCCCCACTCATCCAATCCAATCCAATCCAATCCAATCCAATCCAATCCAATCCAATCCAATCCAATCCAATCCAATCCAATCCAATCCAATCCAATCCAATCCAATCCAATCCAATCCAATCCAATCCAATCCAATCCAATCCAATCCAATCCAATCCAATCCAATCCAATCCAATCCAATCCAATCCAATCCAATCCAATCCAATCCAATCCAATCCAATCCAATCCAATCCAATCCAATCCAATCCAATCCAATCCAATCCAATCCAATCCAATCCAATCCAATCCAATCCAATCCAATCCAATCCAATCCAATCCAATCCAATCCAATCCAATCCAATCCAATCCAATCCAATCCAATCCAATCCAATCCAATCCAATCCAATCCAATCCAATCCAATCCAATCCAATCCAATCCAATCCAATCCAATCCAATCCAATCCAATCCAATCCAATCCAATCCAATCCAATCCAATCCAATCCAATCCAATCCAATCCAATCCAATCCAATCCAATCCAATCCAATCCAATCCAATCCAATCCAATCCAATCCAATCCAATCCAATCCAATCCAATCCAATCCAATCCAATCCAATCCAATCCAATCCAATCCAATCCAATCCAATCCAATCCAATCCAATCCATTCCATTCCCCTCCTCAAAAGGTGTCTGGTGTGGTTGGGCTGATGGAGTGGTCCCTTGAGGGCCTGGAGGGCATTTCAGGACCCACCACCAGCTGAACAAAAAAATCCTGGAGCATCAGTGCAAGGCTGCACACAGGCCAGCCTGCTTTTGTTACTGTCAGCCTCTGACGGGGCTGAGTGGATTCCTGAGGGCTCCCAAAAACCCCAAAGGTTTCGTGTTTGTGCTGCAATGCCTGCATCCTGTTGTCTCTCCTGTGCTTAGCTGACTGTTTAGACCTTCACTGAACCAGCTTTCTGCTGACATCAACTGTCTCACTGGCTATTAGCCTGTCTCTAACCTCTGTGTTTACTGGGAAAATTATTGAGAAAAAGGTAACAAGGCAATCTGGGCATCATCTGACAGGTTCTGATTGCCTCCAGCTCCCTGGGCAAGGCCGGCCTCACCCAGGCAGGGAGCAGAGGTGAGGAGCCCGTGCTGATTCAATTATCACCACTCTGAACTGCCCTCAAAGGCTTGAGGTAGCTCGCAGATCAGGAAGAAAGATGAGCTCGTAACCAGCCAAGTCCAAAGGCTTCCAAAGTCAATAGAAATCTTTTCATGGAATTCAATGAGTTGTGGATCAGGGCCATTAGGAGAGCTCTGACAAATGGGCAAACAGAGACACTGAAGATTCCCACCCCCATCGTGTATTTAATAGAGATGGAAGTGGGGAATTTAACACAGAATCACCTCACCTGTGCAGCATGTGCTGTATTTCTACCTAAAAACCCACGACTGTATTCTGTATATGCTCTTTTGGCCTCATAAACTAAATCCTGCAGCTCTTTGTCATGCACTCTCTAATATCCTACTGTATTTTGTAGATGAATTTCTCAGAAAAAAAATATTGTACTTACAATTAATCAATCGTGCTGTGTTGTAATTAAATGACTATATCAAAGAGGAAGAAATTAAAACTGGATCCCTTAAAACAACTATTCAGTGGTATAATTACAGAATACCCTATGAGCAAATTAGCTTCTGCCTATGTGAGATCTGACAAACTAATAAACACCTTGCTGTGTAAATTGAGACCAGGTAAATTTTCAGACTCTTAATCACTGAAGCTTACCAAAGAGTGAAATGGCAAATCATTATTTGGGTTTTTTTCTTTCTGAGTGAAACACTCATTGACTGCTAGTGTTAATTCTTCATATATCTTTGGAAAGTTTATTCCATTCATCTTTCTAACAATTCTATTCTTTCTTTCTGTCATTATGATATTTTCCATAGAAGGAAATATTTAGTTCATTTATTCACTATCTTTTGGTGAGTAGAATTCATCAGGAGAAAAGACAGCATTTGGGAATGGTAATGACTGTGAACCTCCTGGCCCATATAATTCCCTTATCATGCTGTTTAGAAAAGAAGAAAAAAATTCTGTGAATGTATACGACATCTTGTTGATTAAAAATATGGACAAAGCCAAGAATGTTCAACAGGTAATTTCACAATCTTTTCTTAATACGATCTCAAAGAACTTAATATATGTGAAACATTCTACTAGAGGAAAAAAAAGTCAATAAAATGATGAAAAGTAATTATGCTAGGAAGTGTAGGCAAAAAAAGAAAATCAGAGTTCAACAGATCATTTTAATTTACTGTCACCGGAGACATAAAGTTAACAAATGAGAAGATACCATATTCATGTTGAAGTGTGCAGTAAATATGACAGAACATCATAAGAAATGTTCTGATATGATTCACTTAAAGCTTGTTCAAATTAATATACTACTTCTTGAAAATGTGTAGGAGCTGTTAAGTTTATTTTAAGGAAATATATTGACTTTAAGGAAGGAACAGTCACTGTGACAGACATTAAAACACTCGAGTGAATTAAGGAACATTATACTGAGTGTATAGCAAATGAAGGCATGATATCTCTGGAAGGGTTTTACAGTGTGAGAAATCTTTAATGAGGCATTTGAACTGCATGGGAGAACAGCTCTCATAGCCTTTGGAACATGACTACAAAGAAGATATTGATCTGGAGATGTTATCCGATTGTATTCCAGATTAAAAGACGACAAAATCTTCAGGATGTAACTGAGAAGATTAACCTGTCAAGGAGATACTCCATAATGAGATTATCCTAATGTGAGACTCTTCACAAAGGGGAGGGATTATTAAGAGGGAGAGTTGGTGTTCAAAGGGATTTTTAGAGTGCTGGTTTGTGTGTGTGTGTGCACATGGCTGTGTGTGTGTAAGGGCTTCAGTCTGACAGCAGGGCAGAAACACACTGAGAGAAAATACTGCTCTGTGTTCCAGGACACACAGAGAGGAAGCTCTGAGAGCCCTTCTCTTTCTAAGGCTCATTACAGAGCCCACTATTCACTCTCCCCATGACCCCAAGCTCCACCATCGCTGTATTAAGCAAAATACATTTTACAACCCCAGAGAGCATTTCTGAGAAATAATCAGCTCTGTTCTTCTGTGAGTAGCTGCAGGGGCTACAGGTCAGTAGACTACAATTACCCCTCATAGTTGACTACACTTCCAGATTCGTAGGAACTAAATGGTAATTTTAATACGTTCTTAAATATATCTATATAGTATGTCTATACCTATGTACCTATCAGTCCTTTTCTAGGGGTGACCAGTGAGCCTGTCCCACTGTCTACTGATCTATCAAAATATTTATGTTTTTTGTGATTTGTATTTACTGTACATGCAGATTTTGCTCTGATATTGCAAATTTCAATGCAGGTGTTTATGCGGTATTAACTTTTAGAAATTTTCCAACTGCTATTGGAATGGCTTCTACCTTGTTCCAGGCAGGGACAACTGCACCCAGCTAGTTGCATTTTAATGGTTGCCATTAAAAAGTAATCAATCACTAAATCCAGACCAAATGTTGCCTGCTACATTATGGTCTAGCACCATATGAGTTTATTAACAAAGGCTGATGAACTGATTAGGTAAGTGTGTTTTTCTGGTGTGTTGGGACATTTAGTCATCTTGGACTCACCTCTTTCTAAGCATGAGTTTATGACATAAATCCCTCGGCTTTCCTGAGGTCTGTGTGCCATGGGAGCTGTTCAAATGTTTGTTGTTGAAATAGCATGAAGGAGCTGGAGGAAGTCTGTTTTAACAACTAGGGCATATCAAGGAACTTCCATCAAGGAGGAATCAGATCTCTTTTCTGATTCCTGCACCGGAGTGAAGCAATATAGTGCTGAGTTAACTTTGAAGCTGGAATGATTACAACTCTGTATCTGCCCTCTTGTACCCGACCATCATTTATACTCTCAAGGCCCAAGTCTATAATTCACACACTGAATGATCTTGTGCTGCCTGGGGAGTCCTGACTGCTCATAGATGGCACTGCTTCCAAAGACACTCCGGCAAAGCTGGACTTGGAGCAAATCCAGGAGACTTTATTAATTGATTCTCTCTTTTAGAAAGATTACTACCTATCTTTGTTCCAGCTTTCCCCAGTGAAAACTCTCTATTTCTGCTGGAACAAGCTCAGAAGGCCAGACCTGATAGCACCAAAGAATAAAGATGCTCAAGCTTAGTTTTATGGCTGCAAAAAAGGCCTGTCAATCTCAAGAGCTACCTGAGATATTGGATGAGCTCATGAGATATCAGGCCCTTCGAGTGCAGATCTCTTCAGCAGCATGGGAAGGTCAACCTGCTGTGGCATCTTGACAAATGTGCAACGATGAAATTCCTCTCCAATTACCTTTAAAATACTCCATTTGAAAGTCTGCTCGGCTTCAGAGCACGGTTTGTGTCATGTCTTGCTTTCTTTCTCTTAATTCATCGCGGCACTTTTAACCCTCCCGTTCCCTCCCTCTCTGACAACCAGGGAAAGCAAACCTTCCCCTAAATATTTGGCATCCCTATTCAGGATTTTTTCGGTTTGTTTTCTCCAGGTGAAGTGCTGTCCTCTGGTGTGGGCAGGGGGAGTTCAGGGCTGCCCCACAGGCCACCCCTGGGGCTGTGCAGCTGAGCCCAGTCCCTCTCCCCCTGTGACACTGCTGAGCACGAGAGCAAATCAGCACACAGAGGGGATGCCTTAAGTTTTAGCTTTTATAGTTTTTAGATTCTGGGCTGTTTTAGTGGGTAGTTTTAGGTTTCATATTCAGTGCTCTCTTCACAGAGCAGGGAGACAGAACAATTCCTTCTCCAGCTCAGCACCAAGGACAACTTTTAGGCCCAAGAACAAAACCAGCAGTGAAGGGAGAAGCAAAAACAAGGTGGATGGAGCCTCATAACCTGAAGCTGTAATTGGACAATTAACTCCAATCTGCTGATGGAGCAGAACTTATAAAAATGTGGGATCTCGTATTCAGGTGTCCATTCTGTGCCCATTTTGGGTTCGCTTTGGCTGTGGCCCAGCCGGGCCCGGTGAGGCCTTTGAATAAATCCCCGCTTTATCCTTTTGCCCTGTCTAGTCTCTGCTCCAGATCAGCCTCCAGAAGGCATCAGAGGTGAAGTAGATGCTACAAATCCTGCAAATTTAAAAGCCACACCACACAGAATGTTGATGTGCAAAGTCAGTGTATCTGGTAAGTGGGGAAAGCTGCTCATTTGGCTCCAGAAAAGGCTGCAGAGTGACAAGGAATAAGTCACCAGCTGCATTTTGAAAAGGTGGCTGAGGCAATGGGATCGGTCCCATCAAGGATGATTTAGGGACTACTTTTCATATTACATGTGTAAACTTGGCAGCAGGTGTGTTTTGAGAAGAGAATGAATTTATTAGCACCAGGGAAGAAGGGCAACAAATGTGATGGAACAAAGCCAACAAATTAAAAATAATTTGACAAAATTAATTAGGCTTATGTGCAAGTAAATGGGTGATACACTTTTTAAAAGGGAAGTACAAGGTGATGCAGCAGGGGACAGAAAATAATTATAAGGCTGTACTCTTAGGAGACATTGATCATGGTGGGGGTTTAAAGATGATTTTAGATGATAAATAGATACATAAAAGCAGAGAAAATCCACCAATAATTTCAAGAGCATATTGACTGAAATGTGTGAAATGTAAAAGGTGAAAAGGAAAGTTGTTGATGCTCATTTATTAGTATTGATTTGCATTATAGCAGCAACTTTGCATCTCAGCCAAGCTTAGGATCCCATTCTGCTCGGCACTGGATCAACACACAGTAAGAGGTATTTTATAATCTAAATAGACTGGAGACAAAAAAAGATAGGAAAGATTATAATCCCAAATGACAGACAGAGAACTGAGGCAGAGAGATGGTAAAGCTTGAGCTGTTTGGAAAATGTGACCTTTTAATTAAAAATACAGCTGAAAATGAAAAATATTTAAATTTTGACACAATTCTCATGGGAAATTTTGAGCTGCAGCTAAAAACCTCTGTGTTTTGGGTAACAACGAAAAACAATGAAAATATTCCTGCATGTCTTTTCCTTTTCTGCTCTCACAAGAAAAGCTTTTTCAAAGGAAGTGGAAGAATGAATTAATTAATATGCACATTAGTTCTCTGCAAGCCAAGCTTCCAGTTTAAAGAAGCACTAATTTGAAAGGAAATTTTCAACCATTTTATATTGAGTGCTTTGATGCCTACCCACCAGGAGATGCACGGAGTACCTGAACACAACTCTCCTCCACATAACCACAAGAAAATCCTTCTTAGAGCCAGGGAAGAAGCTGCTTAGGAATACAGGACTTCTCTACTACAGGAGGCAGGGAGGTATTATGGATTTTTCTCTGCCCTAGTTGCTACTTTCTAAAGCCCTGTGAACATTTAAGTTCATGGTGGCTTACTCCACGTTTAAGAGTGTAAGAACTCATCCTCTACTCAGTGTGCGCTTAAAATGCCTGTGGGAGGGGTGAGGAGCTGTAAATTCATCCCTTGATTTGCTGGGCACTGGTTTCTTGGGGTAGGCAAGCCCACAGAACATCACAGTTATTTTAGCATTATGGGGAAATAAGATAGACACCATTAACATTTTATGAACAGTTTTGGTCCTTGAAATAAATATGAGATACTCAGCAGAGATTGAAGCGGTTAGGGCTGTAGCAACAACAAAAAAAAATAAGGGTTCAAAGGTTCATGGGATGTAAGTCAAAAGGAAAGATTAGCTAGTCATAGGGGATTATCTGAGAAAAGAGGTAGATAAACTCCTGACAAAGGTGACAGATTCATGCCAATAAGTTATCTGTGCTGCTGAATAATTCAAGAGAAAGAGAGCAGGGATTGAAGCTGAGGGAAATGCTCATGCAAAAAGAGTTTCAGAACAGTCTCATATAAAAAACTTTGGCTGCCCAAAGTCATCAGCAGAACTGAGAGTTAGAAAAGGATGCTACACAAAGGGAAAAGAGAGATCAAATTTCTTTTACTTGATAGCTTTTATAAGGAACAATTTAAAACCAGCTGGAGATTTCCCCAAAAATAATTTTCAAATTTTCCTGTTTATATGAGGAAAGGAACCCATAAGTCAGCAGTGGGTATTTCAGGCAGAACTCAACCATTATTTCTTCTCTATTGTGTCTTATGTACTAATTAATTCATATTAATTATTTCACTCCATCCTTGTGCAGTGACCTTTTCCTTCTTGCAAGTTTTAATCAGTGTGAAAATACTGCAGGAAATATTTTGTGTCCCCTTTTCAGATATAGCATTCTATTCTGGAAAAAAATATCCATCAAAGGACATTTTTTTTTATGAGGGGGATATATCAAAAAGCAAAGTCAGTGGAACTGTTGGCTGAATCATCCCTTTGCCTTTCCAAGATGTTTTAGTAACATCTATCAGTGTCTGTCAAATGTTAATAATACTTCAGAGGAAACAACTTTACATTGCAGCTCCCCTTCAATAAACTTTTGACTTTCAGAGAATAGCTCATAAGCCTGAGAAACTCAGTGTGTGACAGGATTCTACCTCTGGACACAGAGAAATCTTCATTTTTAAGGATTTAGGATGTGACAAGAAAACTATACCAAGAATAAACTGATTTCTGCTTCTTCACTTTCCCTCCCTTCTTCCCTCAAAATTTTAATTTCTGTTTTTTAAAAAATACCTAGCAAAAAGGATTGAAAATTTGAAGAATTAAAATGAGCTGGAACATATATTAGTTAAGGACCCTGTTTTTGATTGTAGATGTTAACTCCTTCCATGAATCACCAGATCAAGGCATTGTCCCCTTCCAAGGATTTCCAAGGACATCAATATGCCACTTAAAAATGACAGGAAATACATTGAGGTCCACAAGTGGAGGGAACAAAACCCTCTTGGGAGCAGTATCCAGTGCCTGTTTAAATATTTAACTATCTAAAGATGCAAGCTGAGTCAGGAGGGGATTTTCAAAAGACTTCTAACAGAAAAAAAAAAAGCAGATAAAAATGGCAGCAGAAGCAGCCACTGCAGCACTGCCAGGCCTGTCTTGTACCCAGCATGTGAGGAGCTGCAATTTGCTGAGTCCCTGTTCCAACATCCCAGCACTAAGGTGACACTGGGAATGTGTCTTGGGAGAGGCAGGAAGTGAGGGGCTGGTGCTTTGTACTCACAAGGACTTGCTGTGCTTTCTCCTCAAGTCCTACTGCTTGTTAGAGAGAACTAAATAATGCCCCTTCCATCCCTGCACACATCCCTCTAATAGGAGGATGTGGGAAACACAGTGGGAAACGCTGCAGATCATCTGTGTCAGACCTCACTCACAGCTTACCAAATAAAAAATACATATTTACACCCACGTACTCACCTCCTGTGTACTGAGCACAGGAACGTGAGGGATGGCAGCACACAGGGGACCAGACAGAAAATGGGAACCAGAATATATTCCTCTGCTTGTGGCCATGGTTTTGGAGCAATAAATCATTCCTGAAATGGCTCTCTGTAGTCAAAATGATGTTCCATGGATCCCAGACAGGAAGTCAAGAGCTCACCAGAGGATGACACTATGGAATAAAAACAAAGCACTGTCTGCTTGAAGAAATCTCCTGCATCTGCACGAGCATTCTCTGTCTGCTTTTCCCTGGAAAAGAGAGAACTGGCACAGCCCAAAGGATTTGGATGGCTCAAGCCCTGGGAGGGTGTAATGATGTTCAAAAAGCTTCTGTCACACACACACACACTCACACACACACACACACACACACACACACACACACACACTTCTATCACCTCTACAGGGTGCACTAAGCCACGGCCAATCTCTGGAATTCCTATTTCACATGGCAAACAACACAGAAAAATCTCTGCTGCCCCAAAAAACTGGAAAAATCATCAGGAAAGGCCAACAACAAGTGGGGCATTATGAGCTCCATAGTGTGCTACAGCCAATTTTTGAAACAGCTTGTTTATTTTTATCACCATACCATTAACCTGGCTGCAGCTGACAGGCACAACGAGGATTATTAGTTCTTTATTTTGATTTGGAAAGATGTTTGGCATTCAGTCAATAGTTTCCTATCCCATTCTCTGGATATTTCCAATTTCTATCCTCAATAAAAAAATATGAATATGAATATACATATAGCAGAGGAGCAGATTGTTCACTCTTTATGAAAAGAGAAAACTAATGCATGTTGTATTACAGTCAGACTGAGCTCCTGCTGGCTGCAGGTCATTGCAGTACCAGGTACATATATAATAAATCAAGAGGACAATAATTTATTCTTAGCCACAGAAGACAGCTCAAAATGGTTTCTTCACAGTTTTGAGATTTACCTAAATGAAAAATCTGCAGCAAGATTGTCCCTTCATATACATCCTTCAACAAAACTGAATATAAAAAAGGAGCACCTGAAAAGACAGTTTCAAGCCAATGTAAAATCACGTGGTGCTGTCAGTGAAGAATTCATGGCACAGCACCAAACACAGGTGCCAGCTGACATGAACAGAGTAGTGGAAATCTTTTGGGATCCACGTGCAGCACAAAAATGCATTAAGGGTATCATTTAGACCCCTGAGATGTACAATGACCTTGTAATTACTGGCTTCACTCTCCAGTGACTTCTCATCAAGTCTGGGACAGCTACTTAAATTCCCAAGCCTTCTCCTTTGGCTTTAACTCTGCAAAAAAAAATCTTTTTGTGCTCAACTACTCGAGATTTTTTTTTAGAAAAAATAAACACAGCTGTAGTCACAGCAAGTTGAACCTTTTTCAATATTTCTCCTGCAATTCGTTTCTAAGTGATAACCAACCACAAAACCGTGTAAGGAAGCTCCTGGACTTTTCCTTGCTTCTCCTGTGCTCTTCAGAAACCTTTCAGTCTTTTCAGTTCCAGGGGATAAATTTACCCAAGCATCATCTTGTTGCCCTGGATGTTGGCTCTAATCACACCACATTCATAGCAGAAAACTGGGCTTGGTGTTTACAAAATTCAGCTCAGAGACTGGGCTACACCAGCAAAGAAGAAATGAAGCTAAAGAATTTGGGAACTCCATTAAATCCTTTCAGGCTATCTTCCTTGCCGACATTCAGAAAGAAAAGTATTTTTGTAATTATTTCACCAGGATTTATGATTGCAGCATTTTCTGCCAGAACAACATTCCCAGATCAGCCCTTTCCACCCAGAGGCTGCAGATTCACTCGCAGGACACAATCTCCAGCCCAAACAGGTCACAATGAAAGCAGAAAGATGATCCCATTTGAGTTGCACAGGGGCAAAATTCTTGGTTATTAAATACTCTCCAAGTATAGTTTTCCTGGGGTTTGGGTTGACTTTTGAATATTTTGTTAAATACTAGAATTTGTTTGACTAAGGATGGAAAATCTCAGAGTTGATAGCTAAAACCAGATTCCCCAAATCCTCTATGAACCATCTCTTTTTGCTGTTATCACTTCATGCAGAATGAAAATTGCACACATATGGAGATGACTGGCTCTGTAACTTAAAATCATTTCTTACTGATTCTTTCTCCTTTTTACAAATATGTATATCCCTAATTTTTTTTTTCTTTTTTTAGTGGATCCTGTCTTTGGCAACTGGGGCAACAGTGAGATTGTTGGGAGTCACCAGATGGTGCTATTGTACATTTTCTGTCTGGATCAGTTCTTCTGGCTATCAAGGGAGTCTCCTCAAGAAATGCAAAACATCAGGTGAGGTGCATTTCCTACCAAAATTTCCAGGAAGCCTTATCTCTTACCTGAACTCCCCTGATGAGGAATTATAGGTATGAAATCTGGGAAATTTTTTATCTTCTGCGGAAAAAGAAACAAAATATTCTGTGAAACCAGGTCATCTGCATCTGCATGCCTCATGTGAGTAATGGTCAATGCTATGAGCTGGCCATTTGTGCCACAGTTATGAATTGCCTAAAGAAAATTCAGAGTAAGAGAGAATGCCTGCAGAGAATCTACCTGGAGACAAATGCTCCAGTTCTCTGGTGGGGAATAAAAATATTTTTGCCTGCTAGTCCAGGGCAGAGATAAAGATGTGATGTTTGGATGCTTTATAATACTTGGATAGTTCTGGCAGCTGCACCAGCTGCGTACATATTGTAAAAGGCCTGAAAAATGTACCAGCCTGAATGTGTTTTTGTGCTGCTTGTTTTGTGGTAAAGAGGAAGGAGCAAGACAACCTGATGTCTCTAATGGTGTCTTACTTGCTGACTGAGGTTAATGTATTTCTTGGTGTGGAAGAAATGATTTAGGAAAAACTCCCTACAAACTGCGAGAGCAAGGAGCTAAGCTGGACTGAACTCACAGCTGGTAAAACCTGTGAAACCACAGGAACTCAGGTAAAATCCTGCTCAGCAGTGGGTGTTGGGGGAAGCAGAGTCTCACCAGGCTCTTGTGTAACCACAGAACCATAGAAGAAGAGGTGTGCCAAGAAAGAAAATCTGGCATAAAAATGTGACAGCATTGATCCCTTTAATCAATGCCCTCAGGATGTATTAGCACTCTGCCTCCTTCTCCTCCGTGATTAATCAATAGAAAAGCAGTTTCCTGTTAGGGCAAGTGTCACCAGCAGGCACAGCCAGACCTCCAGGGCTTTTTCCTCAGTGTACAAATCCGTTTTGTCTGTTCTTGTTACGAGGTTTATGGTCTGCATGGGTTTTGCATAAAGCAGCAGCAGGCAGTGCAAAGCCAGTTTGTTTTTTGCTGCAGGATTGGAGGGTGCTGGAGAGGGATGGCAGCAGGGGATGGTGATTTTGGACACTGCCACATCATCTCACGCAGAGCTGGCAGGATACTCTGGCACTCCACTGGAAAATTGATTCCCCAAACCCCAATATTTTAAATCTGTGCAATATTCCAGCAATATTAGGTCAGAACTGAAGGCTTTGGTTGAAGGATTACAATATTACACTTTGCCTCTCTTCTGTTTTTGCATCATCGTCCAAGTAATGACACTGTGCAAAAGAGTTCACAGTGAGACAGAGATTTTAGGGAGAAATATGCTTTATTTTCTTAACCAGTTGGAAAAAGAGGTTACGAGAAGCCAAGATTCAGCTCCATTTTCTTTTCCATTTCAGCTGAAGGCTACAAAACCCCTGGATCATCTCCTATGTTAGTGGTACAAAGACACCTACCTAAAGTTTCTTAAAAGTTACTGATCAACAGATCCCTCTCTATTCACCCTCTTTATTAAGCAGAAAATATTACTGGTGTTTTCTTTTTCTGTGCTAGTGATCCAATATCCTGTCGTGGTAGACTAAGGCTCCTAATTTATGTGCTGACATCTTTTGAATAAAGTATAAAGCTAAAATGTTGTCTGCAGCTCTTATTTGCAACTGTTTTAAAATGTTGAAACAGCATTCTGTCTACATTGGAATTCTGTTTTAATTATTTTCTTCCTTAACTTGATTTGTGATTAAACCTATCTCTGCTCAGCTTTCCAGGCTTAAAAGCTGTTTCTCAGGAAGATCTCCAACAACTATTATTTTCTACTTTCAACAACTATTATTTTCTACTTTCAGGCTGAAGGCTCCCCGGCAATATTATAACTACACACTTTGAAATGGTGTTAGATAGATAAATAATGACATTTCCCAAAGAACATACAACCTGACTGCTGCCTTCAGAGACCAGCTTTTATCATGTTCTAGTCAACTTACTTATTTAGTAAACTCCATTAAATTTCCATATAAGTAGATATCCTGAGGACTATTTTCTGCTGAGTTTACTCGCTCCTTTTGCATCTGTTTTGACTGTTTTGACTTGGATCTAATCATAAGTAAATTTTATTTCTTCCTATTGAAGCTTGATTGTATATGATTATCTCTTAAGGCACTTGACATGTTTAATAACATTTGATTGCTATTACTTCATATCTCTGGTTTTCAGGGTTCAATAGACTGAAAGAGTTAATTGTCAATAATTATTATTAGTAATTGCTTTCACTGAACCAGTTTTCTTCTCTTGGGTGCACCCTCTAGCTACTATTTAATAAACTCATCTGCACCCTTCATTTTGTTGTATTTTATTTAAATACTTTAATTTTGGTCTCAAACTGAGGGCAATCAGGGAAATGCTGATTCCAGTAGCTGAGTCAGCATTCCCAAAATCCCCCTTCCTAAAATAAAGCAGTATTTTAGTTTGTGCATTCTGGTCTGAAGTTTTATTTTAATCCCTCTTTACTTAGCAGGAAGAATTACAAAAAAAAGATGAAAAAAGCTAAAAAAACTCAATTTTTCCTTTGCCCCAGCACAAAAAGTTGACATCTTTCTGGGTGTCAGGCACAGAGCCAATGCTTTGGGCTGATGTTTTATTATGGAATGTCCTTGCAGCACCCTGGGTGCGCTGAGCTCCAGGAAAGGGTGGCACAGATGTGGCAAACAGCTCCCTGCCATTGATCCCAGAACAGCTGGACCCAAGGAATGCTGTTCCCATGTGCCACCCACCCAGGTCATTCCAGGATCTGCACTTGAGACTCTTTCACCAGAGCTTTCTAAGAGTTCTTGTTGCCTTGGTGCTATAGAATCTCTTTAAAACCTGCTGAAAATTGGAAAACTGGCACCACTCAGCATCTTATTATCTATGTTACATCCCCAAACTGTGATGCACAGATTTCCCTAGAGCTGCAGCTGGCCAGTGCTGCTACACAGGCTGTGGTACCTGGGCTTTAGGAGCTCGCCTTGGCCATTTTTGGGAACCAGACACTGATGGTTGTGAGGAATCTCTCAGAAAAGAGGTTTAGCCTCCCCAGATTTGAACAGCTCTCTGAAGGAAATGTTTCTTTTATTCTCCAAATGAGGACAAAAATAGCTACTCAGAAAATATGCCTGTTTCTATAGAATACTCCTAGTACTACAGAATAATTCTTACTTGTTTGGATTTTCCTTTTCCTTGCTGAGCTCTGCTCAGTGTCTCACACAAGAACAGCTGCAGTGGCTCCATCCATCTCACCTGCACTGCCTGAGCTAACAGCATCCTGACAGGAACACAGCTTCCCCTGGGCACAGCACCGTCCCTGCCCTGCAGCTGCACACAGCCCCTGTGCTTTCCCCCTGTGCCCCTGCTCCACTGATGGCAGGGATGCTTTTCCTGATTGAAAAGAAGGAAAAGGGTAAAATGATGGCCACCAGCAGAGTGAGATGGGTCAGCCTCCTGCTCTTCTACAGGGAGGGACTCCTGCCTGTGCTGATCCCTGAGGTGCCAACCTTTGCACCATCACTGCTCCTGTGCAGGTACCACCACACCAACAGCCCCCAGCTCCCTTCCTTCTGCTCTGCCCCTTTGCCTTCTCAGGAATTCTTTTGTCATCTTTTAGGAATGCATTTACCCTGGTGTTTGAGAGACCCACAGCAACAGTGGCCATAAACAGATGCCTAAGGAGGAGCAGGAACAAGCCATTCTCATGATCTTTCCCCTGAGTGCTTTTCCAGCTTCCAACTATTTGCAGTTCAGGGGATTTCCTGATCTGATATTGTTAATGGTAGCGTGAGGGGAAAAAAGGTATTGTGGAGCTGACTGTGGCTTCTTTGATCTGCTGGCTTGTCAGTGCTGGGTTCAGCTTAAAGTTGAACATGCCCAGGGCTGCTCTAATAAATATCAGTGGACTGCAGCTCCCAGGAGACCAAAGATCTGCTGCATGGCAGGCACGAGACTGTGCAGCACTAAGTTTTTTCCCCAGGCGTGGCCAGTAGGATTTCTTAGATTTACCAAAGTCCTATTTTGACTTAAAAAGGAAAAAAAAATAGAGAATTTAGTGCCTGGATGTGGGTCATTCTCACAGCATTCCATCCCTCCTTCATTCCTGATTAAAAGAAAGCAAATTTCCAGCCCACACTCTCTCAGTGAGCAGCTGACAAGGGACCTCAGAACGAGGGTTAAGTGATGCCTCAGAGCCCCAGAATGACCCAGTGCAGGCTGTTTGCTTCTCCTCTGAGAGACCCAGTCAGCAAAAAGCAGGCAATTGTATGGTCACAACCTGACCAAGGCAAGGGAATACAAAAATATTTCGTTGTTGTGTTAGGAGATCCAGTTCCATCAATTCAAAAGGAACTGTTTGTTTCACGTTGAGGCTAAGCCTTGTAAAACATCCTAGATTGCCTCTTTCTTGGAGTACTGCACACATTAAAAGCTAAACCCAAGAGAGAGATTACAGATGAGCATCAGGCAAGGTAACCTTCTAGCATCCCAAGGGAGACAGCAAAAGAACAGGTTTTTTTCCTCATATTTACAAAGGCTTAATGAATTTTGCATAAGCAAGATACAAAATTGAAGACAAACAATGAAATACAAAGAGATCTCGAGATACACGATGAACCAAGAATTCATGCATAATATACAGTATTTCAAAGGCATGTAAAGAAGCAGTGTAAGAATCAGATGTTTCTGGTGTATACAGGGCGGTTTGTCTGAGAAAGGTTCCTCCTTAAGGAGTCAAAACTTGAAGGTGCATCAAGCCCAATTCACCTTCTGGATGTAGGAGGGCAGAAAGGATCCCCTGATTCAGGTTGAGTGCTATGTTTTATCCAGTCTGATTATCCTGATTAAAATTCTGGGTTATTTTCAGACCTAAAACACCCAAACAAAACAGCTTTTTGGCTATTAAAAGAACATTCAATTTTCAAATGTTAATTTTTCCACCTCTGCATCACAAGGACTTTTTTTTCTTAAGTCATGTCAAGATCTGCAGAGACAAATTTCCTCTAAGGCTACATAATACCAGAGAGCTTTGTCATAAATGGTTTGATAGGTATAGAAAATTTCATGAGAAAGGGACATCCAGAGCATTTCCCAGTGCAATTCCTGCTTTTCAAGACTGAGAAAATTTATCATTGAAGAGAATACCATTGTTTTGAGCTGGCAAATCTACCAATGATAAGGAGATGTATCCTAAAATCAATTTTTGAAGCCAAACATGTAAGACTAATCACTTTATTTCCATGCTTAACAGGTGCTGATACCAGAGGGAAAATACTAAATAGCGTATGACACCCTTGAGAAGCATGTAAGATATTTATCTGCCTAAAAGCCATGACTGTAGCACAGAGAAAAGGTTGTGAATGTAAATGGGGAAGGAGTTTAAGGATGGAGGGTGAAACCTTGCTGCTGCTGCCATCAATGGCAGTTTGAGTTCAGTGGGACAAGGATATCCCTGAGCTCACCCTTAGCCTGGCCCTGTTACAGAGCTGGGGCTGCCCAGCCTGTTCTCCACAGGCTGTAAAATCAGGGAATCACAGAATGGTTTGGGCTGGAGGGCACTCCAGGGTGGGACACCTTCCCCTAGACCAGGTTGCTCAGATGTGCGTTTTCATGTCCCGAGGGAGGTTTTGCTCTCTTTTCCTACAGCCACATCCTCCTGCTGGGGCAGCCCTCTGGTCCCTGACCCGTCTCTAACCCACGACTGTTGCCTTGCCCAGGGCAAATACAACCACGATCCTGTTGCAAACATATTTTTATGATAATGGCGTGTGGACAGGGCATAAAAAAAGCAGCTGAAAATGACATGAAAGAGAGCAGTGCCCCACTCTCTTAACACCTCCAGTGCAAGCAGCTATGCCCAAAGTCAGGAGGTTTAACAGCTCTGGGCTGATGTGTCAGCTCAAGTCCTGTGCACAGAGATATTGAAACACTGACACATTCTCCCTCTCTCTCTCTCAACTATTTTATCCCCCCTAAAATATACTTATGTATCTGCTGTTCCTCTGTGAAAAGATGAAAGATTAAGCTGGCTTGTGGCTGGGTAAGAATGGTGACATGTTCTACCCATAAGTAAGCTGTATATTCATGGTAGAATATTTTAAATGACCCTTATATCATAAGAAGGGATTTTCAACAAAATCCATAAGTGTGAGATTTAAGAGCATATCTCTCACATTTGAATTTCCTAGCTGATATTTGGTTGGGCTTTAGAAACTGTCACACAATAAAGCCATTAAAATTCTGTGGTTAATTTATTCCTGCAGTATTAACTTTCCCATTACTCATGATGAATATCTTGAGTTTGGATATGTCTTAGAAGAACTTCTGACAGTGATAACTTGCTTTTTCTCCCTTTTCCTGTGGAAATGTTATTTTTTTTAATGTATAAAAGAGTAACTTTTCTAACAAAGTTGCACAGTGAATTTTAAATAATGACTTTGAGTTAGTGTAGTCGCTACCAAAATAGGGAATGATAAGGTCTTTTGTACATTTGTTTGGTTAATTATTCTGATTTGTATTTCTGGGCAGAATTCAATATTACCGAGCCTTGGAAAATACAGATCCCATTGCCAAAACAAATTTTCTCACTCCTATATCCATTCATTTCCTAGACAATAGGTGAGGTCAGAAGGGAAACAAGGAGTCATTCCCATAATAATGGCAAACAACTAATGAGCTGCCATGCATCATATTCTCCTTGCACGGAGCTGTAATTGCTTCCAGAACACCTGTATTCAGGCCAGATACAATCGTGTGTAGGAGGGAGGGCAAAGGAGCAGTGCTGCTAAAACAAGGAGGGAGAGGCACTGTGAGGAATGGGAACAGATAGCCCAGCCAAGGAAGAGATGCTGAATTTAGCTGAGGTTCAGTCTGGGCTCTGCACCACAACAGAGGAAGGTTCCAGGTCCCCCAGGAAGGCCACAGGTTCCTTCAACACACAAAAAAGGCAATGCCTGAGGTATTTAGCAATTTACAGCTCAGTGTTTGACCACCTTCATGATCTTAATCAGGTCCCTTTGTGTCGTGTGCCTCAGTTTTCCTTCTGGAATGCTGTAAGAATATTTTCCTGTACCCCTATGCTTTGGGGAAGTCACCTATGCTGATGGCCTGTGAGATCACAGAATCACAGAATTAAGGTTGGAAAAGGTCTTTGAAATCAAGTCTAACCTAGGACCTAAAACCACCTTATCAACAAAACAATGGCACTGAGTGCCATGTCCTGTCCTTTTTAAAACACCTCCAGGGACAGTGACTGCACCACCTCCCTGGGCAGCCCATTCCAATGCCTTTGGATTACTGAAAAGAGGGTAAAAAAAGAGGCAGAATTCAACAGCCTGCCCATGGAGAGGGGTGTAGGATTGCAAGTGGCTGAATTACTGCAGGCTGTCCCTAATCCATGGTACCTGGGAGCTTTGCAGTTGGGGCAAGCTCACAGGACAAGCTCAATTGCTGTGATTCAGCTGGAAGGCACAAGTTCATAACACCCATGGGATAACACCTGCACAATTCCAGGAAACTCTCAGATGCTGGGAATCAGCTGAGGAGCAAGAGCTTCTTCCACAAAGAGGCCCAGAGGGAGAAAGGAAAAAAACACAAACTTTTTTCCATAAAGAAGATCTGTGGTGAACCTAACCCATCACATACCTAAGGCTCATCTCACTCCTCCCCTTTCTTGGTTCAGATGAAGGTTGAATTAAGGAACAGTTTGCTTCTGGTTCAAGTAATAACTAGAAATTTAGGTGTACACTGCTGCAAATTATTACTCTAGAAGGATCTACAATACTTCAATTTTAGAAGTTGAACATAAATTTTGTTTATGCTTAAAGGGTTAAGAGATTCAAAAATGTGCAAAACCCAAAAAATAATAGGTTTATTCCTTTAAGAACTGAAAAACTAGATCCTGTGTTCACAAGAACAGGGATTTCTTTGATGATTATTATTATTATTACTTGTTCAGAAAAGGGTATGATGATCTCTTAAGGACTTTTCTAAAACGTAAAATTCCTGTTTGGCTAACCATTTTTAGTCCTGTTCTGACAATGGAACACACCCTGTTTCTTTCCACTGAAGTATCAGTTTGTTCTAGTTGCCGTGAGTTGCCTGTTAGCAAGTATGAAAACAAAACCCTTTTACTCTCCCAGAGCTTGGGCTGGGATGTAGGGAAACAGTAGACAAAGCATTCAGAAGTCCCACAGGTTTTAGAGAAAGCTGAACTAATGCCAAACTTTGTGTTGCCAGTAAAGTCCTTCATGTAAGAAAGACTTGTAGGAGTTTGGAGTATTATAGGCACCCTGGGTTGGGTACATAATGAAAACCTGTGGGCCCAAATTCAAACTGCAACCCTCCTTTTTCTGGTGTTTTTGTGAATCTTTCCCAAGGAAACTTCAGCTGCACTGACTGGAAAGCCATACACAAACCTATTTTGATAGAACTGCCAAGCAGAAAACCAGAGTACCTGGAAATGCATTCCTCAACTCTCATTAAATCAGCTCTGTTGCAGACTTCTGAATATCCATCCTCCAGAATAAAATATTACTGCAGTCAGTGGCTTCACTTATTCCTGCTGGAGAACCTCAGGCAGGAAGATGGGATTTCACTCCTCCATCCATTCCAGCTCAATCCAGGTGCATTTACTACAACTGCTTGTCCTACTGTCACACCCTCAGAGTTGTTGCCCAGGGCTAAAATCTTTTCTCAGGCTTAAAGAAAATGCAACGTGGTGAAGCAGACAGGAGTGCAGGTTGCCAGTACTACAGCAGTGGAAATCAGTTCCTCTCTCTCACATCCAGGTTCCTCATGTGACCCATTTTAATGGGAAATTAAACTTACCTTGCTCTGGTAGATTCATAGCAGCTGATCCTCAGCTTTTACAAAATAGGACAAATCTTCTGAAGGTCAAAAGACATTTCTGGCAGCATGCAGTCACTCCCTCATCTGCTAATGGGTCTATCTCTGGAAGCTCCTTGTGGGTTGGAGGCAATTCCTACTGTTCACATTAGCCTCAGCTCAGCATTGGCCCCTGTGGCCAGAGAACATCGTGGAGAGGGACTGAGCTGATGTGTCAAGTTGCTCCACATTTTATAAGTGAAAAAGATGGAATTTTGTGTCCAAAGTCTACAGACCATATCACACCCATCAGTTAACATGGTTTTGGATCAGAAAAGGTCTTGGCAGGAGCTTTCTTTGTCACAAACCAAGACCCTCTCAGTCACTGCCTAAGCTTGTTACACATTTGGCCTTGGCAGGGAAGAGAAGCACAGCTCACCATAAAAAGGGAGGTCTGGACCCTCCTGTGAACTATGCTTTAAACCTGAGGCTGTTATTTCTATTACTGTTGCTCCATGGCACCTCAGCTTTATTTCATTTGTGCAGCAAAGTTGCCTCAAGCTGGGGTTTAGAGAGAGACCACCCTCCATCACCTGCAGTCTTGCCTCCCGTCCAGCTCCTCAGTGAAGTTTTGTAGAGTTTGAACCTCCTTCCATTACCTAAAGCTGAGACAGAGGCACCAACTCCTAATTTTCAGTTAATAGCCTACCAGCTCTTCATTAATTAGCTAATTTGCAGAAAAGGCTCTGCTCCTAACCCCAGAAGACACAGCTGGGCTGGGGGCCCACCTGCAAGGGATCAAACCCTTCTCCTGGCCCTCTGATTGCAGCAGCTCTCTGCTGGGGTCCCCAGTTAACCCCATAACANGGGATCAAACCCTTCTCCTGGCCCCCTGATTGCAGCAGCTCTCCCAGTTAACCCCAATAACCCCCAGCACCCAGGGCTGTGGTGTGCTGGAGTTCTCCTCAGGGGAGCAGAGCCAAAAGGCAATTTCCAGTGTGGCAGGACCCTGCAGGTGGGCACTGCCAGTGGGCACAGCCACCCTCACACATGGGCACCATATGGTGCCAGGGCTCAGCAGCAGCCTGGGAAGGGTTAACCCCTCCAGGAATGGTTAATTACCCCTGTAGGAATGGTTAATTACCTCTGTGGGAATGGTTATACCCCTCCATAGTTGCCCTTTTAGGGGATAATTAAGAGCAGCTGTGAGAAGGGGCCAAAGCAGGAGCAGCTGTGAGTAGAGAGCAGGGCAGGAGGGTGGTGCTGTAGCAGGAGGAAGAAGCTCTGTGGAACTGGAGGTTGGTGAATTTGTTGGGTTTTTTTGTTTAATTTAATAATTTTAATTGTTGCTAAAGAGTCTTGGCTGTTTCTGGAGGCAAAGGGCTGTGGTATGTGGTTTCTTTTGACTGGGAGAGCCCCTTGGTGAAGCAGGACCTGCCCTGTGCCCATTGTGGTGCTTTGCCCCTCAGGATGTGGAGGGATGCCTGTTTTCCAGAACCTACATACAAAAGGTTTGTTTCAAGACAAGAGTTGTTCACAGGCTTCCTTTTTTTATGGTATGCATTTCATGCAGAGAGATGCCTCAGAATTTGTAAGTAAGGATGTGTAGGAATGGCCATGCTCCTGCAGGACCCTTTGGAACACCTCAAGCTCCTCATTCCCCTCTCTGCCCCTGTGCTGGGATGGCCCCACAGCCGTGTTGTGCCTTGTACAGAAAATAACTGCTCATGTTGGCTCAAATCTCATGTTGCATTATCTAGCAGTGAATCATCTACCCCATGACTTGACTTCTATTTTTTTTTTTAAATGAGTCCCTTTCCTGTAAAGCAGGATGCAGATATGCCTTTGTTTCTTTCAGCCACCACCTACTTCTGGTTGGTCTGGTAACTCACTCAGCTGTTTGGCCCCTGTTGGTGGGGTTAAGGCTGTCCAAATCCCAGTGCCCCCATGCAAAGGCTGTGCACACTGTGGAACGGTGCTGTTTTCTGTGGGACGTGTCCTATAAACCCACCTAGCCTGGCTTATAAACTCCCAGGTGCTCCTCTTGAGGCTGGGAATTATACTTGGTGGCAAACTGGCTCCCTGAAAGAGAAATGGGAGGTGGTCAAGTCATGTATTTCTAGTCATAAAGAGCTCTAATGTTTTTCTTTTTTACCCTGCTAAGCTGGCTTTCTGCCAAAAAAAAGGTTGAAAAAAGAAAGCAACTCACCTGTTTTTTGTTTTCTTTTTCTTTTTATGTCTAAGTAGTGAACCTTTTGTGGTTATATAGAGCATTATTATTATTGCTACAGGTAGTTCCTGCTGGGTTTTGTTTGGATTCTATTCCAGCTCGAGTATTAATTTAAACTGATGTGTAATGGAGGTACTGGAACAGAGTTATTGCTGCCTGTGAGGGTTTAGACTTGGAAGGACAATATCTGCTCTCAGTTTTGGTCCAGTGGGCACGTAAAGGAAGATGTAAGCTCTGAGCAGTAGACTAGCAGTGGTTGCATCAAACAACATCATTCACAGCTGGAAGCTCCTGCTGGTGCAGGGGAGCTCAAAGTGGTTGGCAGCTCCTTTATCCCTTCGTATCTGCCTACCTGCCTTTCCCTCCCCACGTTTCTTCTCATCTCCACCAGCACAGCAGCCACCCGTGGTGGGGCAGAGCAGAAAGTGATGGCAGCTGGTTCTGCTGGATGAGCGAGTGAGGGAAAAACACCGCTGAGGAGGCTTTTGATCCTTCTAAAAATGAGGGAAGGGTACTGCTAAGTAACCCTGGTGACAACTCAAAAAAGGACTGGAGTGTTGTGATACTGGGGAGTGGCAAGAGAGGTGGAGTTGGAAATGCACTCAGGGGAATGAATTCCTTATCTTTGGTCCATCTTCTGCCAGTGTTGCTTGCTGGCTTGTACCGTAACCAATCCAGATAAAGCAGGTTCTTGACACATCAGGTCTCCTCTCTCAAACAGGACAACTTTTTCTAATTGAAGGACATGCACCTTCAAAACTGTCCTAGATTCTGGTTTGTTGAATTAAAAGCCAATTCTGCCATTACCCGAGCAGTTAATAAAATCTATTGCCTTATGATGCATTTTTTTCTGCAGGCTAGAATGGATCTGTCTTTACTGTGATTTGTGAGATTGAGGGGAAAACACAAAATATAGCCCATATTTCTACTGCACTGAAAAATTTCCCTGTGTACTCCTTGTCAGGCTTGGAAGTAACCAAAGCTGTAGAGGTCATTTCTTTGAATTATTGAAAATAAGTTTACCTTATTAACATTTTAACAAAGAGAATCTCTGCAGTGGTGCTCAGAGTTGCTCTTATTTCTCTCAGTGCAATTCTATTCTTTAAGAGGGAAAATACCATTGAGATCTGTAAAGCATGATGTTAGACTGAAACTAAACACAGAAATACACCAAAGCCAAATGCTTTCTAAAGGTGCTGTGTTTGTAGAGGTGCTTGCCCAATATGTGTGATGCAAAATGGGGATGCTTTGTGAAGAAATCATCCTTGTAAAGCCATTGGTTCTGGTCATCAGACTCTATCCAATGCTTTAGTGATGATGCTGCTGATCTATTTGGGAAGTTGGCTGGCTCTCAAGGCAGAGTCTCTTCTCAAAGGCTGTTTCACAGTGAAAATATGCTCAGTGCAGCCGAGTGCATGAATGAAAAAGCCTCTGGTACCTTCTAGTCTGGCAAAATGCAGCACAAAACTCAACTTACTCTGTCTTTTCTGCTGTCCCAGGTAAGAAATGTGTGTTTTTTCCTTGCTTTCTTTCATCTTTCTGCTTTTGTGCGTTTGGATTTGAAAGTATTTGTTATTCAGCTCTGATTTCTGAGTAATTATACATTGCCTGAATTACTGCTTAAAGATGCAGGATCTCTGCTCTAAGCCAGTTGCTAGGAATGTAGGATCTCAGAGTTCCCTGATTTACAATTACAACCAATTTGCCGTGTGATATATAGCATTTTTTTGTTTCCCTTCAGGAAGGGAGGTGGGGGGAATCTTTCAAGTGTCTCGGTTGCAGCTGCAGCGGCAGTATTTTCTGTCATATCAAATGCTGCAACTTTGATTTGCCTCTTTCTTATGTGGCTGGTACTGTTACAGGCAGCTCACGTTATTTATTGCTTTTTTGTTTTTTGTAAAAGAAAAGGATTGGAGAGGGGAATATGGAGGAAAAATAAAATCAGACCTTGCAAAAGGCTCCTTTTCCCGTGCTCTCCTGATAGATGTGTAATGCTCCGTTAGTGACTTGCTATGTAGCCTTTCTCTTATTAAATGTAATAGATCCCCCTCTGCCAGAAAGCAGAGGAAAAAACACCCAGCCTTAAAAACACGGAGCTGCTGAAGCCCCGCTGCTGCTGCCTGTCAAAGCACAGGGACTCGCTGGGCTTTCACTTCTCAGCGCCTCCCGGGCACTCTTTTCCTCTCGCTGCTGTTTCAGGGCTCACTTTTGGGCAGCTCTGAGCGGATTTGGGGAGCCTTTGTTAGTGTCCAGCTTAAGCGCGTTTCTCCCCCCTTTTGTCTCGGGAGCTCTGTAAACTTGAATTTAGTGACAGCGGGCTGAGCAGGGATGAAAGTTAATTCCTTTCTGACTCGCGATCGAGTGGGTTTAACCCTTGGAGGGCTGGCGGGGTTTGGTGTCAAACGAGTGCTCGGGTCGCTGGGCTGGGACCCCCGTGTTGGTGTCCAGCCGGGACTTGGAATGCCGATCCCAAACTGGGCAGGGAATACCCCGGGGAGGGATCACCACTGGGAGAGCTCTGTTAACGCTGGGAGCAGCTCCGGTGTGTGAAGGAGGAGGAGGAGGCAGGGAGAGCTGAACGCACACGTGCTGGGGATCGAGGTTGGGACGTTCAGGTCCTGGTCCCACCTGGTCAGCAGGGCTGGGGACCGAGAGTGAGCAGGCACAGAGGCATTGGGGTGGGTTCGGCATGACAGCCCTGCTCCGGGCAGTGGAACCAGCGGACCCAGCAGGTTCGGTGCCGAGTTGGTACCGCTCGGAGCGCTCCTGGCTCTGCCCGCCCGGGCTGCGGCTCCCGGGCAGGGTCCGGGCACAGCCTCCTCCTCTGCCGGCACCGGCTCGGCGGGGCTGAGCACTGTCCCGTGGGCTGGGAAACACACAGGGCTCCTGGGGACGAGAAGTGTCACGAGTGGGCTGAGATCCAGCCTGGGCTGACAACGCCCAGGAGCGGAGGGGCTGGGGGAGAGGGCACAGAGGGCACAGGCAGTGGAGAGGTAACCTGTGGATGCACTGAACTGGTGCCTGCTCATCTTGGCTTTGAGACCTCCCATCTGCTTTGCTTGGCTTTCTCTCTGTTTTCAGTCCTTTTTTATTTTATTTTTTTTTTTTTGGTACAGCTTCTCTAACACACCACTGAATTAATCAGCTTGAGTTTGGGTTTTCTTGTAGGAAAGTAGCATGTGTGTGATACAAGAGGATGGACTTCTAGGGCCTATTAGACATAGCTGGCATTTTCTTAACATTAATGACTACTTAAAATCTGACAAGGTGCAGACACCTGATTCTGAACACCACTTTATTGAAAACTTCAGTGATACTTCAGAGTTTCTTCCCAGGCTGGGCTGAGTTCTGCTGTACTGCAGGGCTGAACTTGTGGTGCCTTAGCCTAGCCTCCAGCTTAAGTGTTCAAATTGTGCTCCACCTTCTTTATCAGCATGCACAGCTCTCCACCATGTGAGCTAATGCAGCTCCAAGTTTACTTTGCAGATCGTGTCTAAGAGTTAATGAACTGGGGAATGAATCAGATTGTAATATGGAAATGTATGTAATTCTGTCTTCAGGGCTGGGTTGTTGAGTATTGGCAGGTTAAAGTATGAATTGGAGTGGGTGCCATGCTAGGGAGAGAAATGGGATTTACTGAAATGCTGTTTGGTTTTTGTCTTTGACACCCCACATGCACAGCTTTCATGTGACAGGAAAAGTAAACAGAAGAATGTGAGAAACAACATATTAAACAAATGCAGCCATCTGCCTGTGTAGTGGTTGTAACACATTTGGGGATCTTTTTCTGCACGTTTTCTTTTTTTCCTCTCTTAGGAGTAGCAAGAATGTCTCATATAATGCAACACTAGTGGAACCAGAAAGGACCAAGTCTGATAGAATTCTTTCTAAGCAGGAGCAATCTAGTAACCTTTCTGTGGAAACAGAAGACAATGATAACTTAGTTTCAAAGTAATGACACAGAAGTCTACAGTGCAGAGAAAAAAGTTTGAGAAATTTTTTTTATGTCAATAGGAACATGAACTGCAAAAGGTTTATTTTTAATGAAAAGACCATTTCTAAAATTAGTAACTTGGGTTTTGTGTTTTCTTGGTCTGCCTCTAATTCAACTGCATTTTAAAGTACAAAAACTTTGCCTTTGGAGGCATTAAAGAGATAAAGCTGGAGAATCACTTTTTCTATCAAAGCAGCTCATTAGGTATGTATGCAAAAACTGTGGTAAACAGGTGGGCAATAAATTAATTTTTCCATTTGCAAAGATTTAGTCTACACTACTACCAACTGTTCTGTTTTCACCAAGAGAAAAATTGAGCATTCCCTGAAATAACTGAGAAAGATGTTTCAAGTAATCCTTTAATTCAGACTCACCTTTAAAACTCCAAAGCATAACTATAATATACAACTTTATTGATCTGAAGCTGACAATAAAAACTAAATGTACTCTGGTAGCTTATGCAGTTCACTATGCAGGGTACAGCAAGCAGTAAATGAATACTTTGATCTGATAGAATTAAAAATCTGTGTGTTTTACATTTTTCCCAAAGGATATTTTCTAAAACCTATATCCAAAGGATTGAAGACAAGAGTTGTTCACAGGCTTCCTTTCCTATGGTATGCATTTCATGCAGAGAGATGACTCAAAATTTGTAAGGCTTACAAGGTGAAGAAACCCACCCATATTTTTGATTATTTTAACAATAACTGTCACGTTTCACTGGGTTGCAACTAAGTAAATTGGAAAAATATGTACATTTTACAAGCTTGTCATTCGAGTGAATAGAGAAAATTAGTCCTCAAACTCTTTCCCCTAATGCAGAGCCCACACTGCTGCATTCCTAAGCTTTATTTGTTCACATTTCTCCAGAAGAGGGCTCCATGCACAGCTTGAAAGGCAGCTCCCGGGTATTGAAAGCAAAAGAAATTTAACAGGAAAAAAGACAAGTCTTGTTCACACAACTGTGTTGATATAACATTGCAGGTTATGCTCAAATTCTGACCAAGTATCTCCCTGTTCCATCATGTTGCTGTAGGTCTTGTTATTTGAGAGTTCTAGAGGAGAAGTCCTGTGGTTCATGTGCTATATCAGAATTGTAAAAATGCCTTAAAAATTCTACAGAATGTCAATTACTCTACTATTCCTACTGATGAGCACTTTGTGAGCAGGATGATGCTTACTCCCCAAAATTTCAGGCTATCATTTTTGGCTGTTCAGTCAAAAAACATCTTCCAGTTGCATATATCATTCACAAGATGGTGTCTCCCAAAACACAGAGCCATTCCAGCAGTTGTGCTCTTCTATTTCTCAAATATTACCTTGGAGAGAAGGTTGGCACTGGTGAATTAGGATTGGCTTTTGGCTATAGCTCTAACCTCTAAAAATATCCTCACACAGTCCTTACTGCTAAGCAAGGGGGGTTTGTTACAGTAGACAAGTGAAAACATGAGAATTTTTCTGCAGTTATGGCAATTAAATACCACTTTGTGTACCCCTGAGAGTCAGTCCTTCCATCTAAGTTGTAACTTTGGTGATATGTTGGGATCTGCTTTCAGTTTCTGGGGATAAAAACCTCAAAAAGCTTTTCTTAGCACATGTAATATTTGTGCTGTGATCCACTGGGAGTTATTGACTTGNTTTCTGCAGTTATGGCAATTAAATCCCACTTTGTCTACCCCTGAGAGTCAATCCTTCCATCTAAGATGTAACTTTGATATGTTGGGATCTANACACAGTCCTTACTGCTAAGCAAGGGGGGTTTGTTACAGTAGACAAGTGAAAACATGAGAATTTTTCTGCAGTTATGGCAATTAAATACCACTTTGTGTACCCCTGAGAGTCAGTCCTTCCATCTAAGTTGTAACTTTGGTGATATGTTGGGATCTGCTTTCAGTTTCTGGGGATAAAAACCTCAAAAAGGTTTTCTTAGCACATGTAATATTTGTGCTGTGATCCACTGGGAGTTATTGACTTGGCTTTTAGTGACTTGGTAGCTAAGAAATTAATATTCCTAAAAGCTGTCTCAATAGGCCACTGCAACAGGGACTATTAGAACCATGTAGATGGCAACATCTTTACACTCCTTCAAGGAGTTGTAAAGTTCTGCCTTCCTTTTCTTCCTGTTTGCTGCAAGATAAGCAGGCTCTTCTCATTCTACCAATATGTAAAAGCAAGCCAGGTAACAGAGCTCTGTGTTCTACTCTTCCTGCATCACTGCTGGAGTTGCATCTCTGATCTTCAGCTGCTGGGTTGCGTGTCAGGATTTTGACCTCAGGTTTCAGAGTTCCTGTGACAGCATAAACATCTCTGGAGGATGGGGGCTTTGAGTATAAAGGTCAGCTTAGCAGGTTTTTCATCATTTCATGGAGAGTTGCATGGGCAGAATTCACTGTTTTGATGTGTATCACTGGTATCCCAGCCAGCAGGGACAACCATGTCCTGGGGGCATTAGGCTCAGCTTTGCCAGCTGGGAAAGGAGGGCATTGACCTGCTCTGCTCTCAGCCCGAGTGCTGAGCACAGTTTTGGCCACCACAATATAACAAAGATTAAGCTGTTAGAGACTGCCCAGAGCAGGATAATGAAGATGATGATGGGCCTTGAAGGGAAGTGGTGTGAAGTGTCTGAGGGTACTTGGCTTTCTCAGCTGGAAGAGACTGAGGGGGCACCTCGTTGCATTCACAACTTCCTTGTGAGGAGAAGAGGAGGAGCAGACACTGATCTCTGCTCTGTGTGACCAGGAACAGGACCCCAGGGAATGGCCTGAAGTTGTCACGGGAGGATTAGGTTTGATATTAGGAATAGTTTTTCGCCCAGAGGGTGAAATAGGCTCCCAAGGGCAGTGGTTGCAGCACTGAGCCTGAGAGAGCTCAGGAAGAGTTTGGACAATGCTCTTGGGCACATGGAGTGACTCTGGAGGATGGCCCTGTGCAGGGCCAGGAGTTGGACTCGATGATCCTTGTGAGTCCTCACAATTCCACATATTCTGTGTTTCTAACTAGAGTTCATCTGGGCTGGCAAAAAGACAAATCTACAATGTCCACTGGGGAGGAGAAACTGAATGAGAGGCATTTATCATCCTTAGGAGTCTAAGTGGGCTATTGCATTTCCCAGTTAGCTCTGGATGCTGTTAGTGGGTTCTTGATCATGGCCATATGGTTGCACTGTGCCCTGCCCTAATCAGCAGATGGATGGGACCAGCCCAGATGGGAGGCTGTGTTTTTCTGTCACTTCACGTGTCCTGCAGCTAACACAATGTTAGCATGCACAAATCAGGAGGATATTAAATGCCAAAGAGGAGAGAAAAATAAGACTTGCTTTATCAGCCACTGTTTCAATATTCAGACGTCTTGGAAATTTGCCCACTACTGCTTTTTAAAATTTTTGTGTGCAATGTGGACTGTATTCTCTGTCAAATGGAAGAATCTAATTCTTTGAAACCTTACTGTTTCATCTGAGGGGAACTCATTCTGCTCCTATCTTATCCAATATTCTACTGTTTTGCACCATTAATTCTCTTGGCTAGAGGAAAAAAAGGATTTTAAGATTTGGTTCGATGGAGCTGGTTAAAACAGTTGTATGAACAGACTAAAATAAATAGGTATTAAGAGTGGGGTGAATCTTTTCAGCACACAACAGTTTTCAGTATCTCTAACCACTTGGAAAAGCTGATTAAGGTGTTTAAATAACTTCTGATATCTATGAATGTCCATGTATGGATGTCTAATTTGGTATCTTTATGGGCCTTGTTCTTAGGAAACTGAACATCTACCTTCAAGCTTTTGAAATGTCACAAAATTGGAAACCCATATACAGCTCCTTGAAATTAATAAGATTTTATTACCTAGGATTCCTTAGACTCCATTTGATAAAGGTTCTACTCCCAAAACTATCAAACAAATAAAAAAAAACCCTAGTTAACCATGAATGATAGCTACCTATTTCAGTCTAAATTATTTCATTCTCTTGCTGTGAACAACTAATACTTAATTCCTTATTAGTATTGGCAATGTATATATTTCTAAAAGTTAATATTTAATTCCCAAGGACTTTGCAGCCTGGTATGTAATGAAGAACAAATAATTCTTGTGTGTATGAAGGCTGTGCTAGCAGTACAGACAGCAAGTCTGTCTAAAACTTTCTAAAATTTTGCAGATGTTTTAGGATTTTGAGTAATCATGGCAGATGGACCTTGTGGAACTTGTGTGTAACGAGGACCCAAAATGATGCAAACCTCAGGTTCTAGGCCATTAGGATGTCACAGCACTGTTGATATGGCTGTACACAGAAATGTTTATACACACAACTGGGATTTGGAACAGGAGATACTCAAATATCTGTGCCTGTAAGCTCAGGTTCCCTCAGCTGTTGGGATCTGTGTGCTGAAGGCTGCTCTTTGTTACCCTCTCCCTCCCTGGGCTGGGTGTGAGAGCTCCTTTCCTGCTCCAAGGCCTGGCTGACAAACTTGGCTGGACACAGAGCTGGGGGATTCTCTGGGTTAAGGGCTGGTGCCACAGGGGCAGGAACGTGGCTGTGGCACACGTGGAGCAGGGGTAGCTGCTTATACTGCTCCAAATCAACCCATAAAATATTGATGCTTTGAGCTTTGTTCCAACTTCTACGGAGCAAAAAAAGCCCAAACATGTTACAAAGCACTCAGCATGCTGATAATTGGCTCATCTACTTTATAGACACTCAGTCTCTTTCTTTTCATCTTCTTGGAATGCCTTGGAGTTGGGTTTCTGTGCAAGTTGTCAGTAAAGAGTCCTGGAGTCAAACGCAGGGGATTTTGAACCCATAAGTGTAAACCAAAAGCTGGCAGTTGTCTGTGGGGTCACTGTGTAAAGGGAGATATCTTAGCTGCCTGAAATAGGAGTTTGATCCATAACTTGTAGGGACAGCATATAAGGATAGAGGCAGGGGAGTATCCTGTAAAGTTTCCCTTTCCTTAGCCTGGTAGAGTGTTCCTGTGTCTGTTACATTTTCAGCAGTTGGTAACTGCTTGGGAGCAGAGAAAACCCCAGGAATTGTATCCCCAGGATCTTGCATTTTCACATAGACAAACCTTCTTGCTTTGAGTTCCTGTGCTGCCAAATAAGGTGTATTTATACACTCTCTTGAGCCAGGCCTGTGCTGTCCCCGAGGAACCGTGTTTAATCAGACAATGACTTTAACAAAATGTGAGAACTGAACATAGCACTGCTCTGGAGTTGACAAAGCAGGAAATCCAGAGCATCTGGTACTTTGCTCCCTGAGTGAAAGGAGATGGAATTAGGCATTAGAATTGGATGGGCATTTCCTTCCCCATTAAACCCATTGTTTCAGAGCTCTGTCAGAGGAAGCTGAGCGACTCCAACTGCACTCTGCAGCAAGAATGGGTATCTCAGCTGTGGGTTTGAGTTGATCTGTACAGTTAAATAACCAGCCAAATTTAAGGGTGTTCAGCTTGACCTTTTGCCAAGATAACTAAGCTTGCTAGTGCCAGGAAGTCCTGGGTATTATCCAGGTGAAATGTAAAATGAAATACCTGTGGGTTAAGATAAATGAGAATTATTTTAAAATAGAACAATACATAAAAATCCGTTTTGATTTCTGGGCATATTTGTTAGCTTGCTACCTGAAGGTTGTACTTTGTGCCAGGCAAAGTGAATTTGTTTTCTAAAATGTTAGTTTTCATAATTCATGATCAGATTGAACTAACTGCACTCTGAACTCTATAAATAATCTGGATTTATGGATATCGATTTTCCTGTCAATTTACTGATACACAGCTCTGACCTGAATGCTAAACTAGACAGGTGCATATTTGATCATCTTTTCTTCATGATTGATCATAAAATAGTTTGAGTTGGAAGTGACCTTAAAGATAGTCTCATTCCAACCCTTCTGCCATGAGCAGGGACACCTTCCACTAGACCAGGTTGCTCCAAGTCCTGTCCAACCTGGCCTTGGACACTCTCAGTTCATTCTCTGTCTTGCACTTGGGCCTCTGGACCTGGTTCTCATCCCAAGAGTCATTATTTGGTTGAACAAAGCTGTAGGCATGGTCAGGAAAGGCTGGAGTAATGGGAAGCTCACTTTCTTGCACCCACGTTCTCTGCTTTTTGAGAATGGATAAGACTCTGACATCTAGTTTTGAAATAATTGTTTTCTTCTAATGTTTTTGAACTACAATGTCTCATTTAAAAATAAACAAGAATGCAGTTTCCAGTGTTAAATGTCACCAGTAGCTTTCCCTAATTGTTGAACTCTGCAGTTTAGTTATCAATGCAGAAATGTGATACTTTGTGTGGTGGGAGTATTGATTATTGTAATCTGGAAAAAGAGCAGCTGATAAGTTCAAATTCCATGTGTTACCAGGAAGTAAGATAAGGATGCCAATGATAAATCATGTAATTTTGTCTCTTGTGGAAATTACATCTGGTCTTGCACATCTCTCAACTTCAATTTTGTGTGTTTGCAATGGCAAAGCACTGCTGCTCACACCAGCCCAGAAGCAAGCCTCCAGTGGATGTGGATTGATTGCATTGCCCCTCCTTTTGTTATCTGGGTGAAGGATGGTTGGTGTCAGTGCCATGTGCATTCCTGCTGTGCACGTACTGCAGCTTCTATTGCTGTGATACCCGAGCACCCTACAAATGGTAATGAATTTATCCTTGCTTCCCTAAAATAACTGCTCAGTTACGACAGGAACATTATTCTGAAATGGGAGACAGCCTCCAACATCTGCCTGTTTCAATGACTTGAGGTCTGTTATCTTAGGTGAGTAATGATGTCGCCTGCTGACACTTGGGCTGCTGGTGTTGATTCAGTGGTGACACTTGATTGTACTCCAGAAAGATTAATTCTGATTGGAGGGAGCCCAGAATAAATCCAGCCTTTAGGCCAATCAGAAGCTGGTGTTTTCAGCAGTATTTTAATAATGTGGCTCAATTTTCAAGAATGTAATTAGTTATGATTTGCCAAGGAACTGCCTATCTCTGTACAGTAGTTACTTCTATAGAGAGGAAATTAATAAGATAAAATATAATCCTAGCTGCACAGAGTTCCTTAGGCATAAGGAAATGAAGAGTGCTTGCTCATAGCTGGTGTGTGATGGCTGCTGGCACAATGGTCAGGTGGAGCAGGGGAGGAGGATGAGGCTGGCAGTTCTCTTTACACTCAAGGCATTTCAGACCACAGCAGTTTGGGGTAGAAAATGGGGACAGATAGTGCACAACCAGCTCTACTTGGGTGGGTCAGAGGTTCTTAATTTTTTCCACTGCAACAGGAGACAGTCTCAGTGGCAGAACATTCCTCCCAGCCTGTGCTCATTGACAGGGGTTCCTGTGTTCCTTCCTTTCCTCAGCTTGGAGGAGGCAGAGCTGCCAAAAGCTTGGGCTGCTCTGGCAGGAGGTGAGCTGCTGGTCATGGCTGTTTCCCTCCACCCCAGGTTTAGCTGAGGGAAGTGGGATGTTGCCAACATAAATCAACAGATCCTGTTAGAGATCTGCACCCAAATGGTTGAATTCCTGGGAGGACTAGGAGATGTGGATGCACCATTTGTTTCATGCCCAATACATGAGATTTTTGTGGATTTATGCAGACTCTTGAAAGCCAAAGTCTGAGTTTTTTGGAACACCTGCTTCTTCTGTGTGTTTGTCTCTCTGAAATGAGGATTCAGTCTTGCACTTTCTTCCCAATAATAGATTTTTCAAAGCTTTTTCTTCCTTCAGGAGTCGAAGACATACAAGCACAGTACCTGTTCCTTGCTGTGCATGGGAGCTAAACATTGATTACGGGGTGGGTGAAGTAGGAGGCGTAAAACAAACTGACGAATAACTCATGAACAGAATTGAACCTGAACAGAATTGTTTCTCCAACTTGTTCTTGACTTCTGATTTCTGCATGCTGTGTGTTTGTGGAGTCTAGCTGGGATATGTAGGAATAAAAAGCCATCGTGCACAGCATGAGTGGTTCTCTCTGCCTTACCTCCAGGCTGACTGGAAGCATCAGCATTCCTGTAATTTCCTTGTTCAAATTACTTTTTTCTCTTTTCTCCTCCATCTGTTTAAAATAATTCAGATAGTCTGAGTGCTTTAAGTTTTTATACTGAAACTTTCTTCCAGAACTCCTAGTGTTGAGGGAAAGAGTGAATATTTACTACTGTGAATAATTTTTACTACTGTGGTTTAACTTAGATGGGATTCAACAGGCTCTGCTGGAAATTCCCTTCCTGTTCTTGGTGCTTGTAGATGTTTTTCTTTTGGTAATAGAAGAAGATGGAGGTTTTCTTGCACTATGAAGAGAACCAGACACACTTAAGGAGTTGCTTTCCTTTAACATTCCACATGGGTCGTATTTTCACTGGGTAATCTGAGGATTCCTCAGAGTTAGTGCAGTGTTAAATTCTAACCTTTGGCTAATGTGGGAAGGAACTCTAAATGTTGTAATGTCAGGATCTGTGCATCTGGCCCAGATCTTGTGCTTTTCCTGAGTGTTCATATCATCCTATTCTGTTCTCCTCAGTTCCTTAGAGCAGCCTAGCTCTTTCTGCACGTGTGGAAAAGAGAATTTCATTTATTGTCCCCCAATAATGGTGTTAGGTTGATGATCTTCTGGAGTCAGAAGTGCTGGGGTAGTAATTTGTTATTAAACATGCTGACATAGCTGCTGAATTTCTTCTTTTCACTGGTTGACTGAGGAGTACAAGGAAGAAGAGCAAACCTTAAAACATAAAAATGGAAGGGAAAGCAACACAAAGGGAAAAAGAAAAACAAAATGGTATTCAGTGTTCTGTCACTTCTTGCAGCTGTTAGGATTTGCAAACCAGTGTTTTATATTTGTGATACAGTCAACAGATGTTTACAGGAATGGAGCACAGTCTGATTTCCACATCTTCATTTGCACAATCTTGCCTCAGAGCTTGGGCTGACACCCATATCAGGAGCTCCTGCTCATGTCTAGATCTGAAGTTGTTGGCACCAGGAAACAGTGATACTGTTTTATGCACATTTGTGTATATCAGCATACTGGTTTATGAGAGGCAGGAAATTTAATTTTAATTTTATTTAATCCTTTGTAAAACTCTTTACCCACTTCCAGCATTCATTAGCTGCCACAGAACTCTCCTCTTTTATATTTGATGAAGCTTTATTATAATTTGTTCTATGTCTTGATGGACATCACTTATCCCTACTGCTTTGATGTTATTGTATTAATTGAATCCATTCTCCTGATTATTTGGGAAACTTGTTATCACACAGATGAACTAAATGTAGGACATCCCTTCCTCTAATTGGCCCATTGGATGGGGCAGGAATGGGAGTGGAGAGAACAGAAGACAGCTGGGTATAAATTGTGAGGTCAAAGCAGCCTTCACTGCAGGACAGCACTTTGCAATTTCTTTTGGAACTCTTTGAATGTCTCATTTTTAACTTGAAGTTGGTTTGTGTGTATCAGGAAGGTGACTTACCACATGTCCCCTGTGTGACACCAGCAAGATTTTAACTGTTTGCTGATGGAAGTGAATATATCCCAAAAAAAGTGGAAAGGTAGGAAAGGGTCAGAGAACCTCAGAGGAGAATTACAACTCTGTTATGGATTTCTAGCAATAAATGTGATACGAGGCAGCTAGCAGGAAAAGCAGGATGATGTCTTGCTGAGATGGGGCAACTCTTAGGAAAGGGAAATGCTCCAAGGTTTTGTCAGATATTATGTGATTTCCCCTCTCCTACCACTTCTGCTAATATATAATTTCACAGATTTTTCCCTTTTCTCTTGTTTTTCTGACAACCCTTGGAGGCCAGCTAAAGAGGAAGAGATTAAAAAGAAGAGAACCTGGCTTCAGGCACATTTGCAAACTAGCTGTTAGTTTTCTGCAGGTCCTTCCATATTTCAAACAGAAACAATCCTCCCCTGACAACTGAGCACACAATTCATGCACAATGGATCTGTTTCTGACATTGTATTTCTGGGGCATTTGTACAACTCGTGATTCATCTGGCAGTGCTTGGGTCTAAGCACTGATAAAGGCAACGCAGCAGAGTGCAAATACATTTGACCTTTCAAAACACTGAATAGAAAACAAAAATAGAAAAATAGTTACTTTGCAGTTTTTCCTTGTACACATGTAATGACTGCAAGCAGACCAGCATTCTGATTTCTGCCTTGGGAGCCTGGGTAGCACAGAGCCCTCCAGGCCTGAGCCTCACTGTTCTTCCCCCTGTTCCACTGTGTGTGAGTTAGCCAGGTATTGGTGTAGAGGTAAGGTCAGCTTTGCTTTCCCCAGGCCAAGGATTGGCCTGATATCTGCTGCACCCAAAAATCTTTACAGTTTGGTATGCTATGCTTGTATAATTGGCACTCTGGTCTTGACTGACTTGCCTGGTGGGCAGGTATCTGTATTCCAAGTGTAAAGTTTCCCTGGAAGTGTCACTTTAAATCAGTAGTGCTGACACAGAACTAAGGCTCAGGCACCTGTGGGAAAGTTCCTGCCAAATCCCTCAGCCACCTGCAGCCATAGCTGGGATGCAGCCACCCCTGTCACTGCCCTGAGCTGCTTTAAACAGGAATAACTCCTTGGGTGCTCTCTGGTGTCAGAGCCCTGCTCAGTCTCACTGGATCCCTCCTGGAAGGGCAGGGGATGGAAATAGAAGCGTGGTTGAGGCACATCAGCCCTGTGACACTGCCACTCCCACGGCCTCACTGCTCCTGGGGAGGATGTGCAGCTCTGAATAACGCTCCAAATGTGAGGGGAACTGAAAATCCTCCATTCTTCTCCTCATAAAACCGTGGTTGATTTGTGAGCACATTGCTTGCTTTACAAGCAGAGGAGGTACGTGCAGTCCATCTCTCCCAGCCTACAAGCCAGAGGTGTGCAGGGTGTGAAGATTTGTGTGCCAGGTTCTGGGTTAGGAGTGGGTTTTAAACAAGGTCACCAACCCTGGCACCAGGTAATGCTGGTCCTGGTGGGGATAACTTCACTTGGAGCCTCAATTCTCTCTTAACAGCCTCATCCTTGTTGAGCATCTTGATTTCAAGTGTCTGTTGAAGCTCTGTAAACAGATTTCCTTCGGCTCTGCAGCACTACATGCTGTGTTGCAATACATTCTGTCTGCTTTAGAGCTGTTGGTGATTCATTAGTTTGCTGCTCCAGAAACCAATTCCAAAGGGATCACTCATCTCCCTAGAGCAGTGAGGGTATTTTCAAGCTGGCTACACAGTGCTATGGCAGCTTTTTGAGACTTGCCTGGTTGAAATCCTGTGGCAGTGATACTGCCAAAGGCTGCCAATTCAATGGAGGATTGCACACAGATTCCATGGGTGGGAACTTGCAATATTCTTAGACACAGCTAATAATAGCTCCTCTTGACTCCTGAAATGTCACTGTGGTCTTGTGGGTAGCTGCACTTTGGAAAGCATTAACTTTATTTTTGCCACCCACAGTAGTCCCTGACATGTTCAGTGCTGCATTATGCTTGTCATATAGAAAAGTATATTGGAAATGAAGAAACTTAATCTATCTGTCTGTGAATTGACCTGTGTCAAGATCTCAGAATTGCAGCATCACTCTGGGAACCCAGGACTGTCCTCTCTGAGCTTTTCCTGTCCAGAGATGCCTAAGATCTAATGAGCATGCCTCTGGAAGGGACTTGGAAATATAACAGTGAGAAATCTCTGATGTACTATTAAAAAAAAAAAAAGGCATTATAAGATAAAGCTGTAACTCAGTTTTCTTTAAAGGGGTCAGTTGCTGCCTGACAGACTGTCCTGCACTCAGGTCTCCAGGGTTTCTGCAGTTTCTGAGTAAATCTTTGCCCTAGAACTGATTTTTTTTCTGGCCAGGAAAAATAACTCTGCTTTTCACAGAACTTCCAAAGCTTTCAACTCTTTTATGAACCAAGAGAAAACAGAAAATAAGTGCTCTGTGGAACTAAGTTAATGCTCTTTCTTACATTAGCAGTTTCTTTTTGCTGTCTAGTGCACCCAGCAAGGTACCAGCAGTGTGTCTCCAGCTGCAGGATTTACTGTAAGATTTTTATGGACTGCTGGAGACCAGGCAGGGATTTTGATATGTTGGCTGCAGAGTGGTAGAAACTGATACATAAAGAACGATGAAGACTAAATTTTTAGTCAAAAGGTTCCAGCATTTTGGAAGAGTGAGTAAGTGGAGCAATGCACTTTTTTCAGATTATAACTGAAATCATAGCTGTGAGCAGGTGAGCTGAGTTTTAGGAGATGTTGGACACTCGTTATCTCCTGGGATTTGGATTAACTGGGGCACTGCCCCTTGCTAGTACAGAGCTGAATGAAGCCATGCAATGGAGAGTAATGCAAATATGGGGACAGACAGATGGCCTGTGTTCCAAGTGACCCATTCAGTTCCCTTTTACAGCTGTTTATTACAGTTACAAGCACCTGGATGTGGCTTTCAAGGCAGAATTGCATCACTGGGGGCTGTGATTAACATGACATAATGAAGGGACCTCACTTTTTGCATGCTGTTACATCCTGGTTTTATTTCCCTGATTTCTCACAGAAGTTAGATGATAATATCACTTCAGAGCAGGGGAAACTCAAGTGCAAATCAAAGGAGAAGCTTGTGAAAAGTGTTATAGAAAGACTTTATCAGTCAGGCTTTGTTTGCAGTCACAGCTCAGGATTCCCAAATCACCCATCAGTACACAGTGACCCTGGCACTGAGAACCCAGAGCAGCACGGCTTGTGGGAGATCTTGGAAAGAGTCTTGTACTCAATCTGTTTATTTGAACTAATTACTTTAATTATAGTAATTAATTTGTATCTTAATGAGCAATCCTTTCCTCTATTTGTGCAGTGTTGCCAGAATTTAGTCCTCATCTTAAAGATGTGTCGCAGGCTCCTTGTGCCAATGAAGATGTATTTTCAGTGCACTTGGGGAATTGTGGTTTACAGAATGACTTCACCCAAAGGGGAAGCTTGACTGTTGTCATTTTATTCTTGTTCTATAATCTGAAATACATCATCAGCATCAATGCTTCACTTAAAGAAAAATAAGGTTAGAATTAATGGGTTTTTAAGAATATTATCCTCTTTCCTTGAGGTTTCTTTTCTTTTCCAGAAGTACTCTGTCATTTTCTTTGCTTGGCAACTTAAATTAGCTTGCTTGCGAGCATTTAAAGCAAATTGTGTACTTACAAATCTCAGAATAAAAGCAGAAAAGATTTCTCACAATAAGTTTTTATTCCTCTTGTGTTTATTGTGCCTCTTCCCCTCTGCCCTCTAAATCATGATAATCAGACCCTGAAAAACATATTTTATATGAGGATCCATGCCAGTCCTGGCAGATGGATAACAGATCACTCTCAGCTGCTCTCTGCCTCACTGGATAAACCCCATCTTGCACTGACTCACAGAAGTTATGAGGCTGTCCTTCATTTCAACTTCATCCTTCTTGGTCATCCTGACAGGCAAAGGCACTCGGGGAACTAAGACACACAGTTGTGGTATTCTTAGAGAAGCAGTGTCAAACAATCTGCTGGAACATATGACAGTGGCTGGATCTGTGTTTCTGTCGTGCTTTAATCTTGCTGAAAGAATCAGGCTCCCGTTCTCTCCGTGTGCAGTTTGCTGTGATCAAAGAAAGGAGTGGAGGTGGTCTGCTAGGAGTGCTTCCCTCCTTCTGCATGAAAGAAAAAAAACACTACAGTTTTTCCCTTTGCTGGAATAATGTGTTCATCTGCCTACTCCAGAGCAGTCAAGAGCTCTTTGTGAAAGATTATTGCAGGCCCTGGATGCTCCTCAGATGGCTCCAAGGGCCACGTTTGTCACTTTTCCAGTGTTTGTGGTTTTACTCTGAGCTAGTCCCAGGAGGGAAGCAGTGAAACCTGCCCAAACTTCCCCACGTGGCCAAGTTGGTGATTTCCTCTCTCTGTGTAACATCTGTGCAGCCCAAAAGTAAGATGTGACAATCCCTCACGTCCCCAGTGAAGTGCTTGCTGGAGGTCCTACATAAAACAACTGCCAGACTGCTACAAATGAATTTTTTTCTTTATAATGCAATTCCAACTAGAGTTTAAACCTAATAGCCAAGAGTTAGTTGTTGAATAATAATTGATCAGATTCCTCTATGTGAAACACTTGGGAAGAGAACAATGATACCCAGTAGGAGTGCTATGATTTAAATCCAAAATTGCATTATATTGTCCACATGTATATGAGTTCTATCCTAGGATTTTTTTCTTAGACTTGTGTTAGGTGTAATGTAGCACTTGGTGATGAGATCTTGGAAAGAAATGCTTGCTCTTTAGAGTTTTTCATCATTTTGGCATTATACTTAAGAGCAATAATTGTGGTGTTGTTTCTAAAGTCCGAGAGGTTTATCTGTCAAGTATTAATAACAGATAAACATTTTGTTTGTTTTCTGCATTTAATACATTGTGGTATTAGCAGAAGATAGAAAGCAGATTTTCTTTCTCTGATGAGTCCTTAAATTCAATTAAGCTGGGATGAGGTAAACAACACTATGATTTGAAAGAGGATAAACCTCCCTGAGCTATTAGGGAACTTGTATATGTCTGAATGTCCTTGCTATTATCATAACTTTAATCATTGTAAGCTGCAAGCCCATTCAAAGTATTATCTAAGCCTGACAACATCCTCAGTGTTAGTACAATGCTTAAAAAAAAAGCCTTTTGTGCAATCTCTGTCTCAAGGACAAGCCATCTAATTAACAGACCAGCCTGAAACACACACTGTTGTGTTTGTCTTTATTAAGACATAATGAATTGCAGAACACTAAGTTTATTGGTTTTTTTTAATCAGAATGATCTGAGGGAAGCATTTCATGGAAGAGAGTGGAAAAATGTGAGGGCATTAAATGTCACAGTGAGGAAAATGAGGAAAATGGAGTATATGTGTATCCATGTTGTGTGTATCCATACATATATGTGTGTGAAAATAGGTGTGAGTAGATGTAGGGCAGGCAAAAGCCTGTGTTTTGTTGAGCTACAATGGCATTTTAAATTCCTAAAGGCAATACTTGGTTTGTAACTCATTATTTTTTAAACTCATGTTCATGCCTTAAGATCAAACCTTCAGAACTTCTGAGATTCACCTCAAGTTCCTCTAATTGAGTCTGAGATATTCATATAAAATCCAGTCAGAACCCAATCCTGACTCTTGCTCTCAGGTTTTGAGCCCGTGTGTGGTTTTGAACACACTCAAACTCACCTCAGTGATATGAGAGCAGATGCTCAAAGATCCTGTTTTGAAGAGCAAGGACTGAGTGTCTTTACAGCTTTGAAATAACCTGGTCCAGCTGTGCACTAGGCTGGTGGATTTATGCTTGCTAAACTCTTAGAGTGGAACAGTGATAAAGCAGCAGCAGCTGCAGACCAGAAATGTGCTTGGAGTAGTTTGAAGAACTGGTCTATGAGAAGTGCAAATAAAAACTCGCCAGGTTTGACAGCTTTTGAAAAATCTGCTTGTTATCCTCAAGAGCTTCATTCAGGACCACGTGGATCCTTCCTTCCTGTGTGGTTTTGGCAGGCTGGATCTGATAGTTTTTAACCACAAGTGCTTCCCTGCCTAAACATGCAGCCTCACAGAAGGATTTCTTTGGACAAGCATAATTCATGTGAATTATATCCACAAGGAACTGGGCCTCTATCAACCAATAGGAATTGTCACTTAAAGATTCTGGAAATACTTGCTCACGAGAGAATACTGATGTGATATTTAAAAAGTGCCTTAAAGCAAAGTGTCAAAATATGAGCAGACCTTAGAGATACATCAGGTATAACTACATGCAGGGCGACTTAGAGCAAACCACAAAATGGTGTTTTTATTTTCCCCTGTGGTGTGATGTTACAGCAGAGAATGGTGTGTAAAGCAGAAAATGGAATGTGTTTCCTTTTTTTTCCCCTCCTGCTTTTAAGTACAGTGACATGTCCTAATTTAGACCTAATTTTCATTCCTGTAACATTGCTTGTAATAATGTCTAAAGTCCTCAGAATTAATTTGACTGGAAAAATTCCAGAAGGACTTTCAATTTTTCTCATTAAAAACATTATAGATGTCTTAATTAGGCACTGTTATTAATGGTAATATTACTCAATTTAGAACTACATGCTTAAGATGTGGTTACCTCTAGTGTGATTAGTCAGAGAAACTCTGCTATGCAAGGATGCACACTAGAATCCTGAACAGTTAAATATTTAGAGCCAGATGCTCAGCTGTGTAAATTGTGTGGCTACTGCGGCCTCAGTGGAGCTAGACTAGTATACACTAACTGGGGATTTGCCATCCAAAGATATAAACAATCATTTCTGGCTCATCTCCCTCACCATTTCTCTTTCTCTTTTCCTTTCTTATATTTAGCTTGTTTTTTCTCTCCATAGTAGAATGATAAAGTAACACACACACGTTCCTGCTCCAGGAAAAGCTGTTTAACCACTAAAACTTAGCTAAAGTCACTCTACACTTGTATTTCTTTTCCCCCCTGTAGTCCCAGAGGGGAATTTCCTTGACTTAAGTGAACCTGTTCCTCATTTAGAGCACAGTTCAAGGACCTTTACCCTGTGTCTTCCACTCTAATGGGTTTTGTTAGAGGCTTCAGGTTGTGGCAATTTGATTTGCCTGGTGAGGACCTGCTGCTGCTACATGTGAGGGGAAAATCAGGTGGAATGTTTTATTTGCTTGCCTAGACACAGGTTTACACAAACTTTAAAAGTACTTTGTAGAGCAGTTAATGTGTGTATTTTCCTGTTAGAAGATTGAAAGGAGTTATTTGTGTTAACTGTATTTGTGCCTGGCTCTGTTAGCACAGAAGAACCCATGACAGGGTTCAGGTCTGTAATTACTGTGGCACCTGTTTGATGTTACTCAGGTTTATTGTGATTGTGGATGGGAAAAGTTGTTGGCTACGTGGGCTATTGCTGCTCAGTGGCTTCAGCTGGGGAGCTTTTACAAAATAACACCTGTACTTTGATTACCACCACGTTATAACACTTTTTTAACAAAGTAACCCCTTATACCTCTTTAAGTCACACAGCAAATATTCCAAATGTTAAAGTTTATTTGCAATGTGAGGTGTAAATTAAATTGAGTGTAACACACCAAATCTCTGCGTGTTCTGTTGCTCAGCAATCCCAGGGTTTATATTCCAAGTATTTTCAGTGTGTAAATTGTTACCTAGGCTGTGGAAGAGCTCATTTATGTGGCAGAAAAAGCTGCTCCTTGTGTGAACTGTGTGAAACCCAGGTTTGTGTCATCCTGCAGGTAGCTCAAGCACGGAATGAGCAGCCATCACACGTTCAGGTGGACAGATGTGCATGGGGCTGCTGAAGGCATCTGGATATATAATTGGTATATGGGGTAGCACTGCAACCTCAAAATGCTACAGACATTTGCATCTGTTCACTGATGTATATAATGAGGAGTTATTTGGGGTAGTGGGGTGTGAAGCTTAAGAGGAGCTTAATGATTTTTCCTTTAATAAATCACTTGACTACAGCAGTGTCATCTTTTATTAGCTTGCAATTTTGTAAAAGTTAAGATTGAGCATAATGTTGCATATAATTCTAAAACATCTGGTAGCAATATCTAGTAGCAGCTGTTTAGTACCTGAAATATAAACAAAACATGATTTTATCCATAGCTGTTACAGTTAATTTTCCTGGAAGTACTAGTTCTGGAGTAGATGCACTGTGCAATAGATCTGTTCAGGAGAAAGAGTGAGTGAAAATTAAGATATTGTTAAAAACCTGAGCAAATAGAACAGGTCTGCATAAAATGTTGATTAGGAAAACAGCTGTGTTTCTAAAAAGATTGTTTTCTATTGATAAGAAAGGAAAAACTTTAGAAGAAATCCTGAAATGACTGATAGTCCTTAACTACACTGTCTTGGTAGCGAAGTGCATCCCATTAAAATTTATGATGTGTTATAATTGTGTTCATGTTTTTGTTTTTCCCCAATCCCTGTTCCTCTGAGGAAAGTTACCTAGTGCTTTGACTGTGGTGATGTACATAGAACTCTTACTGGTGCTTGAGTGCTAAAAGGGAAATTAAATCAACCAAAAACCCCTCAAACAAAGAGTGAAAATGAGGTGACAGCAGTTCACTTTCTGCTTTTCCTGTCTGGGCATTCTGAGGAAATGTGGGGGCTGCCCTGTCCCATGGGCAGAGAGCTGCAGAGCAGGGGTGCTGCAGTTTGAGCTGCACCTGGGATATCTGCCCGAGGCCCACCCTGCAGTGTCACATTTCAGAGTTTCTCTGTCTCATTTCTCTGTTTCTCTCTGATGGATTTGCTCTGTGAGAGGGAGAAGGTGATGCAGCATCAGCTGTACCTCCTCAGACTCCCCTTGACCCTGGGAACTCAGCTTGTTTTTCTGACATGCAGAGGATGAGCAAGACCCATTTCAGGCACGCCCAGTGATGGGGATGTGGTTTATGGGAGAACTGAATGTGCACAATTAAGCATTATTTCCTGTGCTATGTCTCTATAAACTGTTCCTTTTAAATCTTGCCACCGTGAGGAGCAGAGAGGTTTGCCAAGTAATCTGACTTTAGTGTTGCTTGTAGCAGATTCTGGTCATTCTGGAGTCAGTGGTGGGATTTATATAGAAGCAGAATAAGACCTCAGAATGTTGCAGAGCATCAAAAGCTGTGTATGTGGCACTAGAATTTTTTCCTTCTCTTTTTTGATGGTCCTTTCTGGGTTTTTCTGGGATGTGAATTCTTTTTAGGGCACCAATATTCTAGCAATCCTTTAATCCCACCATATGTAAACTACCTGTACAGAAAAATATCACTTTAAGGGTGGAATAACGTTGATATTTAACACTTGAATCGATATTTTTCACTCTGATAAGGGTCCCTGAGGAGTGCAAATGGTGTTAACTGTGATGCTGGATGTCTGTTTTTCCTTGCCACTTCTAGTAAGGGCACAAGAGGACTCTTTAGGAATATGAGCCCAATGATGTTTATTTCTGTCTTGGGGCATTGAGTTTCTCTTGATGTTCACTCAGCAGTGATTAAAAGTCACCCACCCAGCATCCTGATCTGTGCCTTCCATGAGTCTGTACATCTGTGCTGCAGAACAAGTAGACTTTTGACTGGTAGGCATGATTTTTGATTCATTCTGTAACTAGGAGAATTCCTAATTTTCTGTTACAGTGAAAAGATAACTTTACTGGATGATTCAGGTTCTTTACCTATAAGTTGATTTTAAACCCATTATGCAGTATGGATGTTCAAAGGTAAATAATTCATAATCATAGCCTCATGCTGGAGGATGCTAAATATCAGTAATTTTGTGTTATAACTCATTAAGGATGACATTTGGGCTCCCAGGGGACTGTTTGTAAAACTCCCTTGGCCTCAGTAATGTCAGTATTTCACCATAAGTGCTACCTAAAAAATAAAATGATGACATTTCACTTCTTACTAAATCCAATTAATCTCCATTAATTGCATAATAATTTTGAATGTAATCTTCTTTGAAAAGCTTGGAAGTTCACCAAAAACTATGACCTAGATCCTGCAATTTTTAACTCTTCTATGAAACAGAAGGGGGTCTTTGTGCATACACTGGGTAGCTGCAGTCATTTCTAGTACTTACAGGATCTTGGCTTGCCTGTGTGCACAGGATATTCCCTTGGAACCAGACCTGAGCTGGTGCTGTCTGGAACATGATGCTCTTTCAAGCAGCAAATGCAACAAATTGTCACCAGGTTACCTCTGCAGCAGGGGAGTTTTCATTCCGCATCAGCAAACGGGAGTCTGAGAATTGTTTAGGTTGGAAAGATCTTTAAGGTCAAGTCCAAACCTTTACCCAGCATAGATAAGTCCAGCCCTAGACCCTGTCCTTAAGTGCACTCCCTTTTTGCATGATCTCTTTTCTGTGGCTGTTGGACTGGTTGGTGCTCCTGGTCCTTATGTGCATTGGGGGGATTTTGGCCACTGATGCTCCTGGCCCCGTGGTCTGTGGGCTCCTGAAAGATTTCTCATTTTCTGTGCAGTTTCCTCTGGTTTGGGACTCCTCTGTGCCCTTTCCTAAATTGTTCCACTGCAGGTTGTGCTGGCACTGGGCCTGTTTACTGTGGCCAGTGAGGTTTTTCTGAGAAAGAGCAAAGTGTGGATTTGTCATCTTTGGGCAGGGAATGAAGTGGAGTGTGAGTGAATGCTCTTGGCATTATACAAGAAAATAAGAGGATGCAAATCCATTACCTTGTCATCATCCTCTGTCACTTGGAAAGATGGATTGCCTGGGTGAGAAGGAGTAGGTCAAAATTAAGTGTTCAGTATCTCAAATAGAAGGAACTTTGTCCTACATCCTCTTGAGGTGACATGAGCTGTTCTCATACATGCTTGGGACTGCCCTAGCATCACCAACTATTGTGCTCTTTTTGTCTGTTTCATTCAGAATACCCAAAAGTGGTTAAAAGTGATCTCTGCCCTGTGTTAATTCTCAAATGTGTCAGGGTATGTTACTGGGAGCTAACCCAAGAGCTTTGCACAGAACCAGTTGCCTCTAAGCATTTACAGACCTTGAGGACTTTTTATTTATGCTCTTTGTGTTTGTGTCCAGTGGTTCCTGTGTAGGAAATGGAGACCATGGGCATCTCTGGGGTTCCTGGAGCTAAGAATCTGAAAATTATTGGGACCTTTTCAGTCCCTTGTAGCCAACAAGACCATAAAAGGCAGCAGGTGCTTTACTTCAGGTTATTTTATCTCTAACAGGTTAAGATGGCAAAGGTTTATTTGGTGTAGAGCGTGTATGCCCAGGGTAATCACCTCCAGAACTCTCTTGTGACTAGCTTTCTAATCTATTTTAGCCAAAATAAGCAAAATTGTCCCTTGTAAAATTTTAATTCACTTCCTGTGGGAGATTTTTGGTGAAGATATTGCAGTGCCTCTCTATTAGAGAGAGAAAGATATTTTGAGACTTCAAAACTCAGCTGGAGGAGGCTCTGAAGGATGTGGTCTGACTTTGAAGTTTTGAGGATGTTGGACTAATTGACCTCCAGAGTCCTCTTCCAACCTTGAGTATTCTGTGGGTCTGTGGTGATCTTGTTATTTGTAAAATTCTTCTTGCCAAATGTTCTCCTTTCTCCTCATGGATGTATTTATGTTACAAACTGAATTGGCTTGTGGTCTTACCGTACCCTTTGAAAATGAGAAGAATAAAATCTGTACATTGCAAGGGAAATAACTCCCTGACACAACCACAAACTGAAACCGGGGGTTTGATATCTTATAAATAGGTGGAAAATTTTCTTATACTGTATTTCTCCTTATGTCTTTCACTCCCTGTAATTCATTCTGGCTTTTTGATGGCAAAAATGTATCAACTACAACTTCAATAATTTCCCAAGTGCTTTTGGTAGCTTGTGTCACTGTGCAGCTTGCAGTTGATGGGCTTTGAATGTGGCTTTCTGTATCAACAAGCTAATGCAGGCTTTTTATTTCGCTGCATCTGTGCCCCAGTGAGTGGGCTGCTGCTCTGGAGGGCATTCTACTTGATACTTGCCATGATATTTATTTTCTGAAAAAAAGTTCTTTCAGTATATGAGTGTAACAGAGGAGATCTTTTTGATCTCACCATTAAAGCAATTCTAAAGTTCATGAATTTGGCTCTAGCAAGTGAGTTGGTTGCATTGTGCCTGTGTTCTCAAGAGATTTAATGGCTTTTTAAAATGAAAGTTTTAATGTCACTAAGTCAGATTTTGAGATATTTATAATTCCAGCATTTGCTTGTTTTCTTTTATTACAGTAGAATCTGGACATTCTGTGTCTGTATCAATATCAGTATATTGTTTATCTTTTTAAAGCAGTTCTTGTATTTCTTATTTGGAGGAAGAGGCAAGATTTTCCTTGGGTATGGGCACTTTAATGGCCCTTTACAATATCTGCTCCTATTTATTGAAATGTCAGCTGTCTCTTCTACCTGTGATGAGAACAGTGATGCAAATTCTTTCTCCTATGCTGCCACTCTGACCTGGGAGGAGCTACCTGCAGCCATCTGCAAGAACACTTTATTGTCCTTGTTTAATTGTCCTTTAAAATTCTGCTCTGTTGTAAGGAATCAGTAACTTCACTCTGGAGTTATGGACAAGTAACACTAATTGGGACTATCTTCCACTCCTCTCTCAATTATTTGTTGTGTCCTAGGCTGGACGCCTGGGGCATGAGATTTTTGCTTCTGAATTTGTGCATGGACTGGCTGTGACCTGAGGAATCCTTCCACTGTGTGTGTAAATAACAAACCCTGATATAAACCCCAGAGAACCTGTCAGCCATGAGGTCAATCTGAGCAAGCTTAGCATGAAACATTTAAGGTATTGACTCTGCACCTGAATGTGCTCGTGACACTCGTGTGAATTCACAGGCAGAATTCCTAATGGTGTTTCCTGTTTTGCTCCCTTCTGACACTCACCAATTAGTGAATAAAAGGCAGCTTTGAGAGCCAGATTGGAGAAGGAAATATATTCATCCCATCCAGATTTAAGTGCCTAAGTTAGGTACCTCGGCTTTCCAATGGTAATTCAGCCTTTAGTGGGCAAGTGAAAGCATCTAAATTAGGAATCTGCTTCTTTCTTCTGCCAGTACCATGGAGCTGTGTGCCTGATTCTGACAAGTTCTGTAACGTGAATAATCTAAGCCGCTGTCTCATTTATTTTTCAAGCTCCTGTGAGCATCAAATGGGAAGACTGGGCTGTAGCAGACCTCTAAACTCCTTCACTGGGGACTTTAGAGTGTCCCTATCTGCATGCAAGGTGTAAAAGAGGAGGGATTAGTCTGTAGTGAAAGACCCAAGAGGCTGGTTATGCTGGGTGAAAATGTTAACAGAACCCTCTACGCTCTGTTTTGTTTCCCTTTTTGTGAGAACTGGGCAAATACCTCGCTGGAAGGATTCAGTTAATGAATAGAAAAGTAGTAAGAGTTTTGCTAATTGGTTTGCAGGCCTCTGAACTGTATGAGGAGAGACCTAGTGAGCATAATTTAACTTTCTTCTCCTTGCAATCATTACACAAATACCCCTGTGCATTTTAATGATTTCACTAGGTAAACCTTTGCAAGGTGGATTTTTTTGACCCTCTGCCACCTCTTATGGCACAGATAAAAAAAAGAGAAGATATTTTGAAATAACACCGTAGATGTGGTGCAAAAATGGGACCTGTGAGAGGTTTTTTTTTGGTTTTTTTTGTTTTTTTTTTTGCTATTTGCATGCTATAGCATGGCACTTAGAGGCATGACACTTTATTCTGTTTTATGACACAGGATGCATCTCTGGCTGATGTACTGGAGGCCAGGCTGCTTTAATGCTGTCAGCCTGCATTAACTTACAGCTTCAATGAATATGGGCCAAGTGAGACATGGGGTGAATAACTCAAGTGGCAAAATGATGTCAAATCCCACAGCTTGTCTTCTACAAGCTGCCAGTTTATTTATTAACAATTAGATCCAAATACCTTATTCAGAAGCAACAATATGCTTTGTGAGCAAGGAAAGTGGAGACAACTGGTCTTTTCTCTTTGCTGGAGTGTTTTGCTTACAAATCAGAAGGCTGTGTCTTTTTAAGGGTAATTCTACAGAAACACCTATGAAATCTTTGAGTGTTCAGATGGTTCTTCCTGGGAAAGAGCTGCTGAAATCCACAAGTGAAATAAAAGTTATGGGTGAGCTTGTAGAGGGTTGAATTTTTAGCAATGTATTATTTGTCGTTCAGCTTCAGTGTTTTTTACCAGTACCAGCAGCAGCAGCTTCTAGCTCTCAGTTACTTGATCTATTCTGAAAGGAGTTAAAAAAAAAAAAAATCACCACCATCCCTATGCACCCAATATCCTTTCCTCAGTGAAAGAAGGAGCAACACTGTGCTTTAGAACTTGCCTTATGTAAGGGTCTCATTTTATTAATATTTTTTAATTTAGGCTAATTAAATTTTGAAATTCAAACATTTGTTTCTTACCATACAAAATGCATAATTTTACTATTAGTCTAAAAATCTTCCATCTTCATTCTCTGTGCTCCTCTAGGGAGGTGTCTGTTCTAGCAGCAGAGAGGGGACAAATCCTGGCACCTGGAAAATAAAGGGCTGAGCTACAGCCATGGGACCCTTGGGATGTGTTAGCAGGTGCAGCTTTGGCATCAGATGCAAACTCATATCAGAGGATTCATGCAAACAGGGAAAAGAAAGCATTTAAAGAGCAGTGCAATGTCTGATAATTCCCAGTTGGTTGTGGCAGGTGCTCTTGGGAGGGCATTAGGAAGGTCTTGATTCAACAGACCTGAAGGAGCACTTAGAAGGATTTGGTGATCTTGTTTTCTCTCTGTTAACTTAGATTCTTTTTTTCCTAAAAAGAGAGAGGTTGATTCTGTGACTGTTTTGGTGCAGTGGGAATGCAGCACCTTTTGCCCTTTTAGTGCAGGGGTTAAGCAAACCTCAGACTGTGATCAGTGCAGTTTGTTCTTGGAGGGGATGATGATGGTAACAGTGTTCAGGTGCACAGTAAGGGTGAGGCACAGCCACACCAGCCCTTGGAGCTAAGCCAGCACTAAACCTGCCAAGCAAAGAGGTGGTTCTGCTCATCCAGTCTTTTCCAGTCACTTCATGCTTCTGAAAACAGCTAATCAGGCCCCGTGCTCATGATCTACTGAAACAAATTAAACTGGACTTCAGACTTCAACAGTGATGACAGTGGTGCCTCTTCTACTGCACAAACAGCTTGTAGATAAAAAATACCAGGGATTATCCAACCTGTACACTGATTTATTGAGCCTTTGGAGCGTTCTGCAGTGCTGGCACAGCTCTCTGTCACAGCCCTATTACTCACAGGTTTAGATACCTGCCTCTTCAAGTACTCAGGGTGTTGCAGTCTTTGGTCAGTCTCCTCTTGATTATTTTGTTAGAAGAGGTTCTTGAGGAAAGATACTTTTCAAAGCTTGTCCCACTATTGAGTGCATCCTTTTCCCTTTGTAATTTCTAGTGTCAAGCAAGAGATACATTTGGACAAAAGTTGTCTGGATATTCAGGAACTGGTGTGAAAGAGGTTAGAACATAGCAAAGAGGAGTGGGGAGAGAAGGGCACGTATTCAATAAAAATACAGTTTATACAACAGAAGGAGTAATGCTTGAAAGAATAAAGATACAGAGGCAGCTCTGGGTCAAGAGTTAATTCCATTTTTTCCTTACAATCCAGAGATGAATGCCATATCTGGCAGAAGTGGTGACTGCTGTTGCCCAGGACAGGCTGAGGGTGTCTGAGGAACTGGGAATTCTTGTGCTGAGTGCAGGGCACACCCTCAGAGCAGAGCCTGGGGCCTGCCTGGCTCTCCTGCTAACAGTGAGCCCTCTACTAACAAACACTGACAAACCATATGCTTTGTAAATCCTTTCACAGGCCTGCTTCTGCTGCTGTGCTGTGCTCTCACCAGCAAGAACTTTAATGGGCTTTTTCCTCTGTCTAGCTGCTCATTTGACAATTTATCTCAATGGTTTCTTGGCATCTTTGCTCAGTTCTCATGCCAAATCGACTAATACCTGCTAAAAGTTGGCTTTTGACCTTGCTGCCACAAACTCAGCATCTATGAATGACTAATTGAGTGCTGGGTACCAGGTGTGGATGTCAGTGCATGCTGCAGTGAGTCCATGGCAGTCAAGCTGGTTTAATTCTGCTTGTCATGGATGGAAAAGTAGGGGAGGATGGGTTGTTGTTGTTTTCTGCTTTGCTTGCTTGGCTGAGATGGAGCAAGGCGTTGCTGATATAAGCATCACCTGGTTTAAAACCTGAAGGCTGAATTAAAAAAAAAAAAAATTTAAAATCCAGACAGTGTTCCCTATTTTCAGAGTTTTGAGATGTTTAATTAGCAATTAGAAGTTGATGTAACCTGCGTAATATTTGTCCTAGGAGTGACTGCCTCTGGTGTTTTCTTGCAGGCTCTGTTACTTCATATTCCCCATATCAAGATGTGGAAAGTGATACTGAGATCTCTTGTAAATCATGTTAAGCTCTATCAAGGCACTGTTGTAGCTCTATACAAGAGCTTGCTGTTTCTGTTTTATAACCTTTATTGTAAAAACAAAACCTCTGGGCTGCTGCTGTTACTAGGTTGGGTGGCAGCGTAATAGTGGTGCTCAAATTAACTTTTTACAGTGTTTATACTAAAAGATTTCTACAAGTGGAGCATCCCGAAAATATGCTATGATAGTTCTAAATGGGAAAACCCTCATTAGGTTTGTGGCTTGGATATGAGACAAGTAGAAATTATTCCAGGCTTCCACATGATTCCAGATGCTCCCCTCTGAGGCTGAAAACATCCACAGGAGAATTATCTTGAATGTCTGCTACAGTTCCTGGTTTTTACATGAATTTTGGTATTGGTTCCAACGGATGTGACCAACTGGAATCAGCAAAGTGCAATATTAGTCCTTGCTTTTTAAATTAAATTTTGTAAAACTTGTATTTGTAACAAGCTTAGTTTCGGTTTCTTCACTGTCTTTGTGCATTACTTGCTTCATGTTCTCTGTAGTTTTGTCCTCTGAAAAATGTTTTTATATAGCTGAGAACTCCTTTAATGAGGGAAAGGGAGACTTAAGGACAGAGGAAGATCAGTGGCCGTTCTCAGAGTGACATGATTGTTGAAAGCATTGACAGACACAGCCTTTGATCTGCTTATCTGAGAAGTTTTCTTTCTCAGTGCTGAACCAGGAGCAGTCAGACTACCATGTTCAAACAGTTTGGAGTCCCTTCCATTATCTCAGAGCACTCCTTTAATAACTTAATTCTTTAGAGAAACCATAATTCATTTCATCTTAAGACTTCATATACCAGTTGCCAAACTTTTCAACAACTTAGGAATGTCTGTCAGGTTCTGTTAACTTTCAGTCTTAAATCTCTGCCATTCTCTTGCAGACATTTTTAGATTCCTTCTTGCTGTAATCTTGTGCAGTTTTAAATTGTAAACCTTTCTCTGGGAATCCATAGATACAAGTGTGCCATGTTAAATCTGGAAATCTAAACTTTAAGTCTGTAGGGAGAGGGAGCAGCAAGAAATGCTGAGCTCCTCTGCCTTTGCAGTGAGCTCTAGGAGCCACCTGCCAGTGGTGAGATCAGGGAGCAGAGTGTGGGGGGATCTGAATTCCCTTCTCATCTTGCTGCCTGCTCTGGGAAGGTCAAGACTTTCCTCTTTGCTGGCTTCCCATATCCTCAGAATGAAATGTTGGGCAGATTGTCCCTTCCCTGTCATGGGCACACTTAGGCTGGCAAGAGAAAACTGGGATAAAAGAGGGAATCTGTTGTCTTCCTTGCTGCTTGTTGAACTGTGGTGCTGGTCCCAGCAGTTTATGGAAATTTTTGAGCTCTTGTAGAAAGACAATCAGAAGTTGAAAGCCGTCTCTGCTGCTTTCTCATTTTCTATTTTAATCTTCTGTTTTCAGAGAAGATAAAGCTCTTTGCCCTTTTTTCTTTCCTTGCTTTGTCTCTTGATGCTGTTATTTTCAGCCTTTTCTGCTCTGTGCAGGTAACCTGATTGTATAGGGGGAAAAAGGCTGCTTCTTTAGCATGAAAGTAAAATTTCAGCTTCTGTTGTAAAATGCAAGCATTGTTCCTACATCTGAATATAATATTAACATCACTGAAGTAAAAAAGCTTCTATGAAACCATAGGAACTTGAGCTACAATGTACCTAGGCTCTTGAATGTAATTAATTAAAAGAAGTTTCCTTATTACTCCCCCAAAGAGAATCAGCTGTGCAGATTTGAGGTATGATGAGATAACCATGTAGCAATTTAAAATTAAGACATACTAACATCTTTGAAGAGCACAGAAATACTATGGAATGTGCTTCCTCAGAACCACCAGGGAAACCTCCAGAGTTTCACAGCAGGGACTGACAGACCGTGTCAAACCTTGCTGTGTGACTGTTTCTGACTCTGAGCAATGAGATCACTCAGGACACACACAGTGGGAGTTAATTGGGTAAATAGTTGATAAAGACTGCCCAAATTGCCAATATTGTCTTCAGTGTGGTGTGCATAATATTCTGTGGTTGTGAAAGAGTTGAGGTTGTGCTGAACCAAACCAACTCTGATGTTTTTATTTAGCTGCAATCTCATGAATCGTCAGCTATTGTGAACTAGCTTCTAGTTTTGTTATTTGAAGAAAAGTTTCAGTAGGAAAACTTGTCATATATTCACTTTGAAATAATTGAAAGTACCAGAGACTCTTTGGAAAGGCTTTTCTGCTCATTTAATTAAAGCTCACCTTCCTCCTGGAAGAAGAACTTATTAAAGCAAGCTTGATTTAGCTGAGCACAACTCTTTGGTATTACCACTTGCAACCTGGAAGTGGCATGACTTGTACCTTGGGCAATAAACTGTATACATGCCCAAAACCTACCAGGATCAGTCATTTTAATAATTCCTTACCACTGAAAGAAGTGACTGGTGTTTCAGATGGTTGCAGTTGGGGTTTTTTGTCTAAGTGCTTGCAAAGTGTGACAGATTTCACAGCTCACCAGTTTGGAGCAGTGTTCCAGCTGGGGGCAAGTCCTATGGATGCTATTCTGAAACTCCATGAAAATTGGATAGAGTTGGAATAAATAAATGCTGAGTGGACTGCAAGATGGGTAAATCTAAAGAATGGTTGGGGTTCTAGAGCACGAATCATGCAGCCATACATCCTGCTTTACTGTAGTCAGTGCAAAGGAAAGTTTATTGAGAGATTTGTTATGCAAATAAAATGTCATAAGAGCTGGCACTTCAAAGGCCTGTGCATGCATTTGCCATACAATTGCCTGGAGAAAAAAAGGCTGTTTGGATGTTGAGCCTTTATTTGCATTTGGAGGATTAGCAGACTGTTTACTTTACTACCCTTAGACTTTAAGTGCTCTTAAGCTGTTTTTCCAAGAGAGCTGAATTTATTTAGTGTAACTTCTTGATTGACACAGCAAGAGGAGCACATCAACCAAACAGTGCTGGACCTTGCAGCAAGCAGCTCCTTTCCTTTGCGACCTTGTGTAATGGAACCAGTGGATCTGAATTAAAAAATAAATAAATACAGATTATCGCTAGCATTACAGATTTACCAAGGAAAAAAATATACACAGATGAGGATAAAGATTAGAGCTGACAGAATAACATTTCTTCCCTGTTAGCTTTATCATACATTAAATATATTCAGTGCATATAATTTATTTTCATTATCTTCCCAGCTTAGGTGACATACTCAGCTTCCAGAGAAGTTAATGGAAATCTCAGTACTGACTTCAGAGGACTTTCGGTCAGGCTCTAAATGACAAAGAATGAGCCTCAAATATTTATGCATATTTATGAATTGAGTGAAAATTTGTTAATGAAATGTTTATACACGCTTCATTCCAGGCTGGCTGCACATTCATCTCAGAAATCACATGAGGGCTTTTCTTTTAGTGTTCTGTTAAATGCTGACCAAAAAGTCAATGAGATTTTGCTGGAATGAGGCTTTTGGGATTTGGGCAAGATTCATGTACACAAATCTTTAATATTTATTGCTGAGGATTGATGCTTACATGATGAACAGCCACTTCATGCATGAAGAAAGATGTAAAACTTACAGATTGATCCCAGCCAAGCTCTTTATTCACCATGTCACACCCCCTGACCAGCCGTGACTGTTCCCCAACAGGAGCCCCAGGATGTCCTTTCTGCTTCCAACCTGCCAGTTTTTCCCAAGAAACTGGAGTAAAAAGAGACACTTGACTGTCAGTTTAACAACAGATTGCCTTATTTATGCTGATTCAAAGCTCTGGCATCTGAGAGGGAAGCGTGTGGCAGCTGGTGGGAAAGCTGAATCCTTGTGCTCTAGGAGGTCACATCTTCCAGACTGAGCAGCTGCTGTCAGGAGATATCAATCATGGTGCCAAAGCACCTTGACAGTGCCCTCTCAACCGTCTTTTTCAGAAGCGAAAATTGGATTAGATATGACAAGTGGATCTTTCCTGTGGAAGGACTGGTGTCCTTTAGCCTGTGCAAGCACAGTTCTTCTGTCTGTGTGATACTTGTTGCCCATGGATTATGAATTTTCCCTCTTCATCTAACACAGAAATAAATGAGCTTTTTCCGCGTTGTCCGTCTAAAGTGACTGACTGAACATTTAATCAAACTACTTATTTGCATCTTTCCACTTTTCTGACTTTGAGACTCCATTTCAAAATGTGCTTTGGCATCAGGACTTGATTTGAGCCTCCTCTCTGGTTTTATAGTGAACACTGCAAAAATGAATGTATCTGTATTTTGGCTATACAGGTGGGAAAACATTTTCACACAAAGCATAATTGGGGCTGACTGGCATGGAGAAGGTCATTTCTCAGCCTTGCTATTGCCTGAGGCAGATTATGTCTAAATTATCAACACCTAGCTGTGGAATTCACTGTTGCATTAGCAAATTACTTTTAAAAATAGAGATAAGCATTTGCTCCTGGACACTGGAGCTTCATTCCCTCTGTGCACACACTTCATCATACCTGGACCACATACAGATGCTGTCCTGATCTGGGCCCTCTTTAGGAGACAGGAGACATTTTCCTGTGCAATTTTGCTGAGGATTTGACTGCTGTGGTAAGGGGTAGAGTCATTTTGGCTTCATAGCAGGATGTTCACCTGAGAGTTGGTGACTATTAATTCTTCTCCCCTCAATATGAATTTTTATTATATTAACTTAGTTAATTGCTTGTGCATGATTCCTTCCCCTAGAGACTTCTCTCTGCCAATCTTCAATTAAAAGCAAAATTTGCAGTTCCTTACTGTAGGTCTGAAGGAAAAGCCCCTTGGATTAGGCTTATGAGACAGAATGGTTGTTGGAGCAGCCCTGACTGAAATATGGCCAAAATCCTTCCATTCTTAACCTCCTCTGGTGTTCCTTGCATGAGAACACTGGTGGTACTATTGGCTTGCAATTGTAGTTTTGTGCTTCCAGCATAAGGATTGGCAGAACAGATGACTTCTCTGATTGCTATAATTTAATAGATTCCAGGTAGATGGAGCAGCTGCTTGTTTGTGCATCAATTCTGTACTTTTACCAGTCATTAAGTGTGCAATTAAGAAGATGCTTTTGGAAAGGCTGGTGATGCCTGTGCCCTTGGAACACCCTGAACACCTCAGAGCAGACATCTATAGTCTAACAGAAGTGAATGTTTCATATAAATATAAATTGAAGGTGCTGCAAGTGGAACAGATTTGAGAAAGGAAAACGTATCTTTAGCTCTCAAACAAGCCTTTTACTTTCTTGTGATCAAGGAGAAAAGAACTTGTGAGAAGAGGGACAGGTTTAATAGCCTGATATCTTCCCATGTGCTGCTGACTCCCTGAAGACATTTGGTTTTTTGGGCCCAGGCAGTTTTGTGTCCATAGGAATTGTTCTGTGGGTGCAGGATACTGATTCTTTAGTGGGTACAGCCTTCTGGAAATCCTACTGCCATCAAGCATAGACATAGCATGCAAAGCCAGGGGGATTGTGCCAAAAAGGGGGTAAAGAGCCATTCCTGTGCTGGTTAGAGTAGCCAGAAATTTTTTCTTCTAGACTTGAGAATGAACCTTGAGTTGGTTTCCCTTCAAACCATGAGCATTTCACCTGATCTGAAATGCCAGGGTTAAGTGCACCAGCCTTGTCACCAAATTCTAAATGGGATCCACTTTTCCCTGGAGGTGATAGAGTATCCTGGTTGTTGTTCCCAATGACTAAATGCAATTGCTTTCATATTTTCAACAAGTTAGGAATTACTCTTGATGTGACCTTTGTCACCATCTATGCTGTGGTTTGGGCTGTTATTGAGCTGTGTATTCAGCAATTATCATGCCTTGACCAGCTGCACACAGAGTGAAAGCTTTGTTGCTTTGGTGCTCTGCTGAGTCTCTTACAGGTGTAGTCATCCTTGGAAGGTTATCCCTGCCACTTCAACAGGGAAAATGGGACACCAGGGCACGTTCTGTGACACGATTAATGGATGTGTGAATAGCACCCTGTGACTGATGATATCATCTCCATTGTCTCCTGAACATTACCTTCCCCTGCTGGAGAAGGGCAATGTTTCCCCGTGCAGTTTATAGCGCTCATAAACAACTCCCACCAGCATCTTTGCTGTCGTGTCCTGTCTCTCACCTTCTCCTTGTACCTGTTTGTAGCTGGGGACGTGAATCTGTTCCTTTACAGTCTCGGTATGGGCTAAGCTGTGAAATCCCCAGAGCTCTGCAGTGAGAGCATTGATCTTGTGCTGAGTCATGTGTGATGACAGATACTGGGGTTTTGCAGACACGCAGAGTCACTTTTGCTGACTTATTTTAATTTAGCTGGATTTTATTTGTTTTGGTGACTGTTCTTTGAGGTGTTAATATTTCTTGAGAGCAAGAGCAGCTCTCTAGGCTTAGTCTTAGTAAAAATAGCAAAGGTGAGCTCCAGGGAAATATCTCTCTGACTTGCCTGTGCCTGTACTCAGTTTAGAGCAATCAGGATTCTACCTGTTTATGTTGCTCAGTAATTTAAAATGCAATGCAGTGTGTGAACATATCACTGTGATTATTCTGAAAAATCAAAACATGCATTGACAATCCTTTCTTTTCAGAGTAGGAATAGGTTGGAAGTGCTCAGATGTCTCTCTCAAACTGTGATGTAGTGGTGCTTTCTCTCTTCGGTCTCATTTTCATTGATACTCATGTCTGTAGTTACCCAGCTTATTTCAAAGCTTGTCAAACAGTTGAGTTGTAAAAGGAGTTGAGCTGATACGTGCTGACGTGAAACTTCTGTTTGCACCCCTTTTTGTTGTCATTACCTGCCTTTGTTCTGCAGATGCATCTGGATCTGGCTTTGAGTTTTCTTGCTGTCATCTCTGTCTCAAGTTTTCTTTCTGCTCTTCACTTCTGGTCTCCTTGCCTTTCAGAATTGGGGATGGCTTGTACAGATGTAAAGGGAGTTGGAATATGTACATTCCATTGGTGCCTTGCTCTTTAGTGTCACTGGAGTCACTCTGGAGAATAAGGAGGAGATTTTCTACAATGCCCGAGGGCTGGAGACTCCACAAAAGCATGACTTGGCCTCTGAGCTGGGGCAGATGAGAACAGGGCTCTCTCAAGGGCTTGATGTGCTCCCTGCAGAGCTGCTGGAGGCTCTCACAGCTCTGCCCCTGAGAGGCAAGGCAGGGTCATGTGGTGAGCTCCTCATTTGGTTGGGACTGGTTTCTTCTTCCTTCTTCTGCCCCTCTTTGTTACCTTCCTGGAGCAGGGTTTGCAGCTGCAGCACTGCAGAGCTCTTCAGGTTTGTCATTCTGCCCTTGGGATGCCAAAATCCAGATCAGTTTACACAGCTCTGAAGGTTTGAGGAAGATCTGTGTGAAACTGGAAAAATGGTGAACATCTCACTCCCAGTTTGCCATGGTGCCATGCTCACAGTGTTTGCTTTGCTCACTCAGGGCATATTTAAACCAGAAAATGCTCCTTAGAACATTGATTCTGACCACTGAGAATTAGAGGGTTCTTTAACAATATTTCTGTTGTGATAATTCTAATGGACTAATAACAAAAGGGTTGTTGACTGACCACTAGATTTTCAAAGTATAGTTCCAGATTTTGTAACCAAAAATTAATCTGGATGAGAGGATTGGTTATTCTAAATTGCATTCTGACTGCAACTTCAATTTTGCTGTATTGCCTGAATTTTTCTTAAAATTTCTGTAGGTGTTCATACTGTACAATCTTTATGCATCATCCATGCTTGATATAGCAATAAACAGAGCTGGCAGTTAACACATTTTGCAAAACCATAAATATTTTTATCTGTCTGGGAATGAGAACGCAGTTATAACTAAGACAGCAATGAAAATTTTATTTGCTCAACAGAAGTGATGTCAGGCTTAAACGGAGTCCTGATCTTCAATCTCTGTGTTCCTGATCCATATTTAGCCTTAAGGTTTAAATGAAACAAGCACACTTTAAGTTTTTGTCATAATTTCTAGCAGTAGGAAGTGCACCTTCTCACAAGATTCAGCAAAGAGCATTTGATTGTAAGTTTTAAAACTCAGGTCAAAGTACTTTTAACATGACTTTTCATAAGAAATAATTTTCTCAGGAAAGTGCTTGAGAATTTATTGGTTTTGCTTTGGCATTCTCTTATGATCCCAAGTACTAAAGATTTAAAAATTTTTTTTCTTCAGCAATCAATATAGACACTCATGAATAGCCACAGGAAAAGAAAATTTGGAAAGTTTTAACTGAACTGCTCTAAATTTTGATCTGTTGGCTGCCTGGAAATTCCTATTTGTACCTTCCTAAGCTCTAGAGCTAAGAAATGTTTTTCTGACAAAACCTTAATCAAATCAGCATATTCCCTCAAAAGAGCTGCATTTTAACAGCTGTAGATCATTCAAAAGGAAATGAAAACCTAATAGCAATTCTAATTGCATGGTATATGATAGATGTGAGTGGTTGCTTAGATGAAGATAGCACAGATGGAGCATCCCCATGACCTTCCCTGTGGGTTCATTCAGAACATGCTGTCCAAAACATTTCTTCCTTTAATTTAGATATCATAGAAAAATGCTAATATTGCTTGGTTGGCTGAGGAATTGGAGCCAATTTGAGCCAAACTTGGTCCATCATTTTTCTCGTTGTGAGCCAATCCCTGTGTCAGTAGGAACCCTAGCATGCTTTAATTCCAGAAGCCCAGCTAATTATCTCCTGTAGAAGCATTTAAATGCTTGTACCCTAGTAGGTTCTTTAACCCTTAGGATGCTGGTTCTCTAGATATTGGTGTTTCATTGAATGTGAATGCACAAAAATAATATGCCAGTGTATGAGAGAATGAAGCATTAAAATGTGTCATGAGAATGGATTAAAACCTCACATAAAATTTATTCCAATGCTCAGTGTCCAGTTAATATCAGTGTGATTGCATTAGCACATAATACCTGCTATTAATTCAGCTTCAATTTTATCCTACTGCTCCTCCTTGAAGAGAAGAACAGAGCGACAGCCTGTAGTGAAAATCAAGGAGAGAATCTGTTTGAAGAGTTCAGCTTTTGTCTTTTTTGTTAACATCAGCTTCAAATGGAGACAATAGCTGCAGGATTGCTTCAACCATTGCAAAATCTTGGTCCTGATTCAAAGGACATAGAAATTATTACTGTGTTAAAACTGGTCTTGTTGAAGCTTTCATATCAGTGAATAGGAAACTGCTGAAGTGGAATTTGAGTCTGGATGATGGAGGACTCACTGTCATGAAGCCTCCATTCACAGCTGAGAGTGCACAACAAGAATTCTGGTATTTCTAGATTAGGACTTGTTTGTTTTGCTTTTTTTTTGTTTTGTTACTTTTGTCACAAGGCTGCTCAATCCAGTTCACTGCCAAGTTCATTGTGTGGCGGAGAAATTTGTGAGTAGCTCTCTTTTTCCTGTGAACCCAACTTTAGTAGCATGTCCAGGAGAGCAAGGAGGAAAGTCCATTAAAAATTCAAGACTCCCTTTCCATGCTTACTATTCTGCAGGTTGTATTTTTGGCATAGATTGCATCTAACTGAACATGAACAAAGATAAATAATGTAGCACCAGTGATGAACAATCTTAAACAAGAAACTAAAGTATCTTTCTTTGTTTCCTGACTTACACTTTGTGAAACTCTGATTAATGTGGCTTTGTAACATCTGAGCAAGTTCCCCGTATTTTGTAGGAGGGTGAGGGTGGCTGTGGAAACCAAAGCAATTCATTTTCTTGGACAGGAATTTCTGCAGTTGCCCTTCAAGCCCGGTACATCAAAAGGCACAATGCCCCTCACAGATCTGAGGAGAATCTCCTTGCTCTGCAGTGAGGAAATCCTCACAGCAAATTCCGTGTGTGATTTGAATGAATTAGAGTGTGATGGTATCCTCGACACGTCTCATGAAAGAGTGACCTTCATCTGCTCCTGCCTGTGGATCCGTGGAGGAATCACAATCTGAAGGCTCCCTTTGATCTCCTGAGCGAGTGCTGGTGGGAATGGAGCAGCTGATCACTGCCCTGTGATAGGATCTGCTGTGTGCCAGCGCTTTCAAAGGCTTTTTTTGTCATCTCTCTTGTAATAAGATGGTTATGAACATTTCAGAACACGAGTGAGAGGCAGTAAAAGCACAGAAAAAGGAATATTAGCCTCTATGCAGCTTATAATTAAAATCCTAGAGAGCAATAGCTGTGAAGTGAGTAAAGGAAAGTAGAATAAAAGCAAGCAAAGAAAAATAACTCCACTTGATCCTGGAAAGCACAAAGGGAGGCTGCTTCATATGCAAGGCTCTCTATTTCAAGTCACCTTATCACCAAGACAGCTTTCAGTTTAAGATGACAAACAAAAAGCCCAAAGGAGTTCCTTGCCCGTTCTGAGGGAGAGACAAGGCTCCCATGCAGGTGCCTGGCACATGTGAGCTCTGTCCCACACTGAGCCCTGCTACGCTTTTATACCTCACTGCTATTTTATGATACTTCCGAGGGATTAACTTGACAGGGTGAAAAACAGCAAGATGTATATTTGAATAGAGATTAAAAATACAACACAGAGCATTCTATTCTCCTGTCAACAATTTCAAGGTGAAAAGACCAACAACGTATCAAGTAATAAAAGCCACTTTGCAGAGGTTAGCATAATGTAACCAAAGAAAAAGGGAGAAAATGAGGAAGAGAGCAAAACATCTTTGGTATGCTTCAAGCATTAGAGCTCTTAGCTGTGGTCTGAAGATCAATAAGGCAGAACGTTCTTTTTATTATATATTAATACAGTGAGAGCAGCAAGCATAGCAACTATGAGGATCATGTGACTGCTGCATATACCTATTTTTCCACTTTGCTGAGATGAGTGCAGTTAAAATTCCATTTTGTCAGGTGCATAGAGCCAAAACTTTTGAGTTGATGAGATGTATAAACCTAGAAAAGAATGGAGGGGCTTGCTGTGATTTTTCCATTGCCAAAGCCAGCAGCTGAGACACTTTCTGAAGCAGGCTGGTGGGACCCTGATGGTGAGGTGTAAGTAAAGGAGTTTGAGAGCAATTGCACTGAAACAAAATGCTGAAGTTAAATGAGAATGTGAGATCTATATTTTTATCATTATACCAAACTGTTTTCTTGCTTAGATTTTTTTTTTTAATTAAGATGTTGAACCTTCATTTGAAGAACTCAAGGGATGAGAGAGAATCTCATCTGCCCATACTTGCACCAGCTGATTAAAAACTTGAAAACTCATGGTCTGTTTTACCTTAGAACTCAATGTTCTAAACTTCTGCTGGAAGTTTGAAGTAGACTAGAACAGGGTGTAAAATTTGCATGCTCATCTCTTTTTCATTTATCCCTTTTCTGCTTAATCTATCAAGTGAAGCTTTACCCTTCCTACTATCCATTACCAACAACAAAGCCAATTAAGATACATATTTCCAGTAGAAAAGAGAAACTTTAAAGAAAATAAAAATTTATGCTTTAGTGCAGATATTCAAAAGTAATTTAGTAACAATACATCAAAAAGAATATTTTCTGTGGGGCTGCTGAAATCCTGTATTGCAAAAGTATTTTTTTTTAGTTTCCTGACAGCAGTTAAGATTGCTGTGCTGGTGAAGTGGATCACATCTGTAACTCAAATCGTGCAGTTTCTCATCACTAATTGTAGTTGTTTGAATTGTACTTCAAGACCTTGTCTACATCTGTCTGCAGCACTGCTTCTGTTACAAAAACTCATAGAGGGCAAGTTAAATCATTATCACACGTCTGACATAATCTTTTGCAAATTTGTATTAAAATGATTGTGTTAGAAAAAAATCACGGGCTTGACGGGTGCATTAAAGCTAAAATATGTTTGCTAAGGTTAAACAGCAAAAAGTCACGTTATTGCTACTTGTGTTAGAGCTATGGAACTAATAATTCACCACAGAGTGAAGGAGATCTCTTGCTTTACTGGAGGTTGTTCGAAGCCATTCAGTTGTGTGGGAGTTTTGAAGCAATTATACAACTGAAAAGCTAGTGACTAAATAATGAGAATTTCTATACAGCATTTTATAGTAAATTTGAGCAAAGCTTGAGGGTGACATTGCACAGAGGATGTGTCACTGGTCTTCCTGTGCAGCTGTGTGAGCCTGTAATAAAGGTCCTAAATATTTCTGCTGCAGCGAGTTGGACTGATAATAAATACAGGATGTAGGCTGATGTGGGATGGTGTTTGAAATAGCACCCTTTAGTATGTTGTGCCTTAATTTCTTGTGGCCTGTCCCAAGCTCTTCCATTGCAAACTGGGGTAAGGTAGAGTTACATCAGCAGCTGAATGAAGAGCAGTCAGGACTCTTTTATCTTGTTTCCCCTGTCTCTGCCGAAGCCAACAACTGATTAATTCATGTTTGCAATGCACTTGAAAGCTTATCAAAGGGAAAAGGCGACAGAAGAAACAATTTTATTTTTATTCCAGGCTGCTGGCAGAGCCAGTGAGCAGTCGCTGCGCCGCAGCTCCCGTGCTGTTTGTTTTGAGCTCAACTCTTCAGTTCTCATCCCGTGTGTGCAGGGCAGGTGCTGGCCCACTGCTCTCACCCAGCCCTTCCCTGGCAAATGAGATTCATCTGAGCTCCCTCGGAGCAGCAGTGACAGCACCAAACACCTCATGGACACGCTGAGTTCATTCCTTTTTCTCTTTTTTTTTTTTTCTCCTGTTGTATGCAAACTAAGAAGTTCAATCAACATTTTTATTCCAGTCACAGCCTCAAGGAGTTTGCAGGTGAGAATGAGCTGCTTCAGCTGGTGGTGTCTCTGTAGATCTGAAATGGGAATTTCTGAAATGGGAATTTCTGTCTCAGTCTAGTGACTGAAATATAGCTTATCTTTAAATCAATGTTCAGTGTCTTTCTAAAGACTGCACTGATGGTCTAGCCAATATATATCTTGAAAAGTTGGAAAGCAACTCACTTAAACTGTGATCCCATTTCAAGTCCAGAATTTCTAGCTTGAAATTCTAGCCTGCAGATCTTGTTAAGATTACAGATTAAGGGCTTGCACCTAAACACAGTAGAGTTCAGGGAGTATTTCTATTGAGTTTGACAGGCATAAAATCAGACCTGCTCAGAACATGACAAATCACACTTGTAAATCTTTGTAGATCAGTATCATTCATTCCTTATCTCTTGTGAATGCCTCCTCATTATTTCCATTGTCAAAACTTGAAGCTTTTCATTTTCAACCCTCTTCTCTTGGGTTGTGTCTTGATAGAACATATGCAATTTCATTAAATCCATGTCATCTTCCTATTTCAGGCAGTGAAAATAAAAACCAGAGGGGAACTGAATGTTTTGCTACATTCAATGTGTAGCGTCAGGATGAAAGATCCCTGTAAACTCTTGTTTTTTGAACGTTGTGCTTCAGTTTATAAGCATAGTAAATTCTCAGTGTGATAGATCTCAGCACTTCAGGCTTGTGGGATAAGAGATGCATGTGTTCTGAAGAATGATTTATCTTAAACCCCAAAAGCTGTAGATGATCTGTAAGTGCCACTAATGCATTTGAAAGCCACTATTGCACTGATTATGTCTAAAGAGAGTTCTTGTTACTCTCCAGTGCCATCTGTTACCTGTTTTGAAGCTGTCATGTGAAGGCACGAGTACACTGGGCAGATTTCTGGCAGGTGCTGCCTTTTAGGAGGAACTGAATGCAAAGAACTGGGGAAGGTCAGTGCAATTTCAGAGCAGTGACTGCTGTCACCATGGGCTCAGCACCTCCTCATCTCCAGCTCGTGGTGTTGCTCCCTCATGTTTGTGCTTGCTCCGAGTGTGTTAAACCAAAATTATCACGTAGAAATAACAAGAGTTCCTCAATTTTATGGACTAATATCACTTCTTGTTGTCCCTCTTCACCTCTTTCAAATTCAGACCTGCTGTTTCATTACTAAATAATTTCCTGCTACCTCCTTATGTCTTGAAAGATGAACAGATCAGCCTTTCTTTTTTGGAGTGAATTTTTAAGAGCTTATCTGAGAGAGAGGTGTGGGTGGCTCTTGGTTTTAAGAATATTTACAAGAGGATGGCGTGGGGGTTTGGAGGTTGGTTTTGGGGATGAAGGAAGGTATCTACTTGAGCTTCCATTACTCAACACATAAAAATGTGTAGCACATAGACTCTACCTCTTCAGAAATGCAAAACTAATTACATCTTAATTTGCATATCAAAGCAAATTACAACCTAATGAAACATTTGCCTGCCAAACATTTCTTTATCTTAATGAACAGAAAAAGAATACCTATTATAGCCTGATTAAAATGTCTTTGTACTTGTCCAACAGGTTACACTTTGTATATATAAAAATACTGTTTCACCATCTTACTGGCAATGTGAACAAAACAGATTCAAATTTACAGCGTAAGTTTTATTGTTTGTATCCATAGATGTAAAAACTGATAAGGAAAATGCTTTGCATTTTCACTGAAAGAAGAGAGAAACAGTATAATTTTCAACAGGTATTAATTATCCTATTTGGAGTCCTGTATTATAAAATAATGCTCAGAATCTGAGAATTCTGCACTCATAATTCATACATTACTACAAGTTACTTTTTTTTTCTCCATGATGATCATCTTGTGAAACTCCCCTCAGTGAAACTTGAGGGAACTCAGAAAATGATCTAATACTAGAAGCTAATTCTGTTGGGAAAAATTTCTTTAGCCCATGTAACTAGGAATGGATGGAATACACAGAGGTTACTACAACTTTGCTTGTAGCTACAGTGTCAAAAATCTGTTGTACTGTGAGAACTTATATTGGGGTGAATATGTTTTATTTACTTAATTTAAAATCTACATACCATAGCTGATTTGGATTATCCTTGATACTCTTTAGTAATTAACCAAAAGCTAAAATAAGTTTGCTGAACACAACTGTTCTTAATACAAATGTTAAATCATTTTCCCCCAGTGTAATTGTACCTGAATAGATGCAACTGTAACATGTGCCACAAAAGGAGATAAAGCAGCAACATCATGTACAATTTCTTAGTGCATAATGGTAACTCTGAATAACACATGCTCCATGAAGAAAAGTAATTTAAACTGCATTACAACAAATGTCATATTTTAAATTGGAAACTATCCATCATATGTTGAGAGAAAGTGTTGATGAACTGCAATAAGTCTAGGGGATGTACTTAAAAATTCTTTTAGGAGTCCATTAAAAATAAATTGATGGACTTGCTTTTAGGACATTGTAATAAATTGTAAGTGACAGATACATGTATGTTCCCTCCTCATCGTGTGTAAAGCAATAACCACAAACTTGGTGGACAGAAATTGTACAGAATAATCAGAAGCGATTCCTATTCTATAGTGGATAAAGACTTCATTTTAAGAAATGATTAGTGCATTTATAAATCACATTGGAAAAAATGCCTGATATTTAATTTAGATTTTTATTCCACTGGGTGTTAGATTTATAGCAGCACAGTATGTTTTAACAGTGAAAGCCAAAGCATGGAAACTGGCAGTAGAAAACTTGTGTATCTAGGCTTTTTAGTGTTTCTCTAAAAATAGGAAATATGCATATTAATCCTTTTAAGCTCATAGATAATTCAGCAGTGCATGTGTATATTTTATGGCTTTCAATGAAGATTTCCTGAAGAGTAGAAAAACACTTTCCTTGTAGTTCCCTTTTTAATCCAAAATTGTGAGTTTTCACAGAGGTAAGGGGGCCTGGCACCCTGCTGACCTTAGCCTGGACTGACACTCATCACCAGGGGAGGTGGAGGTTTTGGAAATCTGCAGGGTGCACTAGAGGAATGTCTTGCTGTGGAGGCCTTAAAAACCAAGGAAATGAAAGTTCTGTCCTCATTTAAATGTTTTTTATTCAACTGAAGTGTTTTTTTTTTTGTTGTTGTTTGTTTGTTTCCTACAACTCTGAACAGCTGAAAATGTGCAGAGACCTCTGCACACTATGGGAGGGGGGAGGATGGCACCCAGGAATTTACAGGGTTGGTTTTCCCTTCCTCTCTATTTGAATGAAAAAAAGGGGGAAATTCTGCATATCAGGTGCCCCACACTCTCCAAGGTCTGCTGGAATGTGGAAGTGGGTGTTCAGCAAGTTCTCTGTTGGCTCGAGAGACTCTGCTCCCTTACTCCTTGTCTGCAAGGATCTCTGAAGTGCAGTCTGTAATTTTGAACCAAGATTTGCATATTTAAAAAGAAACAATCTTGAGTCAATCTCTCAGTTGGCTCCCATCAACATTTTGCCCTTAACTTCAGTGGCTTTGAGTTCTGCTGTTTCTCTGGAAACTATTTTCTATTTTGTTACACTGCTTGAGGTGTTTTTAATAGGGCTGCCTGAATGCTGCTTAAGAAACACACTTTTGATGCAGCCAGCTTGAGTCCATTTAAGCACTTGGAAGAAAGAAAGGGAAATGGTTCTTAAAACTGCTAGCATCTGGAAGATGGAGGGGGTGTGTAAAAATAAAGTGTGATTCCTGTTTTTGTACTCTTATTAACAAAGAGTGTTTGTAAAGCCACTGCAGAACTTTGCTTTGGTCCAGAGGAGAATATAAGGAGAAAATATTTGACCTTTAAAGTGTCAGCAATTCTTTGGCAGACAGAATACAGGCTGTAATATTTCAATGGGGTGTGACATATTTCTTTAATCTCCAATCCCTGAAAAGAGAGAAATTGAAATCTGCCGTCCTTGCAAGCGTGTGGCTCAAAAACAAAACTCCAGGGGCCTGACTTCTGTAAATGCAGACTTGATTCTTGAGAGGTGGAAGGTGATGGAAGAAGGTTTTGTCTTCAAGTTTTACCTTTGCCAGAAGGAATTTAACAAGTTTCCTGATCTGCAGCTCATTTCCGTAAAAAAGTGGAGAGTGCAGCTACAACCTTCAGAGACACACCCGACCCTACTATGGGCTGAAACCTCCTGTGTCCTTACTGGCCCTTGGCTTTACCAAACTGCAAGGATTATTTGTTGAGGTTTTTGTTAGTAACACTAACGGAATGTTTCAATCTGCCGTGACTCAGTGGCAAAAAAAAAAAAAAATCTTGTATTTGGAACAAGGCTAAACAAAACCTGAGAAATTCAAGAGACAGGAAGAAACCACAGTTTGGATGAGATGATTGTAAGGGTGTGGAGTCTTTGTTTAATTAATTTTCCTGTGGGAATTTTTGAAGAAGAAACAATTTTTGATTAGAATTGAATACTGGCTGAATGTCCCATATTTTTTGGCGGGTGACTGGCAAAGCCTGAAACTTTGTTCTTCAACTACCTGTGTGTTACACAGAAAAAATAAAGATAGAATTATTTGTCACATGAGAACCAGGCTATGTAACTCAAAAATTATTATTTTAGAATTCATGTCCTGTGTGATATCTTGAAACATGCTTTACTCTCTCTGTTGTATTAATTGCTTGCAGTGTGTAGAAAAGAAATGTAACATGCTGTTAGTGTTCATGGGTAGTGAGGAACCCAAAGTTTCATCCCTCTTTCCTTAATGTGTTGACAATTGGCATCAGCAGATGTGAAACAGCAATTACAGCTCTCACACACCTGACCTCCCAGGCTCGACAATGAGCATCCATTATCCACCCCTGTGTTCTGCTGGATGCAGCAGGGAGGGAGGGAGTGCTGTGGTAATTGCAGTGGTAAATGGCTTTAATGTAATGGGGATGATTTAGGAGGGCTGTAACCAAGAGAGAGTTGAGACTGGAGGCAGTTCTGGTGTCCCCTGTCACAGGCTGAAGAGCTTTTTTTAGGGAATGGTCCCTTTTGAGGCTATTGAGTTGTCAGCCTGACTTTATTGGGCTGTTACTGGTGGCAGCAGTGAAATGTGTCACAGCTGCTCCAGACTTCCTCTGGCAGTCTCAGCAGGCCATGGAGATCTGTGTCCCTGTTTTCCTTTCTTCACTCTCTTTTAAACAAAGTGTCAAACTTTCTCCCTGGCTTCAGTGAGAATAAATTCATAAATCGAGAAGAGTTCCAGATTCTGCAGGGATTTAGTCTGTGTGGAAAGAAGAAAGATGTGAATATATGTTCATCATTTCAGACTTTATTAAACAACACATTCCAGAGACAAATGCTCAGGTTGGAATTAAGTTTAGAACATGACTCTTATTTCTTGCTCAACCTGTAGTGATACTTGAAAATGCATTTTTCTAAATCTTCACCCTGTACTCCCAAGGCTTAGCATCTTTTAATGCAGATAACTTTTCCCTCTATTTGTCTCTCAATGTAAACAGGAAGGCTCACCTTTCTCTAGGCAGGAAGGTTTATTTAATGAAAACAAAACTGTGACTTTATTGAAGATAGGGTGATGTAATCTCTGGGGTGCATCTGTCCAGTCATAATTTATATTTGAGGAAATAGCCCTTCTCAGCCTCATCATACAGCACAGACGAATGCAAGATCAGCTGTGAAGAAGGAAAATTGGGGCAGATTTGTGGAGCAGACTTTAATTTATTTTTTTTTTAAATTAAATCCCATCTGGCCACTTCTGTCAAACTGTGCAGGAAACCTTTTTGGAATTCTGGTATTTTCTATTTCAGGTACAGCATATCATAAAGCCAATTTTCCTGGCCTTCTAACAGGTGATCTTGGGGGTGCTGTAACTCATCCAGTCTGCACATCACTGGCAGCTCCAGGTGCTGCTCCTGAGCCTTCATCTCTTTCTCTGGAGTCACAAACTTTGCTCAAGTGGGAGATCCAGCTCTGCTGGTTTAGTCTCAGCAGAACTGAGATCCTTCAGAGCAGGGCAGAATAACTTCACTTCTGTGAAATTTCTGGGTGCTGCTTCATTGTTTGAGCTTTATTATTTGTTCCACTTGGAGACAAAGGGTGAAATTTCATAGAACCACAGAGCAACAAAGCTCCTTATTTTGATTATCAATGAAGATTGGGCATCCAGGATGTCAGCCACAGATACGTGGTAGAGATTTGCTGCTGCTTTTTGGGACACTGATTTGCCTTGCAGTTCCAGCCTTGTTCCATTGCTCTGTTTTCCTTGCTTACATAAGGTCGGAGAAGCTTCTTCAGGACTAAATTCAGGATACAGCTACTGTTTCAAGTGTCAGCAGAAACGGCCTCAAGAACTCTGACTGATTAGGAAGGACTGAAAACCAGTGCAAAGTGCTTTGTTTATCAAATGAGTCTTGTTCTGCTCATATTTGCATGCACACAACTGTAAAATGTCATAATTCAAGTGGCAATTATGGCAACATGTGCAAATTGGGTGATTCTGCATGCAGCTGGCCAGTTGTGCATGCACAATTACCCAAATTACAAATGCAATCACAGATAAAGCCTATAAATGCTCCTCAGCAGTGTAAAAATTGACTATTTTCTGTCACAGGATGATTTCTGGATAAAGCTGTGATAAATTTGAAGTTGTGGATTTAATTGTCATGGTCAGGAAGTTACTTGGTGGTGAAGATATAATTTAAAATTATAAACTGCTGGTTCCTTGTGTGTTTTTAAGCACAAAAGTCCAAGATAATGTTATAGATCAGAACTTTCCTTTTCCAGGCCAGTGCATTCTTTCTTTTGAGTTAATTTTGCATGTATTACTCCAGGTGAGATATGTACTCATATATAAAAAAAAGTGAGTTTTCTACTGAAGTCACTCACCCTGAACAGTTTTGCGTGCTATTTTATTTAGTTCTTAGTCTAGGAAAGACTTGATTTGCTACCTCCAAGTGTCTGAGCTTGAGATGGGGAGAAGCTGAACAAGGCTCTGGAATGGGAACCACAGGAACCACAATATTAAAAAAATGGATTTTCTAGGTCAACATAGTATAACCTTTTCTCCATAGAAGTAAAAAGTAAAAACATCTCCAAATGTTCCAAGTCCACAATAAAGTATAAGAAGGATGGGAAAGGGCCTTTGGGAGGTGAGATGCTCCATAGGAGTGTGCAAAAAAGTCCTGGAAATGCTGGAGATCCTCCAAAGCAGAAAGAGGTGGCCAGAGGGAGCCTTGTAGAGTCAGAGCTTGCAGCAAGAAGTGGAGCTAAGAGCTCAAGAACACTGTCAGAAAGGATCTGGTATAGAAACATTTCTTCACCTTGCTTTCCAGCAAAAAATAATGGAATTGAGCTTTGTGGTATTGGAAAATGTGCTTCATCTTGGTAAGGAACTGGCCACAATTCATCAATATTCAGTTATGTAGATATGACATTTATATTAAGCTTTAATGTTACAAATGACTCATTTCTGCCCCTGGTTCCCTTGTAGGAACAATGGGACAATACATGGAACAGCAGCATGTAAAACTGAGTGAATAAGAGCCATTTCTTTATAGTCCATCAAAACTTAATTTCCTTATTGAAATACTTCATGTGCATAAGTAAAACACAAAATAATGAATTAATTCTAGCGTTCTCTTTTCTAAGAGAATCTAAGCAGACTGATCTTGAGAGGAAAAACAAACCCTTGTGGGTGCAGGATGGCTGCAGGCTGTTGATAGGAGTGGGAAGGAGGACCATTGCAGGGGACCCAACAGGAGATAATAATTCAAGTGTGGGTGTAGGGATGGGTGACACAATAATGCCTTAATGCCCTAAGACTTTTATCAGTGCTAGTGGAAAGGGAGGAAACAAACTAATGGAATTTTCTCTTTGGTACAAGCGTTCTCAGGATAAATAAATCTCTCCTGAGGGTAGCACATCCCAAGTCACAGATGCACAAGTTTAGAAATTATCAGCTTGAGCATCTGAGCTAAAATTAATTAGCTGGAATGATCATTGCTATGTGCACTAACAGGGTCCCCTCTGACTAAGTGGAGAGGATCTCATGCTAATGAGGACAGAACTCTCTGCAGCTGGGAGCCAGCAGAGCACATCCTCCTGAGCTGCTCCAGAGTGCTGAATGCAATCTCCAGGATCTGGGACAGAGGCAGAATGTCCCTCAAGGATACAGCACTGCCTTTTCTGGACACATTTATATATAGGTCACTCAGGGAAAGGAGATCATGCACACTCAAGATCTATTTCTTTTAAAAGTTGTTATAATTGATTTGTGTTTAGAGAGGTTCTCCTTCAGCTCTAGCTCAGATGTCAGTTTTGATTCTTCTTCTGTGCCTGGACACAGTCTAACACATCTTCTACTTCAAAAGGTTTATAATGCAAGTAGTCCTGACTGATTTGAGTAGTAGATCTATGTTTAAATAAATGTGGGAGACCAGGAGATGGGAGGATGGGATGTCTTGGCTTATGGTATGTAAATATCTGTAGAAATGTCTGTCAACTCTTCCCTCTCTCAAATTTCTCTTTTTTTTTTTTTTTTTAGCAGCCCAGCTGCTTACACAACCTTCTTTTACAAACATTCAAATCTTAGTTGCCCAAGGACTCCTTTATTTTTCAGACATTTTCAAGTAATTTGGACAAATCCAGCATCTTCAGTGTAGAAAAAAAGTACAGGACAACAAATAGTTTTTTTGGAAAATGTCCCCATGAGAAAGTCAGAAACATGAACTTAAATACATCTAATTCCAGGCAGTGGAAAAAAATGGAATGAACATAAATGAAAAAAAAAGATATTGGAAAAGATTAGTTTATTTATCATGAGACTGATTTGAGCCCATCACAGCCTGATGTGCACAAGGACAATCTCTGTCCCAGCCACAGCTCCTCGAGCAGGAGTAGCTCAGGAGCATTAGATTGATTGCCTCTAAGTGTTATCTACTCTTCATAAAAGGCAAATTGTTCCTCCTCATTCTTTTTGGCACCATCTTTAACCTTGTTTCGCCTAAAATATGATTCCTTAATGCATGAAATTTTTAAGTATTTGGACTATCTATGAAGGCTAAAGAAGTATATTGGTGGTAAATGTGATTGTAAAAGGTTCTTTAATAGACTCTGAAGGATGCTTTGTGCTGAGCCTGGGTGCAGCTCAGCAGCTGGGGCTGTGCAGCTCTCACTCCTGACTGTCCTGCAGAGGTGCCCTGGTTTGGGAGCCCCTTCAGGACCTCTGCTGCGTGTGCTGGGTGCAGAGCCTGCTCCTGCTCCTGCTCCCACCCCGTGAACCTCCCCCAGGGATGGCAGGGCAGGCACTGGGCTGGATCCTGGTCAGTCAGTGTCCTGGTTTAGGGCAAATTTGGGAGAGGGGAAGAAAGGAAAACAAACAAACCTCTAAATGAACCACCCCTCCCCTTAGCTGAATCGGGATAGGAAAAAAATTTCCTTGGTAGAAAGNTTCAAGAAAAGGAAAAAAAAAATGCAGTTTGGAGAACTTCTCTGTCTCGGCTAGCAAAAAAACTGACAAAAAGCAAAGGAGAGCTCTCTTGTGCTGTCCACACCCTGCTAAAAGCACAGGCTGTGAGAGTCCGAAAAAGCTGCAGACCCTTATCTTCATGTTTTGAAAACAACTGCCTCAGGAATTCCAGTGTGTCTTCTTCACTCTCAGATCCAATTTTTAAAGGTACAACACTTATTTCTGAGCGAAACAGATGAATGGGGATACAATTTAGCATCAACCCAGGACATTCCGTTCACTGAGCTCTGCCCTGGGAATGGCTGAGAAGAGAGGAGACCTCGAGCTACTGATAAAGCAGCCGGGCTGACACCCTGCTGTGGCCACTACAGGTTTCCTCTGTTAATTTGTCAGATTAAGCAGCCACGGAGATGTTTTCTGTTTATCACCATAACATAGCTGCAGCTCCAGCTTACAGCGGGCTCCTCTTCCACCAGCAAACTGATCTTTCTTCTTTAGCAGGTTCTTTGCTTTATGGCAATTTAAACGTGGTCTAAAAAGCGCCATGACTTTATTTCTTAAGATGGAACTTTTTTGGCCATGCCTCTGGCCTGATCAATTCTCTCAGCAGAGCAGTCATTTTTAAAGAAACATTTACAGCACAATGGTTTGCCAAATTATCACCTCTCTGACAAATCACCTCCGACAAATTACACTGACACTGCTTCATGCACAGCATTTGTCCCCATTTCATGTGAAGTCCTGTGGCTCCTGCAGAGCTGGGAACTTGTCCTTGCTCTGCTGTGCCCCCAGATCCCAGCAGAGACTGATGCTTTTGTGACTTGTCTGGCTGCAAATCCCTGAGAGGTTTTATGGCAAGAAAAATGTTTGATGTGTGGTGTGGGTATATATGGTCCAGGCAGTGAGTTGGCTTCATATTTGTAACTAAATTATAATATTAATTATATGAGTTGGCCCCACATTTGTAGCACAGTTATAAATGAAAAAAGGGATACTGTGGGTTTGTGGGGTTTTTTTTTCTGGTGTCTGAAGCAGCAGATCCGAGGAGTCCAGGTGAGAGTCCTGCACTCTGAATTTATCAGAGGATAACATCAGCCTCCCTGTGCCCATGCAGAAAATCAAGGTTCCTCTCACATTTCAGAGAAGAAATGATGTCAGTGAAGCTGTTATGTTTCTGTAGCTTTAAGTAACTGTCACAAACACAATTTCAAAGATGATTTCAGATGGCTTATTGGATTTGCTTCTGAAGTAAATTGTGTCATTGCAAAGACAAAACAAAAATCCCCACAACATTAGAGCTGCTTTAATTGCCTCTGAATGCGTGGTGCTACCAAAATTAGAAACATGATTAGAAAGCAACAGGTTTCTGTAAAATATCTTTTTTCATTAGTGTTATCATGTTGCCTTGAATGATTCTTGTATTCAGACAGAAATGCAACTGGCTTTTGATACAATCTTGTTATGAGCCAAGTGGCCTGTCAGTTCATAAAGAACACATTTGTTTGGTTTGTTTTTCTCCCTCTCCCCAGTTTAGTTGGCTTCTGAAGTGACCTTAAGTTCACTTATGTTTGAAATTGCCTTCCAGTCTACAAATTGGAGTATTTTAAGCTGGAAGAATCAGAAATACTGTGGTATAAATGTCTAAACAATATTAATTTTATTAATAGCATGCAGATGAGTTTACACAAAAACCACACAGACAGATGGTTTCTTTTTACCTGTGTCATTGAGCAAGGAAATGTGATATGAAAAAATGGAGATGCTCTTTTGACTGTACCAGCTCTGAAAATAGTTCAGGCAGTCTGCAGCCACAGGTGTTGGAATGCTGATGGAGTTCATGACCAGTGTGAATCCACGGGGAAGGTGCAGGTGCAATATGGCCTCATCCTGGTTTTATTTGGAGATTATTTAAATTACAGCTTTCTGTTTAATTTTTTGTTTTCTTAACACAAAATCACTGAAGCCTTCTGAGCTTTTAGAGACTTGCAGAGGATTTTGAGAGGGGACAGCTCTGGGCTGGGATTCTGTCGTTATCCTGCCCTCGCCCCTTTGCATCCACACTTTCTTTGCTTGGGCAGAGTTTGGGGGCAAAATTGATCCTTTTATAAGGATCTTTTATAAAGAGAAGTCCAAGCTGTAATTCTGCTTGGTGTTAGAATGGCCTCAAATAAAGGCTCTTTCTTAACTAACTACAGGGTATTAATTTTTTGAGTCTTTAATTGGCCAGAGTAATACCAAAGTGTTTGTGTTATTTCTTGTTCCTGCTATTGCTTCAAAGGTATTCCAGTAACATTTTTTTTAATATCTCCTAATTTGATTAAGAGCATAATCAGACTGTTATGTGGCTGATTCTCATATTTTTCTGCTGATAATTAATATTGAAATGCAAAATGTGAATATTCTGTACTAAGTATTAGGATTCTCTTGTATTTTTGTAAGGCTGGATGACTGATTTTTTTGTCACTTCTGCAGTACAGCTACTAATATGTGATTTTTTGTCAAGACAACACACACTTACCCACATTGCTCTGTTGATTAGCAGTTTACTTTTTCCTTATAGAAAATGATTAAATTTCCTTACCAGTAAATCAGTATTAATTCAGAGTCTAAGGAAAGGCTTTGTTATTACTTTTCCTAGCACAGAAGAATACCAGTTTCCAAAACTGTCTCTAAACTGGTACATAAAGTTTTTCCTATTTCCATTTTCATCTCTTTTCTCATTAGCTCTGTGCTTTTTGCTGCTTTTCTTTTCCCTTTATGTACTGGTGTTTGTTTTGTTAGAAAGTGCTCTTTTCCTTAGAAAGAGGAGTGTCCTTGAGCCCTTAATTATTTAATTACACTCTGGTTGTGTCTTAATATTTCCCTGAGACTCATCATGTGCTGCTGAGCCATGAGAACTTCTCCTCAGAGGATTTTCCAGGGTGGTTGCTCACTGCCAGCTGTGTTGGGAGTTTTCTCCTGGGGTCCTTTGCACTCCACTGATTTTGTTGCTGTTTCAAGGATACAGATATTTTAGAATTGAGATCCACCTTTTACACATTAAAAGAATCTCTGATAATTTCTCTGAAAGGAAACACTACACAGTTCTCTACACTTCTTCTCTCTAACAACCCAAAAAAATTTCCCTTCCTCAGCAAACTAAAACTCCTCTTCCCCAAAAGACAGAGCGATGCTGCAAGATCCCTGTGGCTGGAATCTCCTTTTATTTGGAGCAGGAACCTTCACCACAAAAAAAAAAAAAAAAAAGCTCATTTTCCCCATCAAGCTGCTTGCTTCCTTCTCCTTGCAGTTCCAGTGTTCCTTTGGATTCACCAGGGATACCTGTTCCCATGTCAAACGGGCCATCTCCAGATTAAAATCTCCCAGTGATGTCTGAACTTGAACAACAACGCTTCATTTGTATACATTGTGAATGATAAGCAAAAATCTGTCTGGAACCAACCTATTATAAAGTCTGATCAGTTCCTATTTCAAGTGACACTCAGCAAGAGCAATTCTAACTCTGTAATACGTGTGACAGCTATTTCCAGAGTTCCTGTGATTGTGTGGCGTGGTGTGACAAACAATTGTTTGTGTTATATCCAACTTGGACAGACAGAAAGTTGAGCTGATAATCAGAGCAGTAAAACTGCATCCTGACAGCACCTGACCTGGGAGCAGAGAGGTTTAAAGGCACAGGTCACAGAGCCACTGGGTGCAGATGTCTGCCATGAGTGTCTCGAGAAGAATGGTGGCTTTTAGCCCTTGGGTTTACTTGAGAGTATGTGCTGTTTATTTTAAGCGAGGCTCCATCCCTGTGACATGAGTCACTGGCATTTCTGCCCAGCCCCTGCCTGCTGGCAGAATTGGTTGCATTGTTTTAGATGGCAGGGGAAACGTTTTCAGATTTCAAGGATAAATGGTTATGTGCAGAGGTAATCAGTTGTTGCAAACATCATTCTAAATCAGGCTGATTAATGATTGCGTTATGATGGGCTCCAAATGGACACAAATCTGGATGATATGTTTTTGGCAGTGAGCAAAGACCACGTGTTTTGACTGCTTGGGTTGGTTCAGAAATTGATGTTCCCTTTTGTGATCAATTCCTGTAAAGATCTGTTTTTCCTTTCCAAATGCCTGGGAAAAAACATGCAAAACAATGTTATTACTTTATATGGTCCAGACATAAAAATTGACCAAACATGAGGTTTTTTTATCTATGGAAGAGTAGGTCTGTTGAGATGTACTGACAGTTTTGCAGGAGGTTGTTAATCTTAGAGATGTTTGTGCTTTGTTACCTGAATATCCTTCTCTTGAATGAGATAATCCAGACACCAGTCAAAAATGGCTGGAAGAGTATTTTTATGCAGCCTTGACTTTGCAGTGTGGCTAACTCATTTTCCATACTCATGCAATTCAGACTGAATCCCCTGAGGGGTGGGAAGTTGATGAAGCAAAAATGAAATGTAAACCAACTTTCTAAACATTTTTTCCAGTAAGCAGGAAAGTTCTGTGGTCTTCTGGTCCATGAGTTAGAATGATGCACGTTTATAAAGCCACAAGAATGAAGTGGGAGTATTCTGGGTCTATTAGGTAGATATTTTTAATAATTTTCTTTATCCTCTTGGTGCTTCCCTGCTCTAAAACGGGTGTCATAGAAAAAGATTTGCTCTTATTTTTTTATGTTGTTTTCATTTGTTTTTATCTGCTTTAATCTTTTCAATGTTATCTTTTGCATTGCAGCTTAGTACCTCTAGCTGCCAGATGTTTGTCAAAATACCATCTTGCCTTTTGTTATTTTTCTCCTTTTATTGACCCGATGAGCATCCAAGTGTAAGAAACAGCAGCTTATTGTGGGCAAGGAAGAGAGATTTAAAGGCAGATTTAAGGGATGGTTTGAAGCCATAACATCAGAAACTTCTGCAGAGCCGTTCCAGCTGGGAAACTGCACTTGTGTGTGTTAGGCTGGAACTTGTGTTATTCTCTGAGCATTCCAATTTGAGGGATTTCATGTGATCTCAGGAGCTTCCTTCTCTAGCTGGCTGATTGTGTTTATCCCTGGATTCGTACATTTTGGGGGTGTATTGTAGTAGTATTGGGTTTGTGCATATTTGTAGATACTAATTTCTTTGGCTGAAATACTAGTTATTGCAAAATTTTGGGGAATTCTAGTGAATCTTGAATTCAGAGTTTAATACACAGCTCTCAAATCAGACTAATCTGTAAAGCAGAGTAATGCACCTGATGTTCACAGCAGGCATTTGGAGCTCCAGTGGAGGCAGGGGTGGGATAAATCACTCTGAGTAAGAGTTTAGTTAATTGCACTTTGAATTCCGATAAGAGACACTATCTTTGTGTGGTGAGCACCATCTCCTTAATTTCACGTTCAGTTTTAGACTGGGTAATAAACAAACCTCCCATTGCCTGTGGATTGACTTTAAAAGTTTCACTCTTATTAGAGAACATTTGATTATAGACTAATTTGCTATGCATCCCTTAAAGAATTCAGATTGATTCTGAGGAACGTGAGCAACTTTAAATTACTCTTTCTCAACCAAAAGAAAGTTGTATCTCTCATGGACTTGAACTTTAATTATTAATGAACCCTTCCCATCAACTCTCCAGCAGTTACTCTATCTTGACCATGTTGATGGAAATAAAGCATTGTAGCAAATATTTGAGTTTCATTATGACTGTTTACAGTAAGCAAAGAAGTATAAAAATATAAACCTATTAAAAGTAGTTGAAGACAGTTTTGTAGCTGTGGTAGGAACTAAGGAATTGGATTTTCCTGAATAAAAGGAGATGGCTTTTATCAATTACAGGAGCAGTATTTTCATATATGTAGAGAGAGATTTTCATAAATGCCCCTTCTTTGGGTGCTTCATTACATCCCATCTTATTTCAGGCTTTGGCTGTCTATGGCTTTATCTGACCTCGTTTTTTTGGCTATTTAAATAGTGAAGATTAAGCATTTTTTACTTATATACTTGATCTTTTCTTTATACACAATCTTAAAATGACTGAATAATCAAATTAAAGAAACGTTTCACTTTCCATGGCTCAGAAGACTAACAATGGGGAGATCACATTTTGGGATGTTAGCTTGTTGACAGCTGCTGCATTATGGAGTGTGAGATAGGTGCTTGTGTGAGTTCATACTGAGATTCCAAGCAGTGAAGGATCCACAGCTTTCACTCTGCACCTCTGCAGGGTTTTACCACAAGGGTTTGTCTGTACTGTGGATTCTCTTGACCACTGTGCAAGACTGATCTCTGTTTCAGGGACACAGCTCAGATATCAAAGTTATGCCAAACTAAAGACCTTGATGCAGTTCAGGCTGTATTCCCATAAAACATTCCTTTTTGAAGACACCAGATTGTTATTTCTGTGGAGGGTTAGCTTTTGGATAATATCACTTGAGTGTTTGCCTGTTGGGAATAGGATAGTTATAAATCAGACATGATGAATTTTCACTGGCAGTTTTTTCTGTGTGGATTCAAGAAACAAACCTTTGCTTCAGCCCCACTTGAAGGAAAAAATTAAGTAGTGTAAGTAGAAGTCTGCTTTGGTTTCCACAGGTGACAGCAGACTATTCTTATCTTGGTACAATTCTTTCCCAATATATTCTATTCTTCTTTAGATGTATTACAGAGAGGTTAAACTCTCTAATGAACTGTTCAACTGTGTATGGGAGCACAGCTGGTAATCCAGAAATTTTCAGCAATTAATCAGAACTATTTTTGTTATGTAAAAGTGACTGTAAGGTGCATCCATCTCCATGAATCAAAGTGACCTATACAAACGTGATCTTCATCATCTGAAACTGGAAATAAAACATAACTACAACTTCCACTCACCTCATACACGGGACTTTCACCTTCAAAAGCAATTTCTGAATTTGATTTTTAAATGGTTTTTTCCTCAGAAAATTAGATGGTATGGGTTTGAAACAATCTAGCCCTCAATGTAAGTCAGTTATGCCTACCTGCCTTAGCAAAAGTATTTCTCTTTTCTTTTTTTTTTTTTTACCCTCTTTCTATTTATTTCAACATATACCATTATCTACTACACCAGGGAGTAAGATAAGTTAAGTAAAAGGAAATCATGGTTAAAATCACAACTCAAGAATTAGCTTTCACTTTGGGGGGGAAATTACTGAGCACAAAGCAAAATACATTTTCGTGAAGGAAATAATGAGTGACTTCCTTATGAAAAATACAATCATTTCAGAAAACCTTGTATACAGTGAGTAATAATCAGTTCTCCATAATATTAAAAAAGGAGCACTTAAATTTTTTTGACATCCCTAATCATGGAGCCTGGGGAGCTGTACAGAACATTTGCATTAAATTACTCCTCATTTTCCCAGCCCTATCTGCCCCTTCCTTAGGTTTCACTGCCAGTATTTGTGAATTTGGCAGAAGCCTACAGATTTCATAGCTAATATTGTTGTCTCCTGCCAGGAATATCAGAGTAAGGTGCATTAGATGCTGCATGGCAATTAAGGGTTGAGGGAAATCACGCTGATTTTCATATGTGGCACCCAGGTGCCATCATTTGTATCAGATTACTCGAGTGGTGCTGCAGGAGATGCTCCCATGCATCACTGCTGATGTCCTGGGTATTTCTGAGCTCAGGTGAGCTCTGCAGGGGAGGAGGAGAGCCTGCACTCAGCAGAGGGCTGGAGCAGCTCTCGTGCCCTGGGAGCTGTGAGTGCCTGCTCTGTGCTGCTTCTCACCCCATGGCAGAGCAGGCAGCTCTGCCCGACCTGTGCTGGCATTTTGTTGGGTTTGCTGCTTTTGCAGAAATTTTCCACAGCTAATAAGGTCCTTTTTTTTCACGTTTGAGATGAAAGAAGAAGCTGAAACTCTTCAGATCTTGCTTCCCAAGTTGTTTTTTTAAGCTTATCTAAAGCATTCTTTCTCTGCCCTGCTGAGGTCTGTCTGGCAGGACAGCAGAAGGCAAACTCTCCACCTGAGAGGCAATGTTTATCTTTTATACTAAAAACTACCTTTACATTATTTACAATTACTTTCCAATATTTATCACCTATGTCAGACAATCGGGCTCTACTCCAAACCAATCATCTTTGTCACCATCACAGCAGAAATGGAGTGTATGAAGAAGGAAGAAACCCAAAAAGCCACGAGGTTCCTCTATCGTGGCATCACCCACCCCCTGGTACTAAAACCCAAAATCTACTTTTACACCCTGTGACAAACTTATCATTACTCTATTTAAACTCTTGTGACTCGTAATTCTTCTTTTAAGGTTGGCAATCATTCCCAGGGGGTAAAATCCAAACCACAGGTGCTTTGGGCTCTGATCCAAGGTCTCTGAGCCCCCAGCCAGGGTCTCTGTGCTTTTAAGTGCAGCCAGAGATGAATCTTGTGTTCCCACAGCATTTCCCTTCCCCAGTGCCATTGTCTGTGCTCCCACCTTAGCTCTGCTAAGTGGCCTTTCCCACAAGTGGTCATTCTTGGCCTAGTTCTGCTTTCATTTGATGCTTTTTTTCCTACAACAAAAGTTGTGCCAGCTCTGCTGTATCAGCAGAACAGCTCTCCTGGGGCAGGTCCAGCCCTGTAGGAATGCACTGCATGCATGCAAGAATTGCCTATTAAAGCTTTAGATGCAGGCTTTGCTGCATCTTTTTAACCCATGTAATCACATTAAGTCAAAACCGATGTAGTCAGTGGTGAAAACTTTAATACTTTTGGGGAATAAGCTGTAGCTGTAGAAATGTGTTGACACAAGAGCAGGTAACAATAGGACAAGGGGGGAGGAATAGCCTTAAGCTGAAGGAGGGTAGCTGGAGATTGGATTTCAGGAGGAAATTCTCCCCTGGGAGGGTGGGCAGGCCCTGGCACAGGGTGCCCAGAGCAGCTGTGGCTGCCCCTGGATCCCTGGAAATGTCCAAGTCCAGGTTGGAGGGGGCTTGGAGCACCCTGGGACAGTGGAATGGGACTGGAAGAGCTTTAAGGTCCTTGCAACCCAAACAATCCTATGATTCTATGAAGGTTGATTAGCATTTCTGATTTACAGCTGGTTATAAAAGAATCCCAGTGACTTTAGAGAAAAGCTTTTGAGAATCAGAAACGAACATGGCCAAGAACAGTGTAACAAACACAAGGGTGTTCATGTAGAAAGTCTCCCTGAGGCTTTTAACCAAGGTCTGTTCTGCTGGCCAGGATGCTGCAAGCTGAGGAATCTTCCCCCTGCTTGCTGAACAGAGGTGTGGTGCAGGTTCCTTCCCAGGGTTATAATTAGAGATGACACCCTTAGGAAAAAACAAGTCTGGAACATCTGGGTTGGGACCTCTGAGATGGAGTGAAACAAAATTTCAATTAAGTGCAGTGGATTAGCACTCGCTGGGAAGTGGAATTGATGTTCTGAAGGAAAGGAAAACACTTAAAGGAAGCATTTGAGTATTTCCTCAGTAAAAAATTACTATGGACCTCAAATGCCTAAACAAACAAACAACCCACTGGAATTGTTTAAATGCTGTATTTTCTCATTACTGAACCATTGTATTTTGTTATTAAATTCTTTAGAATTATGTAACTCAATATTATGCAGATCAGAACATTAATTCTTTTGGCATCAATGAAATCAGGTTTAAACAGAAATAGATGTCCTTGAGTTGTTCCGTTCTTAATAAAACGGCATTTTCTCATACAAAGCTCCTGTGTTGAAAACTAACTGGTCAACTCTCTTTCAGCAAAAAAATTATCCCATTTGTGTATCTCTGGCTCTCTCCCAAACAGTTTCTGCTACCAGAACTCAATTTCTATTTTCTGATCTGCAGAGAGGGTAAAAGTTTTTGGCATGCATATCTTCATGTGCACTGTGTAAAAAAGAAATGAAAATAAATATCCATTAAAGGCTCTGTTTATTGCTTCCTCTGTTGATATGACTTAATGTGGTATAGATTAAAACTAAGATTATTCTTGTTAAAATATACAATGTGTTTCAGTCATCATAGGGACCCCTTTTGAGTTATTGTGGGCCACCACCTGAAGCCTCACACCAAGGAAAGCCTCTCTGGGCTGAGGCAGGTAAATCTCATTTCCAGGGAGAGGAAAGCTGTTAATATTTTAGCAGTTCTCAGGAGTTTCAGTACCCTGTGACATGGGCTCTGTTCCATATTTAGGGTTTCCATCACATATTCTGACCTAATCCTTTTACATCCCTTGCTGAAGCAAAGTCCCTAAGCAGGCTATTTCAATGAGCTGGAGCATCCTCTTGTCCTTGGTGCACAGAGCTAAAGTCATTGAACTCACAGGAAGAATTACTGAGGGAAAATGTTTGGCATTTACTATGTGGCAGTTTGGACCTGGGTGATCACTGGGTTTCTTTTTGACTTTAAAAATCTATGTCACCTTAAGAACTGGAGAATTCTAAGAAGATTTATGATTGTTTCCTTGGAAATAGTCCCAGGGATAGTATCACTGTAATGCTGCAAGGGATCCAAAGCTGTCTCAAAGCCACAGGGTTCTTGTGTCATGTAGGACTTGAGTCTTTTGAAGAGCCCCCTGTGCAGAGATTTCAGGGGATGAAATTAAAAATTCATTCTGAAACACTTCAGTGATTTACCACAGAGTTTGCAAAGCAACAGGACTTCTGAGTCTACCTTCTCTTGCTGAACCTTTCTCATTTATCACAGCCCTTCAAGGAGTTCCTCTTTAGGAGAATCCAATTCCCTGCTTGCTATTATGTCTTCTTCTTGTGATCATGAATCCAAAGTACAGCAGCACTGCTGGATGGGGTTCTCTTCTGAAAGACTGGGAAAGCCGCCTCAGGAGTAAAGTTACCAGTCTGATACATTTTTTGATTCATGTTTCCTGGCTTCTTTCACTAAGGACTCAGGCACTGCAGTGGGATCACTGCTGTGGGACCGAGATCTCAGCTGGCAGAGGCAGCTCTGCCCTGTGACATGTGGCTTTTGTTTGCCACTCGGCCAGACTTTGTGTTGGAATAGGCTCTGAAAACAAGTGGGAAGGGGAAATCCCCTGCTCTGTGCAAGTGGGCAACAGGAGAAATCAGGGATTGGTGAACAATGGCTGGAGTGTCCTGGGAACAAGCACAGGAGTGTAAAAAGGATGGACCTGTTTGATGGTTGCTATTTGCTGCGTGTGCTCACCCCATGTCAGCTCAGCAGGCTGGCATCTCTGGGAGTGGGAATGTGTGCTCTGAGTGGAAAAGATGTCTTTGGGCAGCAGGATATCTTCCTAATGGGATTTCTGTGTCTGTCCAGGAGATGTTTTTAAGGCAGCGAGGAAAGGAGTGAGAAAGTTGTTGTAAAATTATATTGATATAGAGTATTTTTATAAAGCAGTCTTGAAAGGACTTTGTACAAAGGTGTCTTAGTTGAGAAGAAAATGTTTAGAGCTGAAGTTAGGTCTTTTTTTTCCCCTCTTTTTTAAAAATCTAAGCCTTCTAAATGAAAAAGTCCTGTAAATTTGTTCTTTATAGAAGTGAGAAATACTGCCTGTGGAGCTGCTGGCGGTTCATTATTCAGCTGAGTACAGTACCTTGTTTTAGAGACTGTTCTTGCAAATGATTATTCTCCATTTCTGTCAGCCTGTCCTCACACTGTGGGACCCTCACTGAGCCAAGTCATTTAAAAGTCAAAAATGCAGGAAGACTCTTGGGGGCTTTTTCAACACTGAATATAGTAGCAAATATATGTGTGATACCTTTGCTTCATTCCTTAATTGCTCTGGATTAGTTTTGGATTGATTGCTGTCATGGAAATAGAGACTTTCCCTCAAAACCCATTTTTTAAAGCTGTGATTATGAACTGGGAGGACTGGGACAGCAGAGAGGTTAGGGAACTTTTAAAAAGGAAATTGCTGGATGTAAATGTGCTGGCAAGGGTTCTTAGGGTTCTTATCTGTGACCTGATCCAAGGAGAGACTTCCAGTAGACATTGGATGAAATCAGATATGGTTTGTGTGGCTTTGAAATAAGAAACCTGAAAAAGAAGATAATTTCAAGGACTATCATGGCCTGGATCACTGGTGTATGTCTCCACTGTGCAAATACATTCTAGATATAAAAAGATCAATTGGATGATGTAGTTCCCAAGCTTTGCATCCTCTCTGGCTCTTGCAAAATTGCACCAAAAATATTAAAGCCTGTTCCATGATGAAAAAGGTATTTTGAAGCATCTGCTGTTGATTTAGGTAACTAAAACAGAACTGCAAAGAGAAAAAGGAAGGACACAAACCAATGTCAGTCAATGAAGTTTTCAAAGTCTCAGAGAAAGAACATGGTAATAGAAATTCTTTTTGCTCTGGGCTCTGACTTGCTGAGGTGAAACCTAAGATAACAAAAAATGTTTTCTATAGAAAAAGAACATTCATATGAGTATTATGAAATATATATGTGATAATCTCTTTACCATATAATTTATGACTTATATTAGGATGCTCTCCCTTTTTTCTGCTTTTTTGTAGGGTACTACAAAATTTTATCCTTTCTATCCATTTATTCTTTTTTGTTTCTATACAGGAGGTACCATAAATCCTCCCTTTGATTGTGCATTGATGAAAGATTGAACAGCCCCCGTTATGTACGTGCTGCTGTCCCCTGGCAAACATAGGCAGATGTTTGGATACTTATTACTCTCACTTCATGATCTGAGAAATGTGATATCTTTTTATTATGAGAACATATTTTGTTACTTATCTGATCCCACCCCCTTTATGATTTCTGGACAGATTTTGATTGATTTCCGTAAGTTTTAGAACATTTCTTAAGATCTTTCAGTTCAAAAGCAGCTTGTGGCAGTGTAGAAAAAGGAAGCTCACAGGGACCTTGGCAGCTTTCTCCCTGTATTTCCTCCGTCTCCCTCCTCGAGTCACAGCCTCCTTTGCTGCTCCTGCCATCCAGAAGTGCTTTCCTATAGCTCTCTGCCTCATTGATTCTCCATCTGTTTCACTCTGAGCATCTTTCTGGTGACCCGTGTTCGCATCTGGTGTAAATATGCTGCTATTCAAAGTGTTTTTACTCTGTCACTCACCATTTCAGGGGATGATTTATTATAGCAGGGGCTGTGTGCTCTGTGCTGGAGAAAGGGAGGAAATCCAGACACGGCCTTGAGGATTTCTTAGGTCTTGCTTGACTGGGATTGGGAAGCACGAGGCAATGTGGTGCCAGGAGCCGTGACTGATAAATCTGTCCCTCCAAATTATGGGGTAAATGAAGGAGCTGGGGATCAGACAGGCAGAGAAGGCAGCAGTGTTAGACACATTTCCTGAAAGTCGTGAAGGACCCGAGCCAACCTCAGTCAGAAATCTGCCAGCCACTCTGAAAGACATCTGAAAACAAATGCTGGAGGTGTGACTTGCTTTTCTGAGTTAACCCGAGCCAACCCCATTACAAGCCACTTCTCTCCTTCTGCAGTTAGAAAAACAATATAATTCATATAGATGGAGCACCACATTACTATCTAATGGCAATTTGTATTCCAAGGCTGTACAGAGTTTTCTCTTATTTCAACACTAGATTAACAGGGGAAAGAATTACAAAAGAATTGCTGCTGGAAAAGGAATTTGAATACAGACCAGGTGGCTAATTTGCTCCCATTAGTTAGTATGTTTAACAAGGGAGGGTGCAGTCTGCATTAAAGTCTCTGGAAGAACATCTCTATTGCTGTTTAGCATTGCTGTTCAGATTTGAAATTTTGCCTGCTTTCCTTTGTGCTGGAGCTGTTTTTCCCCCAAAACACTGGGCAAGGAAGATAGCATATGGATGAGAAGTGGCATATCTGAACAGCTACGTGTGTCTGTTCCGTGGATTGGTACAGAAGAAGAGGATGTATCATCATGCTTTGATAACAAGCAAATCAGGAGCAATTACTTTTTCTTTCAGAGAAAAGAGGATCACTTACAGTACTTCAAAATAACATTTTTTTTTTCGCCCTGGAGAATAATAATCATTCTTTGTTGTAAGCTGAGACACTATCATCTCTTTCAGTCTCGCTGAGTGTGAGCCATGTGTGGTGTCTGAATGCATCTCTGCACTTAGCAAATAGATTGGATAGGCTGTGGTGGTGATGTCACTTCTTAAATATCACTGACTCCTCATCCAGTTGGATCAGATTTTGAGCTTTATAACGCATCTTCTATTCTAAAGGAGAAAATGAGTAGAACAGATTGTTTTCCATAAGGTTTTGGCAACTGGAAAACATTTGTGATGTGATAACGTAGTGATTGCTCATGACTGAGTGTGTAGAATGAAATCCTATAGGGAAAGCACTTTATTTCCTAGCAGAAGCTCAGGACAAATAGATGTGGCTTACACACCACCAATCACAGGTGGGGAGAGAAACCATGTTGCTATGGACAATAAACAGCATGTTCAAATAATGTGGATTGATATTAAGAACCAAAGACAAGTGCAAATATCAATCTGTTAAAACTCTTCTTTTTCCATGCCTGGCTTCTTATTTGCATTTAGTTGCTATTTTCCAACGGGATTAAAAAGTTCAACAGTTTCATATTGAGGCTTATTTCTTTAATACTTGAGGAGGCTGCATGGAAAAAGCCTGTTCCATTGATTATAAACACTGGTACATAATTAATGAAATGAAACCACTTTGTTTGTTAACCAGTGGTGCAACACTCGACAGGAAAAGCTGAGGCCTGGTTTTTTAGTTGCATCTTTGTGTGTGTTTTCTTTTACTTTTAGCTTTGTTGCATGGCAGCAGGCAAGAAATGCTGGAGTGTCTTCTGAGGCTGGAGTGAGTGGTGCCTCTCTCCACGTGTTTTCCTCAACCAGCTGCAGTGTCCAGGCTGGCTTGGCTGCTCTGGTCCTTGCCCTGGTGTCCCCTGCAGGATTGCCCTGGCTCCAGGCACAGGAGGTGCAGCTCTCCTGTGTCACTGCACTTGGAGCTTCGTGTCCTGGAAGCATGAACGAGACAATTTCTACAATTTCTTCAAGCCTTCCTTCACTGAATCAGCCTCTTTTTCATCTTTTAAGTTGCTCCTGAGCTATTGACAGGCTGTTTAAGTTTGCCACCTTGCTCTGTACATTTGCCCTCTCTCTGCTGCAGTTATGGCAGAGCCATGAGGGATTGCTTACCCTGGCTCTTACTGTGCCCATCAGAATTACAGCAATCAACAAAGCAGCTGTAAACCCTGAGCTAGGAGCAAGCTAGCGATGGAAAAAATACTCATAATACCTGTCTTTGGGTGTCAGTTGTTGTCTGCAAGGCACAATAGAACATCTGGAAGCAAGAGCCCTCCTATTCAGGCAGCTGAAATTGCATTAGCTGCTCTGGCATAAAGGACAGGATTAGAATGACAGACCTCCCCACTGAAATATTTGCTTTTGAATAAACTTGTCAAATGCAACAAGGGGTGTAATGGCAGAACTTTCCTGCTTCTGCTGTGAGAAGAGCTTCTGTTTCTGTGATGACAAGAGGGCTGTGTTTAATTGAGCTGCATTTTGCTGCTGTCTGCCGTAGGCAGATACAATGAAAGGGGACAAAGGCCGAGTTCAATTCATTGCTATCGAGCTTCCTTTCTTCTAGGAGCAGGTAGCAGCAAAACAATTACTGCAGGCTTAAAACAGGTGTGTTGTGGCAAGAATGGGGGAAGCAAGAAACTGCTGCTGTGGCTTGGTGTTAATTTATGCTCAAGAGAGATTCACCATTCTTTATGGCACAACAGGGGACCCAAATATAATGGGGACTACAAACTAAGGAAGATAATGGAGAAGGAAAGTGTCTTTCAATACCTTTAGAGTTCATGAAGTGTTCCTGTTTGCCAGAATCCACTTTGGTGAGCATTCACTCAGCATGATGAAAGCGTAGCTTACCATGTAGCTTTGTAGAAAGTGGGTCAGGTAAATTTGAGATGCTATTATAGCTTTATTCATCTTTAAACTATAGATCAAATAGTTCTAATAAAAAATTTTAAAAGGGTAGATTTCAGTAGCATCAATCACAAAACTCTCATGTCATTGAGGGCATTATCAAGTGCTATCTTTGCTCTTTAAGATTACTGTTTCTCCACCAATATTTATTCCTCTGTTTGTTTTAGATTTCTCTGTAAGAAAAAACAATACCAATTTCACATCTTGTTTGGGTTTTGGAAAAGCATCTCCACAGCTGGGCAGTGGCTTTGTCTGCCTCACTCAGGGAGTTTGGGCACTAGAAACAAATCTGTTGTGTTTGTACAACTTCCTTTGTGGACTAAAGTTTCATCCTCCTTCCTCACAGGGTTGTCCAGCTTTTCCTGGGATGTGTCACTTATGTTGTCTTGTTGCTTGTGCTGCCTTGGTGTGTCTATAGAGCACTGTGCTGAAGCAGCTCAGGGGTTATTTGCCACTATAATTATGGCAAACGTTGCCAAAATTAACTAGGAACTCATGCTTCCATGAGCCGGTGAGGTGGAGCCATATAGACAACAAAAGTGTCATTCCTGATTTCTTCTAGAGAATTTTGCCTTTTCTCCTCCATTTGGAAATCAGAAATGAGGAGTGTATTTTAGATTGTGTCATCTCTAGTGAATACACTTCAGTTTTGAAAGATTAAGCAAGAGGTCTCTCTTTGGTGCCAGTTTAAAAATGATTTGTTGTGAGGCTTGATGGTGCCTCATCCACAGAGCCCCTTTGGCTGCAGGGCAGGAACACATCCAGAGGGGCCACTCAGGTGGAGATCCTGTCACTCTCAACAAGAGAGAAAAATTCCTGGCTTCCAGGGCATTATACAGCAGCTGAAGTGAATTAATTCATTTAATTTGGCTCTTAAACAAAAAATGAGGCACACTGATTTGGGAGACTTAACTGCTCATTTTCTTCAGAAATGGCTAAACAAAGTGATTCAACACTTTCAGGATGTTTTTTTTACCCACACACTTCTAAATTTAAAAAAAAAATGTTTTGTTGGATTTTATGATTCCAGAGTTACCTCCATGAAACAGTGATATTGCCCTGAGGAGGGAAAAAATCATATTTCAATTCTTTCTTAGAATATTAAGTTATGCCCAGCAGGTGACAACAAATATGGTTAATATTAACAGAATGTAATAGTTTTGTTTAATTTATTCTTTGTGAAGTCCTATTCTTCTTCATGCTTGGATCCTGGGGGATGAAACAGTTTAATGTGATTTCTGTTCCCCATTTACTGTTTGCTAGTCTCAGATGGTCTCTGGTCTCCCACTGCAGTGCTTTAATAGTGACCTACCTCAAAGATATGGACTTTATTGTTTGTTCCCTGAGCTCTTCATGAGCAGAGAGGTGCACATCAATTATTCAGTAGAAATTTCTCCCTGACAAAACCTGCCCTTGATATCTTAAATGAACACAGCCCTGCTCACATACTGATTTCTTGCATCCTTTCGGCTTAGAAGTCAGTGTCTGTTAATGAGTTAGCCAAGCTAATAATTTCTAGCTCTTAATGTGATCAGTGTGCTTCAGCAAGAGTTAATATTGTTGTGGAGGTGAAGGTTATAAAGTGTGTTGGTCTGGTCTGGCAGCTGCACTGAAATTTCCTGGGGAAACTGGTGTTAAATATGATTGTGTGTGCAAGGATATGAAAAATTCTCTGAAAATACAAGCTGTAAGCACACAGACCCCCTGCATCCTCAGAGCTGGCACCTGGACACTCCTTGGAGGGAGGTGGCTGCTCCTGTCTCTGTCCTGGCTGTGGAGGGAATTCAGGGACATGAGTCCCTTTCAGCTGTCTCATAATCCTGGCAGCCTCTGGGGTGGGGGATAAAGAAGCAGAAATGAAAGACAAAAAGAGAGAGAACCCAAATCTAGGACAGAGGGGTAGCTAATGACAAAAAGTAAATCGCTAAGTGAAAAGGCAAGGAGATTAAATAAAAATAAATAGGATGGGATTCTGGCTCTGTCACACATGAGGCTTTCCTTAGGGGTTAGGATGGATTTTGCCCTTGTTGGTTGATGGAATTCTCCATCCTCTAAGCTGTCTAGAGCAAGCTATGAAAAAAGAGCAATTATTTCTTCTTTCTTGACTGCTTTTAACAGTTTTTGGTAATCATGGAAACAATATGAACTGTGTTAGTGAAACAAATTGGATGCCAAGAAACACTGGTGCCCTTACATAGGATAGAAAAGCAGAGTCTGAGAGGTCTGTGAGCTGTTGGGGGCTGGATGGAGAACCACAGAACAATTTCTGTAATAACTCCTGAGAGCTTCCAGAGCAAGCTGGATTATTTTTCCATGTCCTCCCCCTCATTTCTCCTTCAGGTTCTCTCTGTTGTGGTTCTTCCCCCTTGGGCTAATTGATTTTCACTCAGTTTCTCCTCCAGTTTTTTATCGTTTGATTAGAAAAAAACCCAGAGCCAACCTGTAAGTGCCTTCTTATCTCAGTACATAAGAATAAATCATAGCAGCAAACTCTTGCTTTTCAGGAACCTTTCTACCAGTAGATAGATACCTATCACCACATCTCTCGTGTCTACTTTTCTGGATTTCATTTTTTTTTTAAATAGAAAGTAAAAAATTAAAAAAGTGGGTTCCCAGACATCTGATCAATTGATTTCCCATTCTCCATCTGCTCCATATTATATTTGCTCCTTTTGCTACTTGGTTTTTATTTCTGTGGCCAATGGATGCAATAAAGGATTGTAATTTAATTGTTGGCAGAAGATGATACTCTCATTTGCACTCTGGCTTTGCTTTTCAAAATTTCCTTTGTCTCTTGCAATGCAGATCTCTACTTTGAATTAGAATTGTAAAATTATCTTCTGTGTGGATTTGAAAGCCACTGTCACAGCATAAACATCTTTCAAGGGCTTTATTCTTCAATCTTGTGTATTAAACATGACTTTTTGTTAGTTACTAATGAAGCCTTTGGTGTTGTCAAGGCACAAGTGGGTGCTAAAGGGAAAAGGCAGCATTGTAGGATGTGTGAACTTAGAGAATGAGCTTTAATTGCTGGGTTGCAGCTCACCATTCAGAAAATGTGAGCCTTCTCAAAGCCACGGGTGGTGAGCTTTGTTCACTTGTTGCTTTTCAGTAATAAAGAAATTTCTATCAGTGCTGGAAAACACAGAACTGAAAGTCTGTTATAATTTTCCATGGTGCTGAAAAGGACATAATACCTGGATGTTTGCCCTAAATATATACCTATAAATACACGTGCTTAGCCTAATTAAAAAAGAAAATAATTTGGAGTCTCAATTTTTAATTACATATTGTAGCTATTTCTTCCTTCTGTCCTCTAAAAAATGTCTTTCTTTAAGTTGGATGAATTTACTGGAGCAAATCACAGAAGCCTCCCCTGATTTGTGTGTAAATTTCATCATTTTCATTTACAGATCATGGGGAGGTTACATGGTTTGTCTGTGGTGTGGCCTGAGTTTGTCTCTTGGCGTGGATAGGAATTGAGGAGGGGAAATCCTTATCACAGAGTTTGGGAGCACTGGGAATAACCAACAGGTCTAGGTGTGAAACCTGGAGCCTGCTCATACCTTCTGCCCTAAAATGGCACTAAAAATGAGTGAAATATAGGTGAAAACATTCACACCTTAAAATGAGCCTCCAAATGGCCCAATTTGCTGTGCCTTCTGGTTTGATTTTGGCTCAGTTCCTAATCTGGTTTCTCACAAGAGAAACTCCTACTGTGAATAGCTGCTTCTTAATAATAGAATATTACTTTACTGATTAATATTTGTTGGACACTTAGTCTAATTACGGTTTCTCACAGCTACTTTAATTACTATAATATGAGGTTTAACTTAAGCAAAATACTCCAGATGAGCTCAGCAACTTAATTCTGTCCATGGGAGCGTGGCAGCTGGCTGTTGGGAGAGAGGGAAACACGCTCCTTCCTGAGCCCAGGACACGTGTTTTTGAACGATAAGATGTGTCAGTATTTTTGTTCCTTGAATCAAAAGATGTAATACTGAGGATTTACAGAATCTGGGAACTCTGAAGCCTCAGCCTGGGGAATAGCTGCAGTGAACATGATTAACTGGATAAAGGGGGAGCTCTGTGCAGAGCAGTTGAGGATGTCAGTGTTTACTCACTAATTGAAATTGGAGAGGCAGAATTAAAAGCTTGTGATTAGTAAGGCATGCCAATACCTTTGAGGGCTAGCTCCTATCTTTTCAGACATGCAGAGGAACATGGGATTGTTTTTCTTGGTGAGAAATGATCCCATTTCTCCTACGTCATGTGCGTTGAAAAGCGAAAGGTGAAATGTGGAGATAAGGATTTGGAAGAAGTTAGTCGATAATTTTTTCTTTCCAGGATATCCCATTTTAAACTGGAGGTGTAGTCCACATTCCTGTTTGTTGAATGGTGGGAAGTACAAAATACTTGGGCTGGATTTTTGTAGTAAATATAAACGCCTTGGCAGAGCATTGGTGATGGATGCCAGGCATGAAAAAGGGGAGGATTCACCAAAAATGTGACCTGGCACCAGGAGTTCTCAGCTCTCCATTTGCACACCTCCAGCACCATTTGCAAATCTCACACCACAATTTCCTCTCCTGTGGTAGAAAAATGCTTAAAAGCAAAGTGTGTTCTTTACTACTGAGAACAATAAGTTATCAATTAGAGCCCAAAACCCAACAGATTTTTGTGCATCAGTCCTGTTAAATCAGGAATGATGTCCTTGGAGTCCACCTGAATTTTGACATACTCAATATTTACCATAAACTTGCACCAAAAGTGCTTGAACTTCTGTATATTCACAAGAGAGGACGTGAATGCCTGATTGATAAAATATCTGATAAGACAAATGTTGTTGGAATAAATCTTTCTCATTTTTTCAGGGACTCAGACTTCATTAAAACTTTATTCTCCTCATTTGAAATTGTTTATATCAGTTTAGGGAAGTAGGAATATATGTAGCTCCTGAAATGTTCCTGCTTCATAAGATGTAGGAAGGCATGGGAATTTGATTATAGAAAAAGGGTCTCTTACAATATTTAAGAAAGAAAAATTAGGTTTCTAGTTTTGCATAATGCTGATTTATTTTGAAGTATAATGTCTTATGCTTTCACCCTTGCAAACTGATTCTTATTTAGGAGATGAAAGATTGTGCAAAATATAATATTCTTGTATAATTTAAACTGCCTGATAACGTGCTATAGCCTCCTAGAATTCAGGCCCAAATATTAGGCATTGATTTAAAAAAGGCATTTAAATAATTTAAAATTGTTCAGTGCTGAGCATGATCAGCACCCCAATCATTTTCAAATAAAAGTACCTATAAAAAATGAAGCAGATGAATAATTTTAAATTGCTTTATACTGTGCAAGTACAGAACCCCAATCACTTTCAGGCTGAAGCACATAAAAAAAAAAAAAAGAAGATTGAAGTACTCCAGTAAATTTAAATTGCTATATACAAGGAAAAGGGATTTTCATTTATTGGATACTTGCATTTTTTTCTTCAAATTTTCTTATTTTTATGTACAACCCAAGTAGTTTTACTTTGTCAAAATGAGCCAAACAATCTGATTTTATAAACTTGCAAAATATTGCATTAACCTCTGTTCCAAGTAGTAATGGTGGGACAGCCCACAATCAAATATCACATATCCTGCTGCAGGAATTCTCAGTACTGTTATTATTAAACAGGATCCAGGACAGGGATTTCCATTTTTCATCACTTCTCATGTGTTTGATGGTTTGTGTCTGCTGCCTGTTGAATGTCACAGGGAGCAGCTGATTTGTTTGGCAAATACAGATAATTATAGAAGAATTAAAGGTCCTGGAAGTGCCATGCACAGGGTTTAGTGGGGAGGCTGCAGTGGCTTCCTGACCACTGCAGGAGCTGGGCTGGATTGAAACGATGGATTCCAAAATTATTAATTAATTAATTATTGTAGAGGGTCCATGGTGGAGTCTGTGGGATACAATGTCTGCCTCAGGACTGGCAGCTGTTCCTCCCCCTAAGGAAAACATTGTTCTCATGGGTATGGATCATTTTCTATGACTATTTCTACAATAAAAAAAAACCAAAAACAGACCTTGACATTTTCAGCAATTAACACCCAACGTTTCCCAGAAACACCATTCTTTGATAGCTGAAAAAAAAGTTCTGTAAAGAAATAAGAAATAAGTATTTAACAGGGTGTTGCTGAGGCTTTCTCCAATCCTCCTGAGATCTCATTCTCAACGTGTCAGGGTTTTCTTTGACTACCTAATACATGTGAGGTCAATAGTTGTGTCTTTTGCATAAAAGATTTCATTCAGCTTTTAAATTGCAAGCAATTATAAGAGAGAGGGTTATAGACCAGGGTCTTGGTTTCACATTATTTATGTTCTAATTAACTTAGCAGACTGATTTTTTTTTTTCTTCCCCCCCGCTTTGGCTACTAAGTGTTGATCTTTAATAGTTATCTGTTCCTAGCATTAATGGGTTTTATTTCCTCAGAAAGGTCATTCTTGATGTAATGTCACTGTTAGCACGAGGGAGCCTGTAAGTTTTAGACATTTTGCTTGATTATGATGAGCTCAGAAATACTGAACTACTTGCTGTCTTTCCCCTGGGGGTTGCTTTCACTCGACTCACAAGAGTTAGTACAAGTTCTTTTTAATTTTTGATTGTGTTTCTGCAATTCATTAAAAGGAGTCTTCAATGAGCAGCTGACGTAGCCAAAAAGACCTTTCTTTTTTTTAAATCCTTTTATATTTATTTCTAGATGACTGCATGAGCTTGAGAATTACTACTTGTTGTAGGTAAATACATTAAGTCTAGACTTATAAAATGAGCAGTGATGCAAAAACTTTGGTCCAACTGAATTAAATCCATGTATGGTTACTACTGTACTACTACTAAGGTACAGTTCCTGTTCTTTAGGAAAAGAAAATCACTTAAAAACCAGCACTGAAGAAGATTTCCAAGCTCAGCTCACAACACTTTTGTGCAAGTGAGAAACAGATGAGAAAATAGAGAATGTGATGGCCCACTAAAAAAGATTAAAGTGATTTACAGTCCTGTCCTTACTAAGAGTTCACCTCTGAGCTTGGTTTTTAAATAGAAACCCTTAGGAAACCAATCTTCACAACTATTTATTTTAATACTATCACACTATTATTGCTCCGTATTATTTCTTGTTGAGAAGAAGCAACCATGTGATATGCAGATACCTTTGTAAAAAAGCTTTCTATGGCTTGTTTTACAGAATAGATTATTCTCTTCCTGTTGATGTAAAAAAATTAAATCTTGTCAAAACTGGTGGTGAGGTTTGTGTTGAGCTCCTTGCAAAAATTTCTCAGTTTTTATTACGAGTCTTTGGATGTTAGACTTGCTTTTTCTCCAATGACCTTGCTGGAATCAAGGGATTTTACTTGAAAGTATTAATTTTTAAAAAATCTTGCATTTGTGAGTGTTTAGGAGAAGGTCAGAAAATGTTCAACAAATCTTTTTTTGAAGCTGAAAGCCAGGTATTTTCCCTCATCCTTATACTTTTATGAGTTCTGGGGGTTGGTTTTCTGTTTTTTGTAATGTTTGAAGGTGATAGAAGTGTGTTTGTGCTTAATCCTTAAATCCATGTTATACTTTCAAAGATTGTTTTCAGCCAGCTCATTTTCAGTTTTAGCTTAGCAGTGCAAAAGACAGATGTTCAGTGTTACACCGAGCTCAGTTTGTGCTGCAGTAATAATTGCTTTAGACTCCAACTTTGTGGAATATGAGGAAAATAATAGGTGGGAGGTTGTTTTTTCTTTTTGATAACTATCACGCTGCTGGGAAATTAAACATGTATCATGTTCCTTAGAGTTTACAGCCATCCTATCCAAAACCCACTATCTGCTGTAAGAAATATGATTTCAATTTTTTCTCTAACAACTTCTGCCACATCAGTGTTTTCCTACGTGGAATAATGACTTTGCCCCATGCAACTCCACGTGAAGGGTTTTAAATAAGTTTAAACAATTTTTTAATTTATTTCCTTTTTTGAAAACCAGAGATCCATATTTTCATTCATCTGAATGCTCCATGAAGTCATTACTGCTGGAAAAAGAGGATCAGCCTGTTTATTTCATTGGACAATAAATAACTAAAATGTTTGGTATGAGCAGATCTTTAAAAAGGTTATTGTTGTAAGGCAGTTTAGGTTTCAGCAATTGCACACCTTGCAGCACAACCAGTCCAGAACTCTGACTTTCAATGTTTCTTCTTTATGCCTCTTTCACTGGTACAGGAGTGCTATCGAATGGCTCATTTGCATTATTCTGTGCCCTGTAAAATGAATTTATTATGCAGCTTCTCTAAATAGGCTAACCAGTTGTAATCTCATTCTGGTGGTGTATGGCTTTCAGCAAAACATGATTACTTCTTTCATAATGCCTCAAAATAAACAAAAAAATAACCTTGGAGCCCAACCCGTCCTTTTGCTCGAGTCTAGTGTGTTAAATGGTGCCATTAATCACGATGGGTAGTTATTTACTTGTTAAATACTTGAGTAATTTAAAATATTACTTACTTTGTGCACAAGTAACAAGTTTTGGTCTCTGTTATTAATCATCAAAATACTTAATGAAGCGGGATGAGAGCCATTCCCTGGATTCCAAAAATCTGAACAATGTTCAGCTACATCTGCACAGCTGGATGTAGATCCTGCACTCTGAGCCATGTGGGTACAAACCATTCTCAGCTGGGAGCTCTGCTGGATCCATGGGCAGATCCCGAACCTCAGCTGGGAGAGGGAAGGCAGAGCTCAGATTCTGGGCCTGGACATCTCTGCTGACCGTGGGCAGAGCTGGTTCCCATCTGGTCAGAAATTTAATAATGCATGAGGGTTTGCATCTGTGTTTATATTTCATAAAGATTAATCCTGGCTCTGTTTGCTGAAGATGCTTACCATTGTTGTAGGTAAATGGTAATGGTGGTCGTGCCTCCACTGATGTCAAATCTCTTTGTGTGCTGGTTAATTTTAGAATGATTGTGAGCCACCAGCATGACAAGACTTCAAAAAGAATTTTAGGAAGCATTAGGCAATGTATTTTGGGCTTAAGGAAATATCCAGACCCTGGAGAACATAAAATTCTCTGTATTTTGCACATGTGGAGCTTAAGCAGGCACAAAGAAATGTTACTGAGGTTATCACAGGGTTATATCCAAATAGAAGGAGGTGGAAAGGGTTTGGTTTGTCTAGCTCAATAAATTGAAGATTTAGATGGGACAAGGGTTAATTTAGTTATGAGACAAGACTTGTACAGGATTAAATGGCTATAAATTGACCGGGAACAAATTTATTCTGGAAGATATGAAATGACCATCAGAATAAGGGTCAGGAATTGTGAAATGTGGGAATTATTTATGACCAGGATCAAGTGGTCTGGCCAGCAGATCAGTGTGCGTGCTTTGAGACTCCAGAGGTGGATCCTGTGTAAGGGTTTCACAGAATCACAGGATTGTTGGGGTTGGAAGGGATTTCTGGAGATCATCCAGATCAGCCTTCCTGTCAAGATGGGTTACCTGGTTCAGGTGACACAAGAACATGTCCAGATGGGTTTGGAATGTCTCCAGGGCTTCCCTGGAGTTTCCAAGTTTTTCCTAGGTTCCCAAATCAAGGGAAATCTAAACTAGCTCAAGTTCTGAAGCATGGAAGATATGTTAGTAAGAATTAATTAAAAATCTTTTTTAGGGTGCAGTTTCATGGCAATTGCCCCAGGTTGGGGTGCAGGCTGGGGGTGTCTCACACCAGGCCCTGGTTTTCCAGCTGCATCATCCTGGGATTCACAGAGCTCTGTGGTGACTGGGACAGCAGGGAAAGTGCCTGGGGAGAGAGGATTGTCCCAAACTGCCTCGAAACGAGGATTCTGTCAAAGTGCTCCTGTGCTTTGTGGGCACTGCCCATATTATCCTTCTTCATCCTGAACAGTTTGGGCTCCGAGGTGACCTCAATCTCTGAGCAAACCCTGGGAGCAATAATTAATGAACAAATGATTTCTGAAGAAAGTGATGGTGCCTCTTCCAGAGCTCCACAATTTCAGCAGGCGAGTGGCTGTTTGAAACTGCCTGTCCTGACACCACCGCTGGCAAATCGCTCCTCAAATAACTTAACGAGGTTCCCAGCGCCAAGAAAGATGCACACCTTTTACTGAATAAGCAATAAAATTCTTATAATAAACATAGGTTCGCAAGGAAAGTGCTCATAAAAGGGAAACTCCTGTGGTAGATAGTCTCACAAAAGAGTTTGTCACGTTTTGTTTCCAGTTAATGGATGCCTACCGCAGTCACACAGCTTCAGTGACAGCAGAACTGAATTAATTTAAGCCAATAAAGTCATTCTAATTTGCATTTTCATAGCCCACTCTTCAGTACCCTGAGTGTGACTTTCCCTTTTAGGACGGAGCTGTGCAGTAAATGGATAGGTAGGCCCTTTAAAAGGATATTTATCATCCTTGAAGAATCTTAGTGCCAAATCTTAATAGCATTTCTTACAAAAATGACTGGAATTCTCTATCAGATATAGAGGTAGAGCTGTAGAGATTGGGAACAGTCTGTTTTTAAACTTCTTTCCTGATAGAAAGAAGAGCAGTTGAAACTTGAAACAGTGAAAACCTCCCCCCAAAATGAAAATATTCCATTTAAAAATGACTCAAATCATAGCACTCTAGAAATCAAATTAATTTAAAAGAACTGTGCATTTAGTCACATTCGGAGATAAATAATTCAACATACCTTTATGTAAAGTTAAAACACCTTTGTTAATTACGCCAATCAGAGGATAATTTATTCAGGCCTTTGAGGGTTTTGTGTTTTTTTGTTCCAGTTGATATTAAAAACCACAGAAGACACAGAGAACTTCGTGTCCAGTCTGTGTGTGTGGTTTGATGGAATAATTGCCTTAGGACCTGCTGACTCTCTAATTGGAGTCTGTGTAATGCAGAATCAGAACCTCACTCAGAGCAACGCTCTCTTTATTTTAAGTATCCCTCTGTTAATTTCATTTGAATAACTCCCTCATTTAAATCTGCAGAGAAGATTCAAATTTCATCCTCTCCCTGTGACTGTGTGCTGTTTGTCACTTGTTCCCTTCTCTGATGGCCTCCTCCCTATCCATTTCTGTGGGTCTGGTGTTGCAGCACCTGAACATGGAAAAGGTTTTAAAATTCAAAGAACTCAATCTGCATGATAAAAATATTTTGTCATGAGCAATTTAATTCAGTGTTGGCAGTTCTCATTATTCTGATTACTTTTTTCTCTCCATTCTCAGCTCTAAGGATCATCGTATTTCTTATGAAAATCCGAAGTTTTCATATGCAAAAAGCAAATTTCTGTTTCTCATGTTTCCACAGAAAAGCTCAGAAGCATAAATTTTCGATACCCACTTCCAAGTAAATGAGTCAAACAAAAAAGAAACCCCAAAACCGTCCTTTAAAAGAAAAAAAAAATCCAATCCTACCAGAAACTCCAAACAAAACAACCAGAACTAAAAACTCATTTCTCAGGAGGTGCCTCATAATTTTTTCAACTCTTGAAATTATTGCTCTTAGTAAAAATGAGCTTGATTTCAATTGAACACCTCCTTTTTGTGTTCTGTGTTGATTTGTTTTCATTTCAGATTACTCTCCTGAAGTCAAAGGTACAATGTGGTCCTACAGAGTATTTTCCTGTGAAATGTGATTTGTTTACATTTACTCTGTGCAGAATTCCTGTCTGGGCAGATGGCTCTCACAGGTGTCTGCACCATTTACATTTCTAATTAAATAAAGCCTTACACAAGGATGAATTTCACACCATAAGAAAGTGTGTGAAATGCAATTAATATTCTGCAGCTTGTGTTTGTGTGCTAGGTGATCTCCTGAAGGTAGGGCTAATGAAGATATGAAGGTGTACACAACAAAAGGTGAGAAAATTCATTTACAGATTGAGCACGTGGCCAAACTGAAACTATGCAAGTTAAAAAGAACATAAAGATTCTGAAATTCTTTAGAAAGACCTCTCTGAGATGACTTCAGTCACCAGAAGAGGTGGTAGAAGGACCCTGGTTTTTTTTTTTGAGGTGTTGTGATAACCAAAGGTTCTTTAGCATCAGGGAGTTTATTTATTTCCTCTGCAGTACAGTACTAAATTGCTCTCCTTTTTTGTTTTCCAACCTTATTCTATGTGCATAGCTTTCAGAGCAAATGTTGAGGTCAGCAAAGATCACCAGCGTGTGCGTGCTGCTTTATTAACTAAAAAAAAAAAAGGAAGGATGTTTCTTAGGCTTGATATCTCACCAGGAGTGCAGGTCTAATGCAGGTCCAAAGCAGCACTGGAGTTATCTGAACTATGACATTTCCTTACACCAACTGGCCATAAATCCTGAAAGAAAAATTGTCAGATTATTAAAACTGAGCCTTTGCTCTGTACGTTTGTGAAAAGCAGGAGGTTCTGAAAAACTTTGATTTTGCTTGTTGGTGGACACAGGATCTGTAGATCTGAGCAGCCACGTCTCTGCTTTGCAAACTTCTACCCTTGTAGATATTAGTGAGCAAATTGTTTGCTGCATAATTGTCATTTTTGTTTGGGAATTTGGTTTTTTTCTTGGTGACAGGTAAAGGATCTCTTTGTACTAATTGCCCAGCAATTGACTAGTTGTGTGAAAAATATTTGTATATTCAGAGTTCTGCATATAATATTTAAATATTATTTACAGTATATTTAGCTGAAATCTTTCTTTAGGCACCTATCAGCCCATAAACCCTTTTATTCTATCCAAAAATATGAAATCTACATAGTGTTTAAATTCAGAATGTATTCTGCTTTGAACAAATGTCTTTGCCTTAAACATATTTATTTTTAGCTTATTTTTTCAAGATGTTTTTAAAGGCTACTGTCTCCAATGTGAAGAACTTTAACAGAAATTATTTTAATGAGACAGACATTTAGTTCAACAGAAATTTCTTCGTGAGAAAAATAAATTAAAAGAATCATTTTCCTTTCAAAAGACAATTAATTAAAAACTGTCCATGTGATGACAGATTTAACATTTTATCTGACATGTTGAGAAGAAGAAAGTCTCTGGAATTGCACAAGTGGAATAAAATGTTCCATTTCACAGCAAGGCCAAGCTTGAGTCTTGTAATTATTTCAAAGGGAGTAAAGGTCATTTTCTATTTGCTGCATCTCTATTATGTGAGGCTTCTGCACCAGGCTTACAGAAGTTAACTCATGACCCATTTAGATTGCCCAGATTTCAAAGTCAACTTGGACTGTCACAAATCTGATAAAGTAGACATATTCCCTCCTCTAAGTACTGCCACAGATGATGTCCAAAGAGGCTTTTTATTTATAGCTCTGTAAGACAAGAGTTCCAGCTTTAAGTAGCTGGGAGATTAGAACATGATTTTGCCTCTTTCTTGCTGTGTTCATCCTTTAGGGGAAGAGCTGCTTGTAGATAAATTTCAGGATATATGGCTTGGACTGTTTTTCTGGTGGGGACTCATTATACAACTTTGCTTGCATCTTGAGATGGGAAGAGGTTTTCTCCTGCTGTGATTGCATTTTTATGCATATTCATCCAGGAACACTGAGTCACAAAGACAGGTACTTTAAACCTGCACCTGTGCACAAGATGCATGTGTGCCTTTCTTCCTGTACATATGCCCTTTGAAATGTATATAAGGCACTTTTTTAACAATCAGTAATCAAGCTTCATGCACAAATTTCAGGACGGGCTCTGCATACCTCTGTTCACATTTGCAGATGTCTCCTTCTGAAAGACTGAAGGGGGACACATCCAACTCTCAACTCCAAAATCTTCAATAAAATCAATATATCAATGTCATTAAGAGAATGAGGGATTGGGAGCTGTGGTTTTAAACCTTTTTAAGAAAGGCAGGAATAGTGTGATGATACCGAAATTAAGAGTAGTCGAGTGTATTGCACTTTTTTTGGTGCATTACTTTCAGTCTTCTCTTTTTTCTTGGTTAATCCTTCCAAGGAAGCAGCCTGGAGTAGGTCAGGATGGAAGGCAAAGGTGTCCATCTGCTGTATTTGCCTTCCACCAGATTAATTGCCATGAAATATTCTGGCTGTTCCTCGCAGTCTGCTGGCACTTCTGGCCAAGCTTTTATAGCAACTGTCAGTGATCCTTCCAAAATGATCCAGCAGTTGGTTCCCATGAGAACAACTCATGCAGACCAGGTGGGGCACCACTGCCTTTGGATTTTGTAAATGGGATCACACGAGACTTTAAACAGGTGGGAAATGTGAGGAGGGAGAGAGCAGATCGCTGTGATGTAGCAAATGGACAGTGAGTGGTGGGGAATAGGGAAACATGCAGCTGTTAAAATATTGCAGGATTGTCTCTTTAGGACCAGGAGCAGCAGACTTGGGTGATAGAGGAGTGGAGGTGGGACTGAGAGATGCTGCTGGTACATTGGGAGTAGTGAGAGTGCTGTTGTCACCTGGGCTGGTGAAGGAGAAAAGAGCCTTCAGCATTCACTGGTGTGGGGTTGTCTTCACTTTACACCTGAAGGACTTTATTTCCAAAACTGTAATTGTATGTTGAGGATGTCTTGAGTAAATAGACCCATTGTGCAGAACCACTTGAATTTAGGAGCAAATGTCATTTAGAAACCCCTGTGTTTGTTTCCTTTCTTGGCTGCCACACGTGAGATCTCTACTTGATTGTGCTCGGGCTGCCTGACAAGCAGCAGATTGCCCATAACAATTTTGAGATCAGAGTGGGGCAGTGCACCACCTGAAAATCAGGTTTTGTAAAACACCTTTAGATGTCTTAAAGCAGAAAGTACTTCTGAAAATGCACTTACACATGTACGGGCTGGAAAATATAACTTGGCTTTTCCTACTCTTAACCTTGCCTCCTTTTGCTTCTCTCTTTAACCTTTTAAACTTTTTAGTAATTTCCTTTTGCTTGCTACTTCTGTCTTGACTGTTCTTACCTCCATGCTCTCATTTAACAGCTGCCAAGAAAAATAGACCTTCAGGTTGTTTTCTCTATTCAGGGATAAAATGCTTCAGAGTCTGAGATTAGAACTGTACCTATTCCCAAGCAATTTTATTTTGCTTTTAAGCCTCCTCCTTTGATGTTCCTGTGGTGACATGGAACTTGGGTGACCGTGTCCTAACAGTGACACGAATTGTATTCAACTGGAACCTTCAGATCCACCTCCACTATGATGCACACATTTCTTTTCCAGTCCTCCCTTGGTGCAAACAAGCTTTTAAATGTAGGGAAAATGGACAAATTCTGGCTTAGAGGGAAAGAGAAAAGAAACAGTTTATATTTGCTAGCAAAGAACTTCTTTTATAAATGAAACGTCTGTATGTGAGACTTCACCCTTGAATATAGAATTTCTTCTGCAACCTGATGATCGACTTTGAGACAGATTTGCAGCTCTTAATTTAACACTTATTCAGGTCAACTTGCATGTGCTTAATTTCAGCATATATTGAGGTCCAACTATATTCAGCTAGACCTAAATAATGTCATTTTTAGGAGCACCATTACATCCTACATTTTTACGGACCAGTAACACTCTTGATATTCTGAACTGAAATTCACCTTGAAAGCTACTGTTTTGTAATTTCAATGCCAGCCCATATTTATAAAAGCAAAAGCCTTACATAAAAAATTGTTCAGCAAGATTTGAAGGGGAACTGTGTTGTGATGGATATTTTGTTTTATTAGTATGGACCCCAATGTTTTGTTTTATGAGCACTGAGCCTAAACCCGCTATGGTTCCCAGAAGCCAAGATGATGGATGAAGGAGTGGATGTTAAAAGTCTATTTCTGTTTTTTTTTCCCTCAGGTTCTGCTGCTTGCATGTGCAGAAGATTTAGAATGTGTTCCTGGATTCCAGCAGAAGGTTTTTTATATAGAAAAGCCATTTAAATTCACAGAGGACAAGCTGATTCTGAACCGTATGTTATTTTCATATATTACTGTTGTGCAAAAATCAGAATTGTTTATATATTCATTTCATTCCTGCCATTTATCAGAAAGCTTTCTTTATTTTGTACCTAAGATTTTGGATACTGCCATGATTCAATCTGAGTTCCCCTACATTAATCCTATGTCTCTCCAGGCTTTACTCTGTTTCATGTAGAAATGGCAAAATACAATATATAATCATTTAGGACTATGTGAATATTGTGGAAATCTGGAATCAGCCATTCATAAAAATTAAATTTACTCTGAATTCTTTTTATAATCCTACCTGTGAGCTTGGAAATCGAGACTTGCCCATCAACATCCCTATTGAATTATCTCTGCAACTCAGATTTAGAAGTTTGTATTTTGAAAGCATTCAAAGCTGATACAAGTCATTTCACATGAAATTCAGAGGCTGGGAGAAGTTTGAGATCATCAGTGGTAGCAAAGTGTCACACAACTGGAATATTCAGTATATTTCCATTGAGCATGTGTCACATTATAAAACCCAATCTGGCACAGTATACCCAAAGCATTAAACTGAAGGAGATTTAACAGTTTTTCAGTTCTGGTGTTGGTTCATTCCAATACTTCAGGGTTGCAAATTGTTCATTCCATTCTGGGACTTTGTGACTCCAGCACCGTCAAACAAAAGTGATGCCTTATCCACTGGTCAATGTCTTTAAAGACTTAAAAAAGGATTTAAATGCTGCCATTTTCATAACTCCCAAACATACCTGCATTTTTATGTGAGATGTTTATTACTGATGATTTCTTTGTTGTGCTTGGCTGCTGGCGCTGAACCAGGAATTCTTTTGGGTGTCCAGCACTGGGCAGTAGTGCTTGGCTCCTGTGTACAATATCTGGATCCTACAATGGGATATGTCCCCGTAGCTTGGTGGGACCAAGAAATGCAAAGCAATATTACTCACCAAACACATCTCAGTTCCCTCCAGATATCGCTGGGTACACATTGGTGTATTTTCATTTTGGATGAAGGTGTAATCTGTGCACATTCACTTTAAAATAGCACTGACTTCTCAAAACGAAATGTCAGAATTAGTTGCCAAAGTCTGTTGAAATAGCTCTCTCAAACTTAAGTCACTCAGCCTTTGGAGGTACTAAAATAAACCTCAAGGATAACATTTTTAGGCTCAGAATTTTGATATGTTGCTTAGTCTGAGCTGCTTTTTCACAGGAACTTTAGATCATGAGTAGTAATACTAGTCAGAGATGTGAGGTTGTTGTTCAGCTTAGAAAAGAGATCTCAAAATTCTTATTTCCTTGGGAAATTTGGTTTTCTCTGGAACTCTTATTTTGGAGTTGTCAAACACGCTATTCCTACAAGGCTGAAAGATGAAATTCTTAGAGTATAAAAGATGTAATAAGCATGGAGATTTGAAGACCTATTAAAAAAAGCAATATGGATAAACTAGTGTTAAATTGAATAAAAACAACCTTAATTGAATAATTTTGATGCTTCAGAACTTTGAGGCTGTAGTGTGTCTGGCCAGATCTCCTGATTTGGAGAGGATCACCCCAAGTTTGGAGAGGATCACCCCAAGTTTGGAGAGGATCACCCCAAGGATGGGTTGGTTCTGATGACTGCACTGCTCTGTGGCGACCCAGCCACTTGCGGTGGTGTAAAATGAGCACAATAATTAAGATGCCATCATTAGCGAGAGGAGGAGGGAAGAGCAGGAAGAGACTCAGAAATGCCTGGGAACAATCTCTGGAATTAAATTATTTTAATAAGCAGACACTAAATTGGCCTAATGTGCAGTGTTGGACAGAGGCAGACTGTCGATGCGTGATCCTGGTTAATTCAATCACCCACAAACAGGGTGTCCTTCATGCAGCACCATTAAACCTCAGCACTGTGCCTTCATTTTAGCTGTCAACAGAATTGATAATTTTAATTGTCTGTTTGAATACGCTTTGCATGGTCTTGCATCTTTTTATGCCCATTACCAAGAGCAGTGTAATTTAGAAGTTGCATTGCAATGCGAGGCTTACCAGGGCTGTGTAAATTAATAGAACAAATATGTAAACCAGGCCTAGAGCAGTGATTGTTTTTGTAGTCCTCAATAAGCCAAGGAGCTCCTTAATTCTTTTCTGAAGTGAAATAATACAATCTTTTTTTCTTTTTCAATTTAAACAAGAACTTACTGTACATTTCACTGCTAGCATCTCCCTTGTAATTAAATATAGGTTGCGACTGGTTGTTACGTATTTATTACTTCTACATATGGCAGTGTTAATTATATTTTACATTTACTGATGGGAAGAATGAAGAGAAGACCATACTGAGGGTACAGAATTTTCTCATAGTTCTTGTTTTGATTTGCAGCAATTTTTATTAAAGCCTACTTAGAAGCTGGCCATAACATAACACACAGCTGTGTGTGCATATTCCCCTTCCTATTAGTTTCACTGCTATTCAGTTACTATTAGTTTTTCTGTCATTGTGCTCAGGCTGAACTTTAATTCTTGTTTATTTGTTTGCTCTTGCATCTCTTTTAGTAACAACCTCCAGACTCTGACCATTATTTTGTCCCAGTTTGGTCATTATTTTTTTTCCCCTCAGAACCCTTCAGATCTCCTCATAGCTTGTGTTTTCTGTAACCATAAACAAAATAAGGCATTGCTCTTTTACTTTTGTTCTGCCCAGTTTTGAACTCTGTGTACAGAACCAGGTGTTCCCTTGATGTGGGAAAAGATCCATGGAGTCACTTTCTGGAAATAATAATTATGTCCACATAGTTATTATTCTAGAAAACAATTGTGTCAATGGTTTTATCCTTCCTTATAGCATTTTTTGTTTTACTTTACACCTAGGACCATCTTTGCAATCCAATCTAGAAAATCATCAAGATTTCCACATTCTTGATGAGATGCTAATTGACAGCATTTAATTACAAGTTTTCCACCCGTCAGAAGCACTTGTGGCCATGAATTCCTCCCCATCAGAAAGCCTGTCCCTGCCAAGGCTGGCAGGTCACTGGCAGTGACAGGGCCCTGTCACGCTGGGCTGAGGGGAGGTTCCTAATCAGACTCAACAAACGTGGGAATGTAATTGTGTTACATTAATCACGTTTCTACTTAACACACATCGGGCTTGGCTTTTGGGGGTATTTTTAATTGACAATGAATCAAATAGTGCACTTGAATAATGGAGGTAATTAACATAAAGCACGAGGTGATGCGTTGTGCATACTAAACTGGGGAAGGCATTGCCAGTGCTTTAAATGTCAAAACAAAGGAAGTTTTGACCCTTACTTGGAAAGCTTTAATTTGGATGTTAATTAATGGCTGACCTCTTGTGTCTCTTACGTGATAGATTGCATGTTCAGAGCCTGGGCTGCTTCAAGATGAAGGTTTTGTCTGTCAAAAAGCATTTGGGTATTTATTGTTGTGTGGATTTTAACAAAGAGCTTTCTACTCAACCATATCAAAACCACTGTTTACTCACGTGATGTGAAATATCTTAGTGTGTTTATTAATGCTTAAAAGCAGGTTTTCAATTGTCTGGCAAAGTTGTGGCCTCCAATGAGATTTACTTTGCTCAAACCAAATAAAGCCTGTGGAAGGATCAGAGGAGACCATTCCTGCCCCTACAGCCTGGTGTGCACATGGACCATGGCCCTGGTCATGCTCACACCCAAACATTTCCTCTTCATTCTGAGCTGGTGCCGTGTGAGAGCTGTGATTTATTGCCTCCACCCTTCCCACTGGTTCCATGCCAGCTGACTGCACAGATGACCTCTTCCCATGCTACCAGTAGTGATGCTGTCCCTGTCCTGCTCATTCTGATCCTGGAGTTATCACACCCACTTTGTCCATCTCCCCTCTTTGCCTTTCCCCACACCTTGCACAGAGCCTCATTCAGGCTCCTGTGATTTGCCAAAGCCTCTGCAGGGCTCTGACAGGGGATTTGGATGTGACTCTTAGCTCTTCATGCTGATTATTGCAGGGTTTGGGTAATTGGGATTGCACATGGTGGTTGTAGCTTGCAAAAGAACATGTTCAAGCAAGGTGAGATTTTAAGCTTAGCAATTTCTTGCAGAGAAAACTGTCTGGGCTTCTGGGTAATAGCGAGATAACTGTGGATTTTCCACCTATTCAGTATGTCCTTGCTGAAACAGTGTTGTGGCTTCTCAAAATGAAGAAGTTTTTAATGCGTTTTGAGTTTTACAAAAGTATTGAATTTTCTTTCAATTCACATAAATCGCTCGCTGTGTTAAGAATGTGCTTCTAGAAGATACTGAAAAATGACTTGGTTCCCGTTCCTTGGCATGAGGGAACAGGTTCAATGGAAAGGCATCTTAACTTTCCTACCCAGATAGGGGAGTGCTTGTTGTAGCCTAAAATACACATCTTAATGGGCTCATAGATAGAATTTGACTACTACAGCTTCAATCTGACACTTGGGTAATGTGTATAAGACATCTGGAACTCTTACTCCATTTGGACAGAAATATTGGTCAGGATTTGAAGCAACACATCTTAAGCAGACTATTCCTATTTAAATGGTCATAGGAAACCAAACTCATGTAAATAAAATTCCAGGAAATATCTGGGAGAGGGGTGCAAAATGGTTGCAAAGTTGTGGAGGTTTTAAAGTGGGAGGTTGGGAACTTCACTACGTGTTTGTGGAGGCAGGGTGAGAAAGATCCTTTTGCACCTAAATACCTGATGCATTTTCCTTCAATTGAAATTTGATGCTGAACTCCTACATGGAAGGATAAAGTTGCCTGGGAATCCACATTATGGCTAAATAATACAGAATGTCTCAAATGTGCCTCTGAATAGATACATGCAGATTGGTGTTGCAGCACAACAATATCACATCATCTGTTTAGCTGTTTTCACACATGACTGAGGCAAAACAAAATAGGAGAGAATAGTTGTTGAGTGCCACGTGGTCAGACAATTCCCTCCCGAACAGTGAGTGTCAGCTTCCAGGACCCAAGGGGGAAGGAGCCAAAAATAGACTGATTTTTATGCATATACATTTAATTAAACTAGTGTTTGCAAAGGTAGGACATTACACTGAGCAGAGGGAAAGAATTATTTAGTCTCTGAAAAACATCTTCAGGGCTGAATCAAAACCTCTCAGGAGTGCAGTCAGCTCTTGTGGAATAACAGAGGGAAAGGCATATGCGTTGGTGAAACTTCCTCTTGGCATTTTAATTGCAAGGTGCAGGAAATGAGGATCTAAACCCAAAGTTTCTTGTCTGTTTCATTGAGAAAAGCCACACAATCCTGTTTAAAAAACAAACCAAAACAAGTAAACCCACAGGAAAAGTGGGTGAGGATCTTTGCAGAGACAGCGAATGCTCTGTTAGCAGCTTGGTGTGGATTTAGGAAGATAAAAGTAGCAGATTACTTGGTTTGAGATTTAATTTGTTTCTGGAGACTTTCCAAGAGCCATAATGTTTCACAGCTAATACTTTTTTGAAATACGTGTGGGCTTTGGTTGGCTGAAACGTGCCAGCTGTTCTCCTAATAATCTAAATCAATGGCCAACTGCTCGGTATTAGCAGGTTGGGTCTCTTGCTCAGTGCAGTGCAAACCTTGGATTAATAATGTCCCCAGGTGCTTCAGTGGAAGACTTCTCTGCTCATTTCCAGTTGGCAATTTCAGAACAAAGAAAATCAAATTAACTAAGCTATTACTCCTGGAGCGATTACCCACACAGGCCACGAGGCAGCTCCTTCTCTGCAGGTGTAAAAATATAAATATGTTGGAGGGCCAAAATCTCTTTTAGGGATATGTAGGTGGCTTGTCTTAGGCCAAACTCTATAAGCAAATAATCTGACTTATAATAACTGATAATAAACTGATTGCTTATGGCTGGCAACATTTTAACAGGGTCATCTTCCTGAGGAAGTGAGAGGCAGGGATTTGAGGTTTCTGATTATAGGTCAGAGCTGGGGTCACCCCGGGGAGGATCCAGCCCCAGCCCAGCTTTGTCAGGAGGAAATTTTGTCCATATCTGACAAAGAGATGCAAATCGACCCACACTGATATGTTAATGCATTTCTGTAGAACATTTATTGGTATGTTCACAGTCTGCCTTTCTGACAGGACTTCTAATTTGAGGATCTTAGGAAAGCACCATTCAAAAGAATCATGGCTAGCTAACCTTTTCCATTACATTTCAAAGTGCAGTGTGGACATTTAGTGAGAATTAATGGGAGTATGTGAGGTTAAATCTTCCTTTAAACATAGAATCTCATTTAAGTTAATGATATCTTAAAGCATGCAAGTATTCTTGCAAATAATTGTAGACGTAGTTCAGAATTAATTCTGAGCTTTTAGGACTTCTCTCTGTTAATCCAAATCAAATTATAACTTTTCTAATGTAATTATGATCATGCTTCAACTTGCAGTTTTTCTTTCCCTTTGCTTATTTAAATCAGTCCTTTTCAGACAGAGCAGTCTGTCTGCTTTAATGGACACATCTCCTTTTCACACAGCTTTCCTGTGCCATGTGGTTTCTCAGCTTGCCTTGAGAATAGCAGCCACTGTCTGTAAACTCAGGAAGCCTTTCAGAAATTTCTTAGATTGGGAGATTCTTTTCTAGCTGGAGGCTAACGCTCTGATTTTTTTTTTATGCCTCTGTTCAGCCTAGCCACCTGAACTTTTTCCTCTAGAGAAGGGAAAGAAAGAGTAACTTTTAATAGACTTATCCTGAAAACTCTGGCTGGTCTGGAATGACTCTGTGCATATTTGAATGCCTTGTACCTGCTGCTTCTGGGGCAGACAAGTGAACCTGTGGATAGGGGAGTAAGTGCATGTCACATTCTGTGATGTGAATATTAACTAAAATGTTTGTCTTGTGTTTTTTTAATCCCTGAAAAAATATCAACCTGGGCAAAGGGTAGGATTTGCTCAAATAAGAATCCTTACCTGTAAGGGATTATCTTTAACAAAATTTGAAATCCCTTTACCAAAGAATTCCTTTAAAACAAATTAAAATAAAACTTAGGAGCATTGGGAACACCTGAAAGATTCCTACAGTGATCTGGGATGTCACTTTTTAGACAAGAATTCCGCTTAAAATACTCGCTTTGATTTATTTACTTTCTTTAAAAAAAAGAAAAGCAATAAAAAACCCAGTGCATCCTTCGTCTCTCAGCTGTGGAGAGAACTGAAGTAGAACTGAGGGGCCTTTAACAGGGCAGCAGCACGTTGGCAGTGCTGGAGCAGCTTTACAGGTAGTCGATTGCAGAAGAGAAATTCCTCCCTGAAGCTGGAGCCAGCATTGGTAAATCTCTGACACTTCTGAAACGCTTGCTGGCAAGCACCAGACCCTAAAAGCAGGTTAGGCTGAAGTAAGTGATAATCTCCTTGATGCACAGGACCATTCTGCTGCCAGGGAGTCAGGTTTGTTTTACTGAGCAGCAGATTGTGAATCTTCTCTCCCTTATCAACAGTGTTGGAAATGCTCTGGCTGGATCTTGCTTTATTTATAGACTGAATTGCCTTACCTTGCCTGGACTTTTTCTAAAATAGTGTAAAGCAAGGTTGTAGAAAATGGCTGCCTCTTTAATTTTCTTAATATTGTATTCTATAATTATATATATTTATATTCTCTGCTAACCACACTGATAGGAAACATTGTTTGTGTAAATGTATTAAGGCACTTGGGTTTTGTTTACCTTCCTTTGTGTGGCAGTGAAACAGAGGAAACACAAAATGTGCTCTGGTCTGCTAAAAACCCAAATTGCCTGGTTATAAGTAGGACCCCTGCAGACTTTATTTAGCTGGAATTTTAATTACAGTGCCAGCTCTCAACACTTACAATAAAACAGTAGGGAGACAACTATAATTTGACCTTTATAAAACATTAACACCAACCTATACAAAAACATAACTTCAGCTTAAAAGAATACAGTGGGAGGCAGAATTCGAGAAATTATGAAAACAGTGTACTTATGATACTTTAACTTTTGGAAGAAGCACAGCAATGTGATGTTAGTGTGTTTGGTTCCCTGAACCATCTCATGATCCTCCTGCAGAAATGCTGCATTGTTGGCAGAGGAACTTTTCTCGTGTCTTGGGGAAATCAGAGCTGCTGTGAGGCTTGGGGTAAAAGGTGCTGCCCAGACAGGAAATGCTGATGGATGAAAGCCTGTGGGAATTCAGGAACTTTTGAACAACAAATCAATATGATTATGCAGAAGCTGTTTATTGTTTACTTTCTACTTTGGTTGTACATTTCTAAGACTACTGTTCACATGTTTATACATTATTTAATTGGTTGCTCAAGTCTCTTTCACTTGACTACTACCAGGACTCTAAGAAGTGTGATTGGTCACAATTTAGGTGTTTTATTATTTAGTTCTTGCATTCTTAGTCTGTTTCTTAGCATCTTCTTGCTCAATTTAGCCCAGTTTTAGCAGCCTTGATGCATTTCAGAGGCTCTGATAAACTCACCTAGAGATCATTTGGATGGGGCACCCCAGGGACTAAACTGTTCAGGAATATTGCAATATTAGCCAGCTTGTTTCTTCCCTCAGAAAAGCCACTTCAGGAAACTTCAGGTTGCCACCCATTCCCTCTGAGTCTCTGCTGGAATGTTTGTGCCAGCCCCCGTGGCGAGGGGCACCCAGGGCCAAGGGCTCCTTTCTCCTGTGGAAGGTCAGAGCAGAATGAGGTGGGGAGGAGGAGGATTGGAGCAGGACACTCCATGCCCGTGTGGGGTGGGGATGTCAGTGCAACGGGACTGCCTCCAAGGTGTAGAAGCACCAGAAATGGTCACAAATCCAAATGCATTTTTGGTTCATTCTCCCTGAGTTGTGGTGTGGCAGCTCACAGCATTTTCTAGTTCTGTCATCAGGCAAAGATGATGAATAGTGTGCTCCAGGTCTTCTCGTGCTGTTAATTCAATATATAATAAGCCTAGTTAATAAATGTCACTTTTTCTTTTAATGAAACTGATTTGAAGCTGTAAACACAAGGATACTTTAAATGTCCCATAACAAAAGGAAAATTTGAAGATGTCTGAATGCCGAGGTTACAAGTTGCCTTCATGTGACCTGAGACATTTTTCTTTTGCTGTTTGCTGACAAGTGAAGCATCAACTGCTAAAATCTCTTCTTGCCTAACTTTTGTTGTGGTGTTTCACACCACGTTAAATCAATAGTTAAAGGTGATGCTGGATGCAAAATAAAAATTATGGAGGTTAGGAAGGCAGTTATCCAATATTGTGGTCAAGAGATTTCCAGGGTTTCATTTTGGCTGAATGAAAAGTCATGAGCACAGCTGCCTAAGATTTGGTGTTTGGCTGTCCAGTTACTGTTGCTCTGGTTTTTTGGGATTTTTTTGGTGTTTGTTTTTAATCAAGGCTCTTCTAGCTAGAGTTTTTATTCAGCCTGGTTTGTGTTTATGGAGGAACCACTCAAGTGTGTCATAAAAACATATAGGAAATAGTGATTTTATAATATTTTTCTAGAGCAATGAAAGCAGTATTGTGGGAATTATAAGGGTAATTTGCAACCAAAGAGCTCATTTCTTTTAAATTTTTAAAAGTTACATTTGTAACAGAGGAAAGGGTCTAAAATTATCTTTAATAACAGAGCTGATGAGTTCACTCTTCCGATTAATAAGAAAATGCAACTCTCCAAATGTTCTGTGAGATTTGGTGTTTCTTCTGAGAAATCACTCAGATCTCATGCAGGTAGGCAGAAGGTTTTTTTTGACATAATAGAACAGCAGCTTCCATCAATTTAATGTAAATCAAAATAAGAAATTTTATTTTAAATTATATTATTACTTCTGGCACTTTACTTTTATTCTTTGAGATGCTGCCTTTAATAGCTTCTCCAATAAAGCTCAAAGAAGCTGAAATATAGAAGCTTTAACACTTCCATAATAAATCTATTAATTGTAATGCTTCTGAAAACATTGGGCATTGACTACTTACTGCTGTTTTCATAAGTCAGCATCACTTCCCAGAACTGCCTGATACCAACTACAGTTAGCCCTGGTAATTAATTGAAATGAAATTACTCGAATGATGAATGAGGGCTGGATATGTTTGACTTAACCCTTTCTGTGACTGTAGCTGTGCTTTAGATCCTGATTTAGAAGGTGTTTAGGTAGCACCTTAATTTCAGTGCCTTCCCCACTCTGCAGAACTCTCAGTGTACCAGATTCTCTCAGCTTCAGCACCAGAACTTCCTTTGGGAAAGGCTCAGGCTGAGCTCAGAGGGGCTGTTCCCTATGCAGCCATGCCAGAGGAAAGGTGTGAGAGCTTCCCAGCACATGAGTTTTCTGTGCTGAAACAGATGATTCGGGCTGATTGTGCTCAGAACCATAAATACAGCAAGGAGTTCAATTTCCACGGGTGAGTGCTGTTCCTGCTGAAATTGGGTTTTTCTGCTTAAGTCTGTGCCAAAACTCTCATCCTTCCTGTCTGCAAGGGCTACTGGATTTTAGTTAACTGATCAAGCAAGTCCAGACTGGTCTTTTTAATGTTCTCTTAATGACCTCTTCAATATAAGAAATCTCTGGGTAGGGCTGAGCTCTGGGAATTGGTGCAGGGGCTGGTGCTGCACCTGCTGCTGGCAGTGAGTGGGTGAGAGCCTCAGGAGGTTGGGATGATGAGCATGGCTGGGAGGAACACTGCCCTCAGGAGAACTGACAGATTTAATAAAGAGATAAATAGTTTAAAATAAATAGATAAAAGTTTAATAAAGAGATAAATATTTGTTAAATTAGATTAAAGACTGGATTTAATGTGACCAGATTGGAAATGATAGGTTATGAGTAAAGGTGGTAAATTTGTTCTCTGTCGAGGCTTACTATTCATGCAGGTCTCTAAACCCAGATGTATAAAAAGTTTTCCTGCTAAACTTTGGGGTTTAGGGAACCCAGGGACAGCCTCAGCTTTCAGTTTGTGCTGTGGGAAAGCAGCTGATGAGTTTAGCAGAGCTTTGCCAGTTTAGGGATGGTGGGAGAGCACAGGCTTCACTCAAGGCCATGTCCCACATTTCATCCTGAGTGCTTCTTTCCAGAAATAGTGCCTGCAAAGGTCAGGCAAAGAGCCTGCCTAGACCAGGAGGACGTGGTGAGGTTCCCAGGCATTGCAGAGCTCAGGGATCCTGTGCACAGCAGCTCTCTGGAGCTGGGAATGTGTGGGATGAGCCAGCACCAGGCAGGACTGAACTGTGAGGTGACAGTGGGACCTCCTGCCTTTATGGGCTGTTTACAGAACAAAACTACGCCATCAAAACACCAAAATCAACCAACCCCCCCACCGAGACAAATATAAACACAGAACAGAGCTCTCAAAGCAACATTCGGGCAAATACAGCAACCTCAGCTTCTCTTCCTGTGCTCTCACCTCCCTGTGACAGTCTGTGAGACTCTGTGCCAGTCTTTTGAATTTCTACATGGTGTTTCTTGTTGAGGCTTTCCTCAGGAGCAGAGCTTCTACTTGAACCTACACATGCCATATTCCCAGGAGACTGAAATCCTAGCTGCGCACATAAGCCTGTTTTTTATTCTTGTTGCTTCTTTCTATTGAAAGAGTTTTACTTTAGATGGATTAATTATACATGGCTTAAATGAGTGACTCCACAGTGTAGTAGTTTGCCTATTTCCATGAGTTTAAGTGGTTGTTTCAATCCCTATTTACTCAAGTGCTAATATTTTTAATGCTTTAAATCAATCAATGAATAGGTAAAACCATGAGAAGTATCAGTGATTTCAAAATAAGTATTTCTTTAGGCATTTTAATGACTATTCAGGGAGCTTGAACTGGAACTTGCTTGTGATGTATGCACGAGGATATCTGGATGTGGTGATTACAAAGTATGTAGGAACATTTAAACTTAATTTCCAGCAGAAAGCAGAGGATAAAGTGCCTTTTTTTCTGGATTCTCAAGTCTTGAGCTAGAGTATCATTCTCACAGTTCGATTTTTTTTCTTTTTTTCTTACAATAGTTAATGAGATAGAGCTGAAATGGTTCCAGCAAAAGGGGGTTGGCACAGATTGCTGGTGTAGGAGACTTTTCTGTAGAGTAGAGGGGACAGTGCATGATCCAGTAGCTCAGAGCAAGCAGTGCAGGTGAGCTGGAGCCTTCCAGATCCTGGGGGGATCCTGGAGCTCCTGCGTATGTGAAGAACATGAGGCCTTGCCCCTCCACTGTATTTCTTTGTTATTCTAGAACCTTATTTATCTTTCCTGTATTTGTTAGAATTTCAATGTTTTCTTGTCAAGAAGAATGCTTTCTCTTGCAGTGAACAATTTTTTTACTTTGTTTATATTTTGGTAAGAAAAATGACATTTTCTTTCAAGTTTGATTCTGGTGCAACTCCTCAGCACCTTCTTCTTGGCAGCTGAACCAAAAAAACAAAAAAAAAATCATTTGCACAGCCCTAATGGTGTCAGTAAATAGATATCCCCAGAAACAAAAGACTGAGTTTCCTCTCTGGGATGCCCCAAAGTGTTGATTATTAATGGTAGATGACACTGGAAATTTTACTGGGAAATTAATAGCTGGGATGTTGGTCTGAAATGAGATCAGCAATGTGGATGCCCTTGAAGGACGCTGAACACAGCTCCCTCCTCCTGCCCTTCAGCTGCTCCTTGTTCATGGATAGATGATGGGGAGGCCACGCTGTGTCTGCTTTGCTCTGGGAAGAGCTGGGTTATCACGGACAGAGGTGATGTCTGTCGGGTTTGCTGCTTTTGCAGAAACTCCCCGAGCTAATAAAGTCCTTTATTCCGTGCCCGAGATGGAAGAAAAAGCAGAAACGCTTTGGGTCTTGTTCTCAAGGTTGTTTATTTGGTCTTATCTAAAACATTCTCTCTCTGACTCTCTGAGCTCCTTCCAGCAGACAGTTGAAGGCCTTCTCCCCCCTCAGAGGCGGCGTTAATCTTTTATACTAAAAATAACCTTTACATTATTTACAGTTACTTTCCAGTACCTATCCCCTATGTCAGACAGTCTGTGTCTACTCTAAACCAATCACCTTTGTCACCATCACAGCAGAAATGGAGAAGGTGAAGAAGGAAGAAACCCAAAAAGCCACGAGGTTCCTCCATCTTAGCAATACCTACCCCCTGTACTAAAACCCAAAATCTGCTTTTACACCCTGTGACAAACTTATTACTCTATTTAAACTCTTGTGACCTGTAATTGTTCTTTTAAGGTTGGCAATTGTTCCCATGGGCTAAAATCCAAACCTCAGGTGTTTTGGGCTCTGATCCAAGGTCCCTGAGCCTCCAGGGCAGTCAGACAAGCCCTGGTTCCCACAATGTCCCCTGGGCCTGCCCTCCTGTGTGGCAGACAGGAATGGTTGGAATTTCACTCGTTTTTCAGAGCAAAGCTCAAGATCCTAGCTCACTGCTGGTGGTTGGTTTCCAGGAGGTCTCTGTGGATTTAGAGAGCATGGGCCTTCCTCAGGTTTGGAGGAGACTGATTAATTTGTTTTGGAGACTTCAGCTGGGAAAAAAGTAGAGAAACCTTCCCTTGACAGAAAGGAATGAAACAAGATGAATAAATTATCTCTAAAGAAGAATTATTAGCAAGATGTTCTAATAGTTTTTCCTGATCTCAAAGCTCCTTTTCTACCATGCTGAAAACAGTGGGTTTTTGCCAGTTCTACTGGCAAACCTGAACTCTACAAAGTCTGATGTCATGAATGCAAATAATGTTCTGTGTACTTCTCTTCCAATTCTGTACTAAAAAAATACCTAATTATAAGCATTACAGGAACTGGAACAAAATGGGAGAAAATATACATTGATTTTCCTCCCAAAAATATAGAATTATAATTGCCAGTTCTTATCTGAAGGTTGCAAAGGTTTGTTGAAAAGTGTTGAGGTACAGTCATGAAATCTTACAGGAATTATAAAAAGTGCTGAACACTGATCTACAAATGGCATTTGTTGTAGCTGACTTCATGCAGTTCTGTTTTACCTCTGGAAAGTAAAATCAATTTCAGATTAACTTTGACAGGGAGGTGTTGAGGTGTGTGAGTCAGCACTTACTCAGATATTTCTGCCAGCCTGTTGGGAAGACAAAGAATTGTGATGGATATTATCAATAACTGTGCTAGCCTGAAAGGAAAATTGGCAAACTAAGTTAAGAAACACTTTCCTGCCTTGTCCTGCCACGCTTCACAAAAAACTAAATTATAAGTTGTTATTAGTGTACAAAACTAAAATTTATCTTGAGATTTAGGAACCCTTTTTTTTTCTCCTGCTCTACCCCTTTTTGTAAAAAGCCCTGCTGTTACTGCTTTTACTGTTTTTTCCCCACTTTGAAATCTGGAAAAGTTTTTTTTTTTTGTTTGAAACAGTGTGTTTGGTAGAAGTCAGTACCGCACAATTGAAACAATGAGGGATTTCTTTCTTTTTATCCACACTGATGGAACAATATTCAATAACCCTTCATAATAATCTTTCCACTATACTGAATTATGTATTGATTCTTCTTTTGCAGTAGCTTCATTACAGAATTCCAGAAGGAAAATGGGCTTTTAGATGTCAACCTGAAACTCTTCATAGTTTAGAATACAGTATTGCACATAATTCTGTGAGGACCTAATCACACATCATTTGATTTCAGTGAAACAACTCTCATTGACTTCCCTGAGAGCTGGCTGAGACTTGGCTGGAACTGTTGCTGTGTTATTGAAAGCATAATAAGCATTTTGATCCAATTTTCCATTTCTCTCAAGTCTTACATGTTAGCTCTGCTGTGCACGTGGTCCTGCTACCCAGAATGATGGATTGGTGGGTTGGAAAAGCCCCCTGAGGTCATTGAGTCCATCCAGTGTCACCTCCAAGGATGGGGACGCAGCCACCCTGTTTCCATTTTTTTATAACTCTTTCAGTGAAGAAATTTTTCCTAATAGCCAATCTAAAGGTCCCCAGTACAATTTGAGGTAATTTGTTCTTTTCCCATCGCTTGTTAATTTTAAGATTGACCCTACCTGGCTACAACCTCCTCTCAGGGAGCTGTGGAGAGCAATAAGGTCTCCTCTGAGCCTCTTTTTCTCCAGAAAAAGCATCCTCAGCTGCATCTCCTCACATCTGGGCTCCAGGCCCTTCCCAGTCCTGCTGCCTTTGGCCACCCCTCAGTGTCTGCCTTGTAGCTCTCACAATATTCAGGGCACTGTCAACCCTGACTGGACTTTTCAGGAAGACACTTTTAGAACAGATTTTGGAACTAAAAAGATTTTATACTTTTTTTAATTACAGTTTTTGTTGATGCAGCTCCTGCAGGTGCTGTGTGGGCTGTGGCTCTGGGTGCAGGGACTCCTTTGGCTGAAATTCCAGGGACTCCTTTGGCTGAAATTCCAGGGGTTCCTTTGGCTGAAATTCCAGGGGTTAACAGCTCTGGAGCACGCAGGGGTCCCTGGTCATTGATTTTTAGTGGTTGCTGTTACAGAAAGTACGAGTGGCATTTAAGAGAGACAAAGCACCGCATTAAAGTTAATGCCTTTGATTTCCTCCAAATCATCTGTAATCCATGTGGACCTGTCATAATTTATACCTGGCTCAGCCACAGCAATAAGTCTGAAAGTGTCACATAATCTGCATCAACACTTGTGCACAAGAGAAATGGCACGTGCTGCTCACTGCAGTTGGTGTCGAGGTATTTATCTCTCCTTACCCAGGAGGCTGCCCTGAGCTTAATTGGTCTTTCTCATTATTTATAATGCTAGGGAGAAAAAATGGGATTAAATACTGGGAGAGGAAGATAATGGAGGTTTTTTCTGCATGAGAAAAATGCAAACCAGTTCCTGTTTCTAAACACGATAAATGTGACCAGGTTTTTGGTCTTCCTCACTGCCCCCAAAATCTTGGGGGTGGTCTCCTGAGGATAAGTTTAATAGGATAAAGTGATCTCTGAAAGGCAATTAGCAAGACTCCTATGAACTGGGCCATGCATGGGCCATGCTCAACCTACTTCTGATTAGTGATCATCTTAATTCCATTTCTTGGGATTTATTTACTCATTTCATCTATAATGTGTTTAGTTCCCTTAGCTCTGCTCTGTGGTTTGAGAGCATCCTGGTGCCTTTCCAGTCCCTGTCCAGCTGCAGTTGTGAGCAGCCAGCAGCCCCAGAAGGGCTGGATAGCAGGGGAAAGTGAGCCTGGATCACAGCCCAAAGTCTGGTCAGTACCAATAATTGAAATAATTAATGCTTAATGGTGCTTATGAAAAGGGAATCAGCGAGGAGGACACGGGAATTTTTAGGATGAAATTCAGCGCCTTGTGTCAGCTTTCAAGATTTTATTTAGAAGAATCGTATTTCTTTGGAGGCATGCAATTCACAGTGTAATAAAGCTCTGGGGAAAGATCTTCTCTTTTACCATATACATTATGTGCTGTATCACTAAACCATTTTTTTTTATTTTTAAAATTCTTTTCTAAGACAGAAATTCAAAAGTTTGTCACTTCTTAACCCATCTTCATCCATGGCTGCATTTGGAGAATTCCAGGCCAAGCCAGGATCTGTTTAAGTGTCATCCAGCAGATACTGTTACATATGTTTAATTAATATTGCACCTTTACTACTGCAACTTCTCTGTTCAGGAAGACTCTACCTCCAGGAGGCTTTGGAACTCATTTGATGTGCTTCAACACCTTTTGTGAGCTGTGCCTATTCCTTTTATGTTTATTTCTGTCTTTGGAAATTGGTGCAGTGGAAAAGTGAGGTCCCTGCCACCCACCTGCTTCCTTGAGCTCCAACACTCCAGCACCAGCCCACCTACAGACCAGAAATAAGCAAACAAACAGCTCTGACCAGAAGGTTTCAGCAATCAGCATGTCCCTCTTGTTCTAAAATTAAATGAGATGCAGAACCTGTCTCAAAACAGCCTGTTTGAGGGGTAATAGAGAGGGGAGGTCCATTAGTGAAATTGCACCCTATTTACACCACATACAGCAGCATCCTGTAGCTGCTAAATGTTCTGACTGCCCGAAGTAATATGACCTCTGAGGCAGGGAATATCTTTTATTTTTAATTTTCAGTTAGTGAGAATCTTAGCAGACCACTGCTGGAAATAAATGGAGATCAGTAAGTTTCCCTGGCTTTACAGTACATCATAAAGTGTTGAAAATATTAAAACAATACAATATGTTCTTGGAAGATAAACACGACTAGGGCACTGGAAGGTTTGGAGTTTAGGGTAATGACTTTCTCTGGGATGTTTGGGGGCACTTTGTCCTGTGCACAGGCTGGGAATCTAATGCTGAAGGGACCTTTACAACCAGATGGTCACTTAGAGCTCCTCATGCCAAAATAGTCGTGGGCCAGATCTGACCTGGCTGGAGTCACTGCCAGCACCTGCTGACTTATTCCTTTATGGGCTCCCTCAGGATCTTTGCAGTGTTTTCTACCAGGAATTGCTTTTGTTTAGCTGGCTGCACTGTGCATTGATCCTGAGCTGTCAGCTAATTTACAGGCAGCATTAACTGTGAGGGGGGAAAGCAGAGATTCACCAAGTCCTGTCCAGGGTGCTCATCAATGCTCTGCAGCCACTTTTATTGTGGTGGCAAAGGGGGACTGCTCGATGGCACCTGAGCCCCTCAGAACTACCCAAACCTTCCAGCCCTGTCACTCTCAGAACCAGAGGGGCTGCATGCAAACTGTGCCCTGTGCGTGATCCGTGACCCCTTGGAGCAGGGCTGGGAGTGCAATTAGGCTGCCACGAGGCAGCACAAGTGGAAATGAGAGGGAGCTGCACTAAATGGCATTGAGGGTGCAGCTCCTGGCAGCAGGTACCAGAGGGAGCAGCTTTACCTGGAGCTTTCAGCAGGGAGGGAAAATTTAAGAGCTGGAAAAAGTGCTTAGGACTGTTGGAAATGCATATGATTAAGGAGTTAAGATCCTAAAAAAAAAAAAACCCACTGCTTTTCCTTGGCCCTGCTTGTTGCAGAATCTACATAAGTACTTCTAGTTAAGTCACTGAGGCTGCTGGCAAACTTATGCAAGCACTTATGAGGAAAACATATGCTTGTGTGGAATGCTGACTGGAAGTTTAGCTAATGATCTATTCAGCTCCGGGTGCCATACACAGATCATGAAACATTTACTTCCAATAATTAGCTGTTTTGTAGCTTGGGGCTTTTTATTTTTTATTTCTTTTTGTTCTTTTTTAATCCTACTCAGGCATATTGACAAACATGGCTTTTTGCTCTGCTCTTGGAGAAGGTTGCAGCTGCAAAGGTCCCTTGAGTTATGCCAATCACTAGCAGATGTTCTTCTCAAAGCAGAAATTAAATAGAATTTCTTGATGCCAATAAATTAAAGAAAAATATTAGATAGGCTGCTATCTCTAAAAATGTGTGCTCTGGTCACAATGCATCAAATACTGCTAATCTAGTGATGACCTTTTAAAGGAAAACACATTATGCTGTAGCTGTCTTTGTATTATACCTGTGGAATGCTGGTATGCAAAAGTCAAGCTATTAAATAGTGGGAGAAATGGAGTGAAAATAATCTATTTTGCTTTTGTCTGCTGTTGCTGTTCTGATGGGAACATTCTCCTCCTTATTTCCTGCATTCAGCTCTTCTTGAAACCATAAAACATAGAGATGGATCAAATACACGATAACATTTTGGAACATTATATCCTACTGCATTTTGATGAGTTGGATCAAAATCCCAATGACCAGAAGCTGTTGTTCAACAGCAAAAATGAGCAGAACTGCAGAGGAAGATAAGCAGAGTCCTTGTCTACCCTCATTGTGGTCAGAGCATTTAAAAATGAGAGTCAGAGACCAGGAATTTGCTCAGAGTTAAGATTTCCACTTACACCTCAGAAGCTCAGATTTCATGTGAGCAGTTATTTTAGCAAAGATTCCTGAAAAGAGTTCAAGTACTTTTAGTGATCTGTGCCCAGATATTCACCTCTGTCCATCGCAGAGATGTGGAATCAGAACTCTGCTTTCTTTACAAGTATGTTCTGGATTGATTAAACTCACATTTGGAAGCTGTAAATACCTGCTGGTGCTGTATCAGTTCCAGATACTTGCTGGAGAATTAGGACTTCATTGCTAGGGCTGTTTTCCCAAAACATTTTCTAACCAGTTCACCCACTTAGAAAATATGGCTTTTAAATTTTTCTTCTGTCTGCAGAAAAAAAAGTGGAAACTATTTGGCCATTTCCTACTAGAATGGGCATAGACAAAGAGAACTAAAACATTTTTGAGCTTTAAGTAGCTCTGTTTGAGAGAAGGTGGCTTTGCATCTCAGCCTGGAGATGACACAACCGTGAGCTGCTTTACTTTGATGGGAGGAATATAAGGTTTTACAAGTTTGATACAGCTGTTCTCCAGACACCAGTTCTGAGGTTTGATCCCAGTGAAACTCAGAGCCAGGCTGGGCTCTGTGGTGGTTCCAACAAGGAGCAGGTGCCCAGGCCTTGGCACTTGTGCAGGCTGGCAGGAATTCCCCATTCCTTGGTGTGTGTGCTGCAATGCCCTGTGCAGAAGAGCTCATAGGGAGGAGAATTTGCTTCCTGAGGTCAGCACATCTTTCACTGCCACACACATTGGCTCGGAGGCAGCCCAGGGAATGGGAGATGTGTTGTGTTTGCACAGGGAGTTAAACAAACATCTCACACTGTTATGATTTTCTGGTTTTCCTGCTGTAGGAGCAGCTGCTGGTAGCTTGTCAATCAGCCTCTATGTTGGTGCTACTAATTGCATAGGGAAACATTAAAAACTGACTAAAAAAAGTTTCAAGGCTGATAGAAGAGAAGTCAAAAGGTTTGCAAACGTTGTTTTTATCCCCTCTTGAGATAAAAGGTTTTTCAGAAGACCCTGGACCTGGAGGATCAAAGGGAGCATTTTGTTTGTAATGAGTACCCATCGGTGCATCCTTTAATTACCATTCTTGTTGGTGTCTATTAACAAAAACTCACCAGGCTCAGCAGCAGAAATCGTTAATTTATGAGTAATGGACAATGTTGTGTGAAATACATGGCTGGATATAAATCATTCAGTGTTTGAAGGCTTAGACCAAAGTCATGTTTAGAATATTCTGTGCTCCTCCAGCCGGTGCTAATTAACAGCAGTGCTTTGCCACTGTAGTCAGCAGGAGATGTTGAATCCCTTCCTTTGTAAATGAGCCCCTTTCTTGGGCTGCTCCCTTCCAAAGGCTCTCGGTCTCTCTTCCAGCTTGGTGCTTCTGGAGAAGAACTCATTAGAAATTTGTTCTCCAGAGCCCCTTTTCATATTTACCACCCTCAAACCCCCCAAAACTCCTGAGCAAATTCTTACTTTTGACATCCCAATGAAGCCTCTCAGCATTGGTTAATCACCTCCATAGTTCTATGGATTCCCTGGTAGCTGCTGCTGAGACCAAACTGACCACTTTGATTAGCAGCACTTCAGGTCAAAGCTATTGTTTGTGTGCCTGGCGTGAGAATCGAGCACATATGGCAATGCCAGCACGTGCCAGGCGTGTTTCTGGCAGGTTTCTCATGTGAGGATCAGCAATATTGATGCTCTGAGCAGTCAGAGCTGCTGGAGATGAGCAAGGCCATTGTCCCTGCCTGGCAAGGATGTTTAGCATGTGAGCAGCCTTGGCCAACTGAACTTTCCTGGGCTGCAGTGTGTGCACAGCAGGCCCTGACCCATGTACTAATAAGCTTAAAAGCTTGTAGCAATTTCTAGAAGCTGATCTGTATTTGTAAGGTTAAGGCTGCTCAGTCTGAATTAGCTGCAGTACAGAAGCAGTGCAGTGAGCACAGTGGAACACTCTGTAATTCTTGCTCTGTCAATAGCTGAATATGCTGACCAAAGCTGCTCGATCAGTCATTACAAGTGGGCAAAATTTAAGTGCCCTTTGCACATTCATGAGTCTATTCTGCAGTTCTCAAAAGGCAATCTTTTTCTTGGAGGATTCTCTGTCATTACACTCTCTAAATTTGGCAGTATCTCAGCCAGTGTTTAATTTGGAATCCCTGTGAATGAAGAGTCACCTTCTGTGTCTGACTGTATTGTTTGTATCTGAGGGCTCTTTTAAAATTCAGGGTGTACAACTCTTCTGATACTGTTCTCTTAGAAATCTCATACAAGACAAACTGCTCTTGCTGTTTTGATTTTTTAATCAAACCCCCCATTTGGGGCATGTTTGCAAACTGATGAGTGAGATGTTCAGTATTTTCTTCTTTTCCTTTCAAAGCTTAAGGCAACTAAATCAGGTTTCAAAGCTTCCATCTGTTTTATGACTTCTGTGAGGTGTTTGCCATCTGTGGTAACTCTGGACATCTCAGAGCAGGGAGATACAGACTCGAGGTCAGCAGACCTGGAGGTGAAGATTTTGTAAGGTTTTTCTGTCTAAATTGGCACTTTATTTCAAAGCACACGGGGAAGAACTGCTGACATGGAACACGTAACAAAATTTCAAAGCCACCAAGAATGTTTTTATCCATTTTTCTTTTATTTTGAAGAAATGATAGTAATTATCTGTCAGGCTAAAACTGAGTTCTGTTCTGAAGGATGATGTTGAGAGTGCTGGACATTTGGAGGGAGAAAAATTAGACTTAGTAGAAGCTCAAAGATGTGTTTCTAATCCAGAGGGGTTTTTCCTATCAATACACTCTCTTATGCATCAGCTTAATTATTTCATCATTTATCCTCATTAAAAGTTAGTGAGTTACAGAAATTATTACTGTATATTAGGAAATTTTGTTTTACAGATACTGCAAACCTTTCAAGAATTACTTTCCTCTCTAGAAGAGTAAATTACTTTCTTCTGTCTTCCTCATGTACTGGGATGTTTACTGCACTTATTAGAATACTAAATTGTACATTTATAAATTTCAGATCATGATAAATGTCTCTGCTCCACTGGAGTTATTGAATTGAATTAACCTTAAAAAAAAAAACAAATCAAACAACAGCATTTAAAGTTTTGCTGGAAAAACAATTCTGTAAAATATTCCTAAATGATTTATGATTAGAGTCTGCAATTATTGAAGTTAATGTACCTTAATGGACTTAATATAGGTGGAAGAAAAAAGGTGTGTACAGTGAAGACTGCCCAAGCATTTGCATTGAACTTTGTAGTTTTCTTAATCTCTCATGTCTGAGACATTTTTCCTCAGTTGTTGGAAATAGCATCAGCTAGTTGTTGTCTGTATTTTTATTGAGTTTCAGTTTTATTTTATCTTGGAAAAAGAACCTCAACCAAAACAAGCAAAACAGTTTTCAACTCAGAAAGGAAAACAGGTATTTTTATATGAGGCAGGAAGAAGAATGCCCATTTTCTTTCTGTAAAAGCAAATCTTGTGCAGCTCACAGTTCAAGGTGTGTAGGAGGACAGCTGAAATTCAGTAACACAGAATTACTCATTATTAGGAAATGTTTTTATTTGGGTGAGAACTGGTTTTGATTTGGCAGGAGTAGGGGACTTTGTTTAAATAAATAAAATAGGATATTCTGTGTGCTTTATTGGGCAGTGAGAGCAGAACATTCTTGAGGCTTTAGTACTTTTATAAGATGAAGGCTCAGGCAAAATCCCTTTATTTTCTTCATATGTGACATACCTGTCCTAAAAGTGTGTGTTGAGTCCTTCTCTTTCAATAATTTATGATTCTAAAATAGAAAATTCTGTATTAAATGAAGAGTAAATTCTTCCCAGTGAAAAAAATACCAAAGTTAAGTTTACATGAAAACTCAGCTTTTTTCCCTCTGTAAGAATGTTCTGTAATTGCAGAGGCTCTTCCTATTTGTCAGTTGAACTTTCTTAGTTATGTTTCCTTTTGAGAGCTCAGCAGAATTAGTGTCCATGAAATTAATTTATATCTTAGAAGCCTTTTAGAAGGTTACAGGAAAAGAATGTTGCCTCTGTGTTGCTGTAAAATCATTCTAAATAATTGTGCTAAATTGTATTAAAAGCTCCAGGACAGAGAACACTGAGCAGAAGGATAAAGGTCATGTATAATTTCTTCTCTGCAATTCGAGTGAGGCAATCTGACATTGCACACTCAACTGAAAGGCATCTTTTGCAACCAGATAATTGGGGCTGAATACCAGAATTTTGGCTGCTTATTCCAAGCCATACTTGGAGGGGTAGTTTGTCCAAGGAGCCCATTCCTCCTTGTCCTTACTCACCTGAGGTGTGGAGTGGAAGGGAACAAAAGGAAGCACTGCGACCTGTGCTAATCTAGAGGCTTTGTGAATAATGAAATTGCTTTTGGAAAAAATGTTTCTGACTGCACCAGCAAGGCATTCACTGCTCTGACCCAGTGGGTTTTCTTGGCACATCATTTTCCTGTTTGTAATTTCTCCAGCACACGTTGGGTTTGGTTGTGATGAGTGCTTTGGATTTTCACCTGGATTGCTGGGGGGAAAGGTGGGCACAAACCGGGGGGGGACCTGCCTGAGGCCCAGCAGGAGAACAGAGAGTGTGAGGCTGTGGAAGCACTGAGAAAGCAGGCTGGAATGTGGTGCCTCCTGCAGGAATTTTGGTGATTAAGAATCGTGTGTCAGAAGCACAGAGCGTTCTGCCTTTGTGTGACAGGGGCAGAAATCAGCCCAGCACAGCCCACTGAAGAGAAGGGGTGGGTTGACCTTGCAGATAAAACAATGTGTGCTGGCTGATGGACCTTTGAGGGTTTTGGATTACAAGACAACATAAATTCCAAGAGCAGTGCAGCTCCTGCTAGACCGTGCACTCATCTGACCTGGAGAGGAAGGGAATGCCAAGAGCATGGTCATTGCTCTGTTTGCTGTCAGGGGAACAGTGTTCCCTGGAATTCCTTGCACATTAGAGCAGCTCACAGTTCTGGGGTACTCTCTCAGCAGTTTGAGAAATAAATAAAACCAGTGATGGTTAAGGGTCATAGAGTGAGTCCAAGCTAAAGAGAGACAAACGTGGCAGAGATGTGGGAATCTGGCCTCCATGGTACAGGAGAAATGGGAATGGCCAACTCTGGGTGAACATGTCAGGGCTCAGAATCATTTTGCCATAGAAGGAAGAAAAGCTGCTGCAATGTGCAGTAACTGAACAAGGATTCTGCTGGAGGGGGATGATGATGATGATAAATGTTCTGTCATATTCCAAGCATTCACATGGCTGTGTATCACAGATGCCAAAATTCAACCAGGCCCCTGCATCAAACCCTGCTCTGCTGCTGGGACAGCCCAGCAGCTCTGGAGTGCAGAATTTCTCATGCTTGGGAAATGATCTCCTGAGAATGCGTGGCAAAATTGTTCCAAGGCCAGTGTGTGGATAAAGTGCAGTTATTAAAAGGCTCGAGTGATTCCCAAGGGTAGGCAAAGTTTGGAAATGTGTGAGACAGAGGAGGGAAGTGTCCTGTCTTCCAGAGCAGCCCAGGGCAGCAGTCAGCTCCCTGGAAGAAGGAGATCAGCCTGCACTGAGACACAGAGAATAGGAGGGTTCATTGAGCAGAGTGTGATGTGTGCAGCCCTCTGCAGATGGGTCTCTGTAAAATATTTAATTGGGGAGGGCAGCAGAACTAATCTGGAGAAATTATAAAACTGAGAACCAAGCTCATAAGTTTCAGATTGTTGTATTTTTGCTTTAACGCTGATTCCTACCTTGTTTTTTCCTCCTTAATTGCTGTTTCCAGTGTATACTTAAAGCAATTATATTCAGATAGTTACTTTTTTATTTGCAAAAAGAGTTTGAGCACACACTGTGCATATTAAACAGTCACCACAGTGAATTTTTGACAAAACAGATGATTATGAGCATAGTACAACATGTTTTTCAGCTCAGTTGTGTTGGATTAGAGCTTAAAATCTTTTTCCTTTATGTTTATTTTAAGATTCATTCTTTAATCCCGTTTTCATGGAGTGGAAGATTTTCTTTCTTGAAGCTTTTTCTGTTTTCTCTGCCTATCACCTTTGCTACAGATCTGAACCACACTTTTAATATTTTTGCTTAGAATGACTCTTATTAGTTCAAAGCAGAGCTACATATTTTAAATTGATCAAGGTTTCTGAAGCAATTATAACAACTGCTTTTGGAGGACACAGTTGCAGTTTTCATTTTGATACCATATGAAAGTGTGTTTCTTCAAAGCTATAAATGTAAGCTAGTAAGAGGCAGCTGGTAATTATTCTCTAATAAACAGAGTAGGAAGTACATGAAGAACCTTAGGGGATACATACACTGCTTGCAGAGCAATTAATAAAAATCTCAGGACACTTAAAAGAGAATTCAGCCTGAGAATATGTATACATTGGCTGTGAATTTGAGTCCATTCCAAATTAACAGGTCTGTTGTGATTAAATTTGCTATTTGTTTACTAACACCCTTTTGCACGCTATCGTTCAACAGACTTTAGGAGATAATTTTCATTCTTAATTGACCCTTAATTTTATTTATAAAATCCTTTCAGCTTCCGATAGCTGCTTTCTTTAAAAGCCCAAATAATCAAAGTTTTGATATCTTAATTCCCTCTCTGTTTTAACTTGTTTTACTTGTAAATATTTGAGCATGGGCAAAACTTAATGGGTCTCCATAAAGTAACCAAACAGCTCCAAACAACTGGTAAAATTCCTGTCCTTAGGTATGATTTGTTTATGCATTATTCCTCTTGGTTTTTTTGGCATAATATTATTACCTTTTCTGGCTGCATTTTGCTAAATCAAAGGTGTTTATTGAAAGCTGAAAAGACAAAAGTGTGACCACTGGAAACCTTGAGAAAAGAGCAGAGAAAGTATTTATTGTAAAAGAGCCACAATTGTGGTTGCAGTCAGGCTGTGAGTACTTCTTTGCAAGGTCAAGGCTTGGTTCAAAAGAAACCTGAAAGCAAATCAGGACCCGAGCAGGAGGGAGGCACAGGGAGTTTATCTGAGCTGAGGAGTTCCCTTCAGGGATGGCAAAGCCCTGACAAAGCTGCAAGGTCACCCTGACAAAGCTGCAAGGTCACCCTGACAAGGCAGCACCTTTGGTAGTTCTGAAAAGCAGAGGTGGAGTAGCTGGGTTGGGTGAAAGGTGTTCCAGGAGCAGGAAAAGGCAAAGTGAGGGGAAAGCATAACTCAAACTTCTGTAAAATTTAGCTTTTCCTTTGGGTGGAAGAATCAAAAAGTTTGCTTTGAAGAGTTTATCTCTGTGACATCAACAAATGTAGGTTGTCATCACTTTCTGAGTGGAGAATTGTTATGAACCTCAAATCAGTTGGGCTTGTTACTGCCCAAGGGCCAAACTCTGGAGTATTTGCTTAAAGGGAAGAAAGATGTTAAAAATGCAGAATGCGTTCAGCCCCTGGTAAAACTGCAAGTTATGGGTTTGCCAGTAAAAATGTGTCATTGTGGTTCTGTCATTTAAATCCAGCTCATCCATCTTGTAGCTTTGCCATAGCTTTGTATCAAGAGGATCAGCCCCACTCTTTGGGGCGGGCTGCCTTGCCAGAGATTATTGTGCATTCTTTTGTAAGTTATTATGTCACAGGCATTAAAATTGTGATAAATCAGGGGAGTTTATATATTTTTTTTGAGGCTGTTGGGTGTCTCCTCATTGAGACACAAGGTTCCCATGTGCTCCAAATTCTCTCTCTGCACCTGACAGTGTGAGACTTTAGCCATGGGTACTGGAGAAATAAAGAATCAATAAAAGAAGTGTACAGATTTCTCTAGAATTTGTTTGGATTTGATTGAGATGCACCAGAACCAAATTGAGATGCACCTGAACACTGTAAGGGATTGTGGTATCAATGGAGAAAATGTAGACACCATCAGAGAGTGATTTCAGCCTTCCTGAGAGTCACAGCCATCATCTCTGGAGGGGCCTTGAGCTGAGTCCATGTGGAAGTGTTTTATAAGCCAGAATTAAGTGGAAAACTCTGTAATTCTGCCCATTTTGGTTGGGTTTTTTGGTCTCCCTAGGAGAGTGGTTCTCTCGGTGTTTTAAGCTGGTTTTGCATCAGTTTTGTGTAGGTATGAGCACAGCAGTCCCCTGCTGGCTCCATCACTGGCTGGTGGGTGCTTTCTTCTTGGCTAAAGGGAAACGAAGGTTGTTAAACACAGCTGCTAGAGCAGATATAAACTGGTGTGTGCTGGATGCCATAAATCATGCTGCCCCAAGACAGTAAAAACTGTCTGCTGTGGCCTAGACCCAGCAAGCCTCTGTGATTTTCCCTTTGTGATGCAACCACCCCATCATGAAACACTTTGTTGTTTATCATGTGCTGATGCTCCTGCACCTTGCCAAGTGTGCCAGCATAAAAATCATGAAAAGGTGCACAGCAGCACCTTTACTACTCTGATTTCTGCCCTTGCTCTGGGAGCTAGAGAACCACTTGAGGATTGCTGAACACTCCGCTTGGTTTTTGTGATTTTTGCTTTATTTTTACAAATAACTAGAGTTTTGAAATGAACTGATAAAAAGCCTGCTCTCCGCTGATATGGCAGTGGCATTTGTTGCTGCACTGGGTGCTAGGTAGGGGAGAGCATTCTGTTACTAATGGTTTAAGTCATGACTAATGCTATGTGCCAACAACAGAGATACAGATTCAAATTTAAATGAACTACCCAGGCAGTGTTTTACAGGATGTGTTTCTTGTTGGCAATTTGTTGTTCCTGACAACCTCGGATCCTCAGGCCGTTGTTACGCCAGCCGCTGGGATTAGAACACACACAGGCTGAGCTTATAAATGTTTCAAAACTGCTGCTGTGGTGCAGCAGAATTTTAAAATGTAATCAGATATTCTTTTGAAAGTGGCTAATGTGATAGAAGCCAGATTTGCTGGGCTTGATTTTAGTTTTGAAGCAGCATCTTTTTTAATACTTCAGTATGTTTTTCTGATGCTGCTTCCTACAATCCAGCAGCTTCTCTTGTCCACCAGAAATGAAAAAGCCAAGGAAAAGCTGGAAAGGCGCAGGAAGAAAAGTTTTTGGTGCTAGTTTTTCTGCTTCAGGTTCATAAAGAAGTAGATTTTTTTTGTGGGATTGATCTCTTTGAGACAGACAGATGTGCTTGCAACCCTTCCTCACAGCATCATTTCATTATTGAAGGCTTTCTTCTTGATTATGCTACAGAAGGATTCAGTATTTCTCAATGGACTTAAATGACAAAGGAGCCTGTTTTGAACTTTAGAAAGCTGGGTTTTGTCAGTCTGGTTTTTTATTTAGCCTTTTTTTATTAGAGCAATCCTTTATAATAAGATTAGCACATGGAAGGTGGCTGAGATCTGCTCCACAGGGGCCTTCACCTTTATCACATCAGTGCTTCAAAAGTTCCCCGACAGCTGCTCACAAACCCCGTGGTGAAGTGCAGCCTATTTCCTTATCTTCCTGTGGAAACGCTTCCCAAGTGTCTGTCCACAGGCATTCAATTCCACATCTCCAAATTAAAAACTGCTCTAAAGGAATACACGATAGACCGGTGCTCTTTTGTCTCCTGTATCAGCTCCCGAAGCGAGATTAAGGTAAAAGGTATTTTTATACAAAATGAGGTCTCCGTTTCTTATCTCTGTGTTTATCTAAAATGTCAGAGTTAAATGTATCAGACACGAATGCTTTGTGGTAGCAGAACAAACAGTTTATCAATCTGGTTATGATTGCAGGAAATCCTTTGATCCTCCTGATGCTGCTGCTTCCTTTAATACCCAAGCTGATTGATGCAAACTTTTTTCATTTAGGAGTTAAATGTTTGACTTATTTTGGAATAATTACATGGCATAGAGTTGTGTCATGATTATAGCCTTTGTTTATCCGTGTGTTTCAAACAATATAATTATAGAATTAAGTTAATAGTGCAATGTGTCATGGAACTAACACATTATTAGTGTGATTTTTGCAAATCCCCACAATTTGATATTTAATACCATATTCAGTTCTTTAATGGAGAAGCTGTCCTTTCTTTTGGTAGAAAAAAAAAAAGCCCGAGGCCCTCTTGTTGAGATGGTGTAAGTGAAACCTATGACCCTGAAACACAAACTGTTTATAGCTGCTCCACCCAGTAACTAAAAAGTTACACTTTGTGATAACTTGCTCTAATGCATTATTCAGAATTATGTTTCTTTTTAAAGTAATTATTAAGAATCTTTCCTTTTGTGATTGAAATACGGGTTTGAGGCTTGCTCTCAAAGGAATCAGGATCAGAAAGTTTTCTTAAAATAGTTTATACTTTTAATTCTGTCTTTTTATTTCTGCCCATACAAAGGTTCAGGACAGAGTCAATAATTCTTGAATCATTGTTTCCTTTCTGTTCTGGTGAGCTCATTTCTCACACATCCTTCCCCACAAAGCCCTACTAAAATATGTTCTTTGTAAGGCACGTCCCTAACTTGTCAGAGTGTGGTGGCATTGCACTGACTGCAATTGTTCTCTCATTTTAGGGATCTTGGATAATTCCTGCACAGGCTTTCATCTGTAGTTGTGTTTCTAGGATTCTAATCTTGTTCTCTTGGAAAATACGGTAAAAGTCGAGTTAAATTCTTTGAAGTCAAGAATAAGGTGACTCCTCAGGATTGGGTAATAGCAATCTGCTGGTTGTGTCATGATCCTCTCAACCTGATGTCTTGCACGGAGTGATCTCTGACAAAACACGCTCAAAAAAAATGCAAGTTCTTATTTTCACAGCTATTACTTCAAATTTGATCTGTCCCAAAGTGAAACCTATGACCCACTACGCGAAACAAGATTTTCTGTCAAGAAACAAGATTTTCTGTCAGTGTCAGACTGTGGTGAAAGCTCTGCTCTGTAACTCAGCAGCAGGTCCAGCCCTGCTGCCCATGGGCCCCATCCCTTGGGGCTTGGGACTGGAGCAGCCCCTTAAAAACACAAATTCCAGAGTGGAACAAGAACCCCAGTTATGTTTAGCTGTGCACCTCGAGGCTGCTGAGCCCTGCAAGCCTAGGTGGGAATGTCTGTGGCCCTGGGATGGTCTTGTGAGGAATGATTTATCCCTCAGAACTAGAAAGGAGCAATCCACTACCAAAGCATGATTTAATCAGTTCCTGTCATTAGAGCAGAGGATGATTTTCTTATTAGGGCTCAGAGGAGCACTGACAGTGCTCACCTTTTTTCCCCAAAACAGGATGAGTGGTGAGCCTGCCCAAAACTCTTTGTCTTGATGTGCAGTGTCTGACTCCTGCATGAGAGATCTGCTGGGCAGCTTTCAGTGATGAATGGAGGATTTCTGTGCAACACACACCTCAAAAGCCTCATGAATTCTCTTTTATCTGGAAACAGCATTGGTTGTGCAATTCTGTGGCCTAACAACAGTGGCATAAGATACACCAAAGTCAGTTTAACCTCCAGGTGGATCTCCCAGAGACATTAATTGTCTCAGTGCCTCAGTGCAGGGGGCTGTGTTCGTGCCTGCTGAGCCCTAGCTGGAATAGTCACATCAATTAATTGCTCATAACAGAGCAGTACATTAGTCAATAAACACTTTTTGTGTGTAATTAAATGGCAAACTGAAGGTGAGGGATTTAGTAATCCCTAGGAATATTTGTGAACACACTGCAAATCGTTGTGTTTATCTCCTCCTGGATGGTGAGAAAAAGGGACATCCTGAGTTCCACAAGTCAAAAATAATAAAGACAAACCTCTTTTTCTGTTGCCTTGGAACACTTCTTCTTGCTCAGTTGTTCCACCGCTAAGAATTGGGTTGGTGTCCAAAGGCTTTATACTTAAAAAAACAAAACAAAGGGTTTCTTCTCCTTGCAAAGAAACCAAAACACACTCTTGTATGTAGAAAGGGAAACAGGAAACTTTGAATATTTTCAACATGATCTCTTAATACACTTGGTTTATTCCTGGCAGATACAGCTTAACCTTCAAAATTGTACAACAAAGTATCATTGTGTGTTTGTAAACTTCAGAGTTAACCAGATATAAATTGAATTGAAGCATTTAAGCCAGTCCAACAGGCAGGATTCTGGGAGGAATCTTTCACCAAAGCTCTTTTCCACACATTACAAACTGCTTGTGTTAAAAGCTCTGCTCTAATACTTACCTTTAATGCAATATTCAGGAAAAAATACAATCTGTATCAGGTTACAAAAAAAGTCCCACCCTAAATCAACATAATAGCTTTATGATGATTTATTTTCCTACAGGTAGTACCTTATTGTTTAGATTCTGAGAAAATTTGTGATCTCATGTAAGGAAAAAAAAGTGTATTTTTTCCCCCCATCATTAGACTTTCCTCTAAGAATGCCTTATTATAAGTTTGGCAGCACAGCGGGATTTATAATATTGAATACATTGTGTCAGCTCTCTTGTTTGCAGGGGGATAAAGTTCCATTATTCAGAGCTTTGCTTCAAATCCATCCATTGTAGTGCAATTAAACACAGCCCCTCTTTTAGCACTAAACCTCATGCTTGAGGAAAATAAGCTTTCAAGATGAAGTGTGTAGGGTTTCTGTATCACAGGTGAAAGCTCACTCACTGCCTGGAACACAGCACACACCTGAGCAGCAGGGCTTGGGCATAATCCCTGCTCATTTGGGCTCTTTTTATTTTGTGCCCTGGCCAAGGACTGTGCTCAGGTTGCAGAAAACACGTTGACTGCCTGGCCTGGAAGAATTTATTTTTATATTTTTTTTTCCTCCTTCTGTATTTAATTATCCCAGTAAAAACATGAGCTGGGTTTTATGATGTAAATAAGTGTTAGTGAGGTGAATTATGCTGGGGAACTCAAGCTATTTACTTGGGCCTTGTGGAAATATAAAGGATAATGTAGAAGAGGATAGAGAGGGCTTGTAGGTCTTTGTGTTTTCTGTTTTTCTTTACTTTATTGAGAACACAAATAAACATGGTGTGTGCCTGTAGGGCTCATGAGTACAGTCGTGTGCCCCAGGAGGCCTGCAAGGATTTGGGCAGAGCATGAAGGAGATATGGGATTGTTATTTGTGTTCTTTTAAATTGGGATTAGTCACCTCAAAGGAAAAATCTGTATATTCACTGAAGTTTCTGGTTTGGTCTGACTTTGATTTTGCATCATCAGATTAAACAATAGGATGAACCTCTGACAGGAAGGGTTCATGTGTCACCCAGAGCTGGAAAGTTTGGTTTTACTTCTTCTCACTCAACTCAAACTAAAAACTCACAGTTCTGTTTTGGATTTGATTGCATGTCACTGTCTTTAGACAGCAGGTGATTTATATGGATGTTGTTTTCTTGGTGATGTGGAATTTGCAATCTTAATGGTTTATTTAAGGGAGCTTATGACCAGGTCCTATGATATCCAGAGCACTGAATTTCAAATTCAAGGAATCTGAATTTTCGTAAATATATCTTTAAAATACTTCCCCACATCTCCGAGCTATGAGACCTTACACTTTATTTCTTCTTGTTTGAAAATAAACAAGTTCTGAAATATTTCAGAAACTAAAGAAAGTATAAATATTCCATCTGACAAGTCCTTTGCCTAATGTAAGTCTCAGAACTCAGGTCTAAAGCCCATCTGTCACCACAAACAGCTAAAAACAAGGCAGAAATGAGAATATTCACATCATCATGATGGAGTTTTGAGTGCAATGGGGAAAGAGCCATTTCCTGCATTGTATTCTGGTGTTATTTATTTTATTAGTATTTTTTATATTCAGCTCATATGACCTTTTGCTTTTGCTGTGCTTTAAAATATATACCTTAGATATTGCATCAAGTGCTACGAATGAGTGCTGGAAAATTTAGTTCCTACTGTATTATATTGCCTTGATTTCATAACCTAAATTCCACTCATAGTTCAAAAATACGAAGGAAGATGTTGGTTTTCTTGAAGGAGGCAATTTGGGGAATTCTTTTTGTTGATTTTCTTCCACTAATGTTCTTGCTGCAAGGGAATTTTCTGAATTGGAGGGTTTACAGATTGCCAGGACAGTAATAAAACAGATGTTCATATAGATTTCAAAACCTCTCCAAATTAGACTTTCTCCTTACAACATCCCAAATGTTTCAGCTCTGCAGGGTTGGAGTTTGCAGTTATTTACAGCCCAAACTCCACTGCACTTACAGGCTCCCAGCCTAAAGCTTTCTAACAAGTTAAGTCTGTTGTTAACCAGCTTAGTGTATTATTTATAACCAGAACATCAGTTAAGATAAAGACTCCACTGCTCTGTGCCCTGCCTGGAAGGGTTTTCAGCCTAATTACAGAGTCAAGTGGATTTTGCAAACACGCAATGAGCCACAGGACAGCTCTGTGTGTGCCCAATCCGTTCTGGGTCACTTATTTGTGAGTTACTACCAAGCTTTCCCCTGAATTCTTAATGCACAGACTTGTGTTATTCAAAGAGGACTAGATTAGTTTCTGTGAAGAATGAAATGAGGGTTCCACCTCCCCTTTTTTCCCATTACTGCTGCTGATTCTTCTGTGAAAGACCCTAAATAATTCCTTTCTCTGCTGAAAGCTGCCCTTTTCGTGTGTTTGTACAGAGCTCTCAGGTCTTTTGTTTTCCCTGAGCCCAGCTGGATAGGTCTGGCTCTCTCTCATTACCTCAGATCAATATTTCTCACCCTCTGATTATTTGTACTTCACTCCGGTGACTCGTCAATGCTTTTCTGCAGGGCAGAGCAATATTCCAGATGCCATCAGGGCTATAAAAGGCACTGCCCAGAACACCTCTCCCCTCTCCCTGTGCAGGCTGGGATGTGTTCCCCCCGTGCTGGTTGAATTCAGGACACTTTCCTGTAACCACCGAGCAGATTATTATGAGAGCGTTTTATTTGCATTTATTCATCGCTGCCTGATGAATAAACAATCTTCAGAAAACAAAGACCTTGCCGAAATCCTGCTTGGAATAATGGAAGGAATTCCCTTTGACTTCAGAGGCTTTTCAGTCAGGGCCTCACTGAAATATTTCAGATACAGTTGTCAAGTAATTGTTCTGTAAATCGTTGTCTTTCTCTTGGTACCAGTTGCTCTTTCATCTTGGATTAAGATGCATATTTTGGGTCTAACATGTTCAAATTTTAAAAACAACATGTACAGAAGTTACATCTATTCTTGACTTCTGTTTGTGTTATTGAATATAACACAGAAAAATAAATTTACACTTTATCCTCGGGGAAGAAGTATTTCCAGGCAAGTCATTATTTCAGGGCTCTTCAAAGATCAAAGACAAGGAAAGAGTTGAGGAAGAGTGAAGGCAAAATTTTTTTATCAAAATGTAGATTTTGTTTTGAAAGCTAGGAGAGAGAAAAATAATTTCTCCATTATGATTTTAGAATACATAATTAAGGAAAAGTTTATTAGTGGCCTCCTGACATAGGATTGGTGTTGTTTTGATTTCTGTCAGGTGTTCATCTGATGCATGATCCAACCTTTTTTGCCAAAGTGTTTCTTGAAATAATTTGGTTGCCAACCTGATGCTAAAGAAAGCAGGATCTTATATAAAGCAGTATATAAGCTGACCTAGTTAATGTTGTTTATTCTCATGAATAGCTGATGAAATCCAGCAGAAAATTGCAAAGTTTGTAGGGTTTGCAATGGAATAATTAAAATGGGGAAATATCTTCATTGGGGAACATCCCATGGAAGAAACATTGTTTTTTAAATAAGGGAAACCAAGGTATGATTTGGAAGGCAAAGTAAGGATGATAGGATGCCCAACAAACCAAACTGAGCAGAGAAGATTCTCGGCTTGGAATGAGTGCTTAATCCATCATTTAACTTACCAGAACACCCAGCTAATGAGCAGGCCTTTTTAGATTGTATTTAATGTTAAATTTGTGCTTCAGTGCCTCACACACTGTTCAATATTCAGTGGTGGACAGATCCTGTGACTTCGGGAGGATTATCAGTGACCCTGTGAGATACAAGGGTTTGAGCCTTCTGTTAAATTGGCTGCCTTGGTCAGCATCAGGTCCAAATCTGGCACTTCAGCTGCTAAAGTGAGTGTAAGACACCTTCCTTGGGGCTTTGGGAACAAGTTTATATTCCATGAAACCTGCAATTTCATCAGTGGATCTATTTCACTTTATGACAGGAGACTATTTGGTTATTTGGTGCTTACTTTCTCTCCTGGCTCCATTTATGAGGAATTTTCTAGGGAAAAGGAGGAGATTTTTATAATTTATTTAAATGAAGATTTTACAATCATATTTGTTGCATGTAGAGAAATAAGGGGGAAATAGTTTAACTTATACTTGCTGCAATCTCAGAGAGTAAAAAAGCTCTGAATAAGTTTCTTCTCTCCTCTCTTACACCACCTCCAAACCAGGTTTTGTTTAATTCTGAAAATTTTGGTAGGCACAGCACATTATAAATAAGAGAGCCCTTCTGGCTCCCAGCATCACTTTTCCCTCACCCTGGTGGAAGGAACGTTTCGTGGCTGTAATTTGTTTTGGTGTTATAATTGTTGTTCTCAATAAATAAAGTAATTTCAGAGTGACTAAGGAGGCATGTCATGCATCAAATACACCATGAATGCACAGGGGATAATTATCTTAATTGTGTTATCCTTTATTTAGCCAGATGAATGGTGAGGGATCGTGGGTTCAGTAGATGGGTTCAAGAAGAACAGGATCATTTTCACTTCACTGTGTGAGCATTTGTGTTTGTGGGGCCTCTGCTCAGAGGATCAATTCTTTTTATGCCCATGAAAATAACAGAGACACCAGAGCAGACAAAACTTCCTTCTTGCTCCGTGTGAGAGGAGAAGCAGCTTTGATCCCTTCCCAGATTAATTCAAAGCCCAAATCCCCACTCACCAATTGCTGAGACTTTTTGTCATTTTGTTTTAAATGGTGCATGTGGGTAAACATCCCTGAAAGCAGTGGAGGTGCTGGATTCAGCAAAGTCACGGTGATAGACTGACAAAGTCAAACGCAATAGCAGCACCATGAATCTTGTTAATTGTGTTTTTCCTTTTCATTTTTATCTCTCTCTGATTCAGAAGCACAGAAAACCTCTTATCTCAATAGAGATCTGCATCATCCCTTTGAATCAGAATATAAAAGAAGCAAGGCTCTGCTGCTGTTAAATAATTCTAATATGACATTATATTGACTAGTTATGTTTAATTAAAATATAGTTTTGTATCTGAGATGTGTAGTGCAGATAACCTTGCTCAAGGATAAAATTTAACATTAAAATAAGAACCAGAGATGTGAAACCTCCCAAGAGTGAATCAATAGTCAATCAGTAATACTCCTCAATTAAGTGCTAATCAATTTAAATCATTGTATTATGTATTGGAAAACCATTTAGTCGACAGAAGGCTTTGTTATCTCTTTCAAACTGTGACTTGTCATATCACAACAAGCAGTCAAAAATTTGCTTCAGCTGCTGGGACAGTTGAGAGATTTTACTGGAGATGAAGAAAGTTTATCCTAACATTTTCTAATATAATTAGCTTTATATTTGTATTTTCTGTGTACCTTAGCTTAAATGTACAGAATTTCTGTTTTTACCTTGAATTACGATACAAGCCTTGACTAAGAATGTTGGTGTGATTTTGAAAATTCCATCATGGTTTTTTTTTTAATATATTGATTAATATCTTCCATTACATTGTGATGCCAACAAATATTTCTGGTTTCAGTAATTAACACTCTGGAGAGAACTCAAAACTTACGTATCCACAGAGGACCCCTGTGACCTTTTCACTCTAACCTTGTATTTGTGGGTCAGGGGTTTTCCCTGAACTGGTTCTTCTTGACCCTGAGCAGTTCTATGGGGAGAAAACCAGAAGAAAATAAAATAAAAAATGGCCAATATTGGAGAACTGAGAAGAAATTCAATTTCACCCTTTGCAAACAGTACTTTATTTTGTCTTCTGGAGCAAAGTGGGTTGTCTCTCATGCTCCCTGCTTTCCCTGATTTCAGTGTGCAGTCAGATTAACCTGCAAACCTTCCTTTGGCAAAGTCCCTGAGCCAGAGCAATTCCTGCTCTGCCTTGTGCCAGTGCCGGGAGAATATCCACGGTGGGATTTGATTCTGGGGTGTGGCACTCACAGCCTTGGCAGCCCCATTGTTTTCCTTCAGTGCCCACATTCTTCCACACCGAGACCAAAAAAAGCGCTTTAACACACACATTCCCTGACAATAAATATTTTCTTACCCAAGGAGACATAAATTAAGCCTCCTGGTTTCTTCTGCTTCAGTTAAATTCTGTTAAAGGTACTCGAGGAGTGATTTTTTTCATGGCTCTATTGGCAGCAGATAAAGTTGACAGGCAGGGAGCAGAACACGTGTTCCTGTGCTGTTCTGATCACAGGCAGACTCGTAAACCCACGTCAGATAAAATCAACATGCAGGCAAGCAGCCCCAGTGGCAGCTTCATGTAAAGCTTTTGGGAAAGGCAACTTTCACTCGCTGTTAGTTTGGTTTAGAAGCAAATGTTCTTCTACAGCCATGTCTTGCCTGCTGACATCCAAATAATACCATTGCTTCTGTTCTCATCCTTCTGGGGAGCAGACAAAGACTTTCCATCAGCTTCTAAAAGACAAATTTTCAGCTGACACGAATCATGTCTATAATAATCAGTGTTCTGAGATACATCAGCTGGCCCTAAATACAGCAGGCATGCTGAAGCCTTTTGTTTACAGCAGAATTTCCCTGTTGAATTAAACAGAGACTTCTGCTAAAAAAATCAATGTCACAGCATACCTCACTGACATTATTTTAAAACACAAATGATTTTTAGATCCAGATCTATATACCAAAATAGATTTCCTTTGCATTTTTTCCCCATTTACTCATAGCATTAGGGAAGATGTATTTCCATAAATATATTGGAGTCCATCTTCAGTTCAATGTGCAGGAGTTAAAGTGGAGGATTTGTAGAAGGTTTTTGCTGTTGTTTCTTGGTTGCTTTATAGAAAGCTGTGTCAAAAATACAGTTCTGAAAGAATCATTAAAGTATTTTCAGGTGTGCTGTATTATATTGCACATATTCAAATACAAGATTAGGCCAGGTTCTTCTCAGCTGTACTTAGCAAACTGTGGAATAATTATTTCTCTACATGCACAGTGTCCCTCTTCAGAAAAACAGTTTAGATTTCCATTGACGTGGTCAGGGACATTTCAATGTCCATCTCAATCAATGCCATTGGCAACGTCCACACATTCTTGGCTTGTGGAATTGTTTTGAGCCCATTGAATTTCAGCTGAGGATCCATTCCAGGAATTGAATTTATGACCAAGGTGAATTAAAGCAGTTAGTGATGATTTTCATTTCTCATGCATTGGTTTAGTAAGGTTGGTCTAAACAGGATCAAGTAATATTATATGTCCTTTTTTAGGGAAAGATGAGAGAGGATTTCTTCTAAAATCCTATGTAATCCTCCTCATATGCCAGTAAGGTGAAATGAGTTAAAATCACACTGATTTATTTCAGCTGGATATATTCCAGATGTTTTCCCAGGATTCTCATTGGGAGTTTGCTTGTGCTTCATACCCTGCAGAAGCACACAAATTTCAAGAAGTAGATAAAAAGAAGACCTTGCTGTGCTGGATGTTTAGCTGATGAGGTCCAGTAAAACTGAGTTCCTTCCTGGACAGAGTTTCCACTTGAGTGGACTTCAGATTTCCACCAAAATCCTGGAGACTTCTGAGGAAATACTCAGGTACATGTGAACAACAAAACACGAACCATTTCAATTTTCCTGAAACAGTTGTTTCTCTGGGGAGCCACGTCACGTTTGCTCCATCTACTGCAAATTTTGGTGGTTTTGGCTTTGATTCTTGGAGCTTCTCCTGCTGTGCACATTTTGACAAACAGGAACTTCCCTGCCCAAGGACTGCAGAGCAGAGTCACATCCAGAACCTGCCACCCTCGTTTTCATTTTCAGTCAGGTTGCACTTACCTGAAATATGGTACATGACATGTTAATGACACCGAATCCTTTGCATTCTGATAATTCATCTCTTTTGAACTGAGGAGAAATTATACATAAGAGCAGAAAAGAGCCAGGGCTTTTCAAAAATTGCAGGCCTTTTATGAGACTTTTAAACAGACAATTCTGTCTAGGAACCTGTTTTTTCACCGCTTCAAAATGAGCCGGAAAATAATATAAGAAAAAAAAACTTGCGTAAAATAACTCAAACCCAAAACCAGATGCACATTTATTTTTGCTAGGATTATATGATCAAAGCCAGTGAGAGAAAAATACTTAAAAAAGGCATAACTTGTACATGACTTCAAGGCTAATTTAATTTCCTCTCCCTGTCAAATGGTGTACTTCTAGTGTCATAACAAAGTCAGGAAAATATGTCAAATTTTTAAAACTTCTTCCACTTTCTAAAATACTGAAAATGACTTTTTTTTTTTTTGATAGTGTTTTACTGGTTTATGCATGTTAAAAAAATTGCATTCATATACTTATTTTTTTACTGGTATTGTATAAGTTGAACAAGACAATATTGCAGTAGCCATTAACTGTGTCTCACATACACACATTTCAATGCAAACACAAAATTCCAGACTTTCTATTTGCCATTTTGCTGTTCCCACTTCCCTAATGCATTGTCTGTATGCCTGAACACATTCTGGAATTAAATGGGACAAGGGAGACGCAGCACAATAGAAATTGCAGGTTATTGCAATTTAAAGATATTCGGTGGTGAATGAAATTTGAAAGTCTGTCATTTGGCTAGCAACAGCAGGAGGGAAAACTTTAAAAGGAATTGAGAGAAAGAAATTTTTAGCAAAGGTTTGGGATGGAGGAAAGAGCACCTAATGCAGGAGAGGAAAAGTGGTACAGGATGAGAAGTAGCTCCAGCTGTGGGGAAACGAGGCTTTGGAAGAAACATTTTTGGAAGAGGTCAGGGAGAGGTACCAGGAGAAAGCTAGAAAGGAAAAAAAGCTGCGTCCATGGGGTGAGACTCACATCCATTGTGGTATGGAGAGGCACAAGGAAAATCTGCATGAATCCTGAGTTTGATGAGATTTGAAGAACATCCCTGCATTATGTCTGGAGGTACTCATGGAATTGAAGACCACTGTGTTTTCCACCTCCCTCTGGCTGCTCTGTCCTCTGGACAGGCTCTGCCAGAGCACAAGAACCAATTAGGAAAATGGGATCAGCCACAAGAAAAGATAGACCAGGATTTCAAGCATATATGTACTTTTTCTCTTTTTTTTCTTTTCTCCCCCACTGCAAAGAAAACCAGAAAAATATGTTGTGCTAGATAATGTGAAGATAATAGTCTCCCTCTGAACAAAATGTTCTACTATTATTCTTATGTTAATAGTTATGGGAGATACAGCAAAAATCTAATAACAGAACTGGAGATAAACAAGACAACAGTTTTGTGAAGTTTTCAGTAATTGAGGTGCATTTTAACACCTTCCAAACAGGAGATGATGACTGAGAGCACCTTGCAGGCTGATATTTGCTTTGCTATTTAATTCTCAAAATCTCAAACTAAGAGTTCCTAGATGAAGGAGCTCTTTTGGGAAATGTGGCTGGAACAACTGAATGAAAAAGGAACAAATGCTGCTTGGAGCTCCATTTAGTAGGGCTGAGCACCAGAAAAGATCACTTTACTTCCAGAAAATAGTGTTTGCTACAGTGTGAGGACCAGGCTGGGTTTGGGTGCAATGGCAGGAAATCAGTTTGAATATGGGCTCACTGATAACATATGTAAAGTTTACTCAATTTCCTTTAAACCTCATAGGAAAGTCTTTGGGGACTTCTAAGCCTTATATTTGTATTCAGACAACTGCCCGGAGTTACAAAGTGCCTCAATAGCTGCAGTTATGGCTGCTACAAAATATAGTTTTAGCCGTGCTGACACCTACATTGTATTCAGTATTCTCTCGTGTGTCTTTGGCTGTATGTTATTTTCATTCTGCTTTAATCATGGAGCCTCAGAGAGGAATTGTTAGTCTAATGAGCTCTCTCTCCTTGTACAGCCTGATTAATGCTGCCAGGGCAGCTTGTTTGTGCTGTAGCAAAGATCTGTGTGCTCTGATCTCCGTTGTGGTGTTTTTAGTGTTCCCTGGCTGGTGATAAAAAGGCCAACTGCTGAACAGCTGCATGCACCTCTGTTCCCCACTGCTGCTGCTCTTCCTTCAGGGATGCAGCCCCTGCTGCAGGTCCTGGTGGCTTCTCAGCCACGGAGAGGCCGTGGTGGACACAGGCTGTGGATGCTGGAGAGTCAGCATTACCACAGGCAGCAATTTTCCTAATTTGTTCTCGATTTGCTTGCAGCAGTGCATTCCTCCTATGTATCTTCTGGTGTTGTACCCATTTCTAAGAGTAAAGAAACAGATGTTGGGTTCTTGTTTTCTGTGTCTAGATTGGGGAATGCCCTGTCCAGTGCACAAAGCATTAAGGGAAGTTCTTCATGAGATCTGTGCCACGGGTGACTGGGCAGTGTGGAGAAGCCCAGTTCCCTGCAGGCTGGCAGAAGGGGTTTCTCTGGAGGAAGCAGTGGCCATTCCACCCATCCCTCCAGCAGCTGTCCTCTTCTCCAGCTCCCATTATCCCACAGAGCTCCAAAGAGCAGCCCCACAGGACTCTGCTCCCAGCCCGAGGGTTTCTGTACCCTCCTGCCTTTGCCAAGGAACTTTCTGCCTGTGGATAACACAAGTCCCCAGGGAATGGCAGTGAGAGTGAAGTCAGAGCTGCTCCCTGGTGAAAGCTCAGCAGGGATGTTCCATGGCTGCCTTGGGACATGTTCCTGGTGTGCAGCTCATTTTGCAGGGAGGTCCAGGTAAAGGCTGTGGTAACACGAAAGGGATTCGAGCAAGTGACCACAGAACAAGGAAAGACTTTAAAGCATCTGTGTTTCTTCTGCTGTCTCATATCTGTGTACAGCTGCTATGGAAAATTCTAGAAGGATCACATCAGGCATCACTGAATCCATTCTTTGGCTGGCTTTTTAGGGAATGCTCCATCAAGTGCCACACTACACCTCTGTGTACATCAAGTGTTAGATAAAAAAGGGAAAGAATGTTTCCTGATGTATGGTATAGATTTTGCCTTTTGATTCCTGTGGATTTAAAGTAATTTCTTCACTGAAAAAGCTTTTAATCCGGATTTGTGCTGTGTCCATGATTCAGGACCTTGTAGGATGCTCAGGGCAGAATATGAGCTCAGTGGACCTTTGTGAATCTTTCTGTCATCATCTTAGAGGATGGGAGTGTACAAAATTTCTCGCACCTATATTTTGCCTTCTGTTTTAAAAAGTCTTCAAGTACGTGGTAAACGTGTAAGCAGTTCCCAGGATTTCCAAGATTAGCTGCCCCTTACTCTGCCTTTCAGAAGAAATACTTTGCCTCAGCAAGTGCTGCCACTCAGGCGTATCTTGGTTTGTATTTAAATAGCTCTAAACCACTGAGCTCTACCTCTGTTTTGTCTAATACAAATGCAGGAGGCTTTAAAGACTGGCCACTGGAGCAATCTCATTTTAATAAAATACCTTCAATTCTCTTTCTGCTGAGCACTGTGTGTTTCAGGATTGCAGCCCTGGGAATCTACTTAGCAAATACTGAATGGAATAATGGCTGCATTCAAGCACTACCACAGCAATGCCAGCTCCTTTTCTGTTTGTTTGTTTATTTGGGCTTTTTTGAGCAGGATGGGGCTCATTAGTGGTCCTGAAGCATTTCAAGCCATTCCTGTGTTAGGTTTTGCAGATTTTCTCCCCGTTTGGGGACTAGGCTGCAGATCTCATGCAGCAGCTCAGTGTGGCCATGTTGCACCTCTGTTGTTATGGAATGTACTCTTTATATTTTAAAATCCTGGCTACTGGAGATCTTTTCTTCATAAACTCACAGATACTACAGTTCTGCCTAACTCCAGCTGAAGGTGTTGGAATTCTTTAAAAGATGGAGATTTTAATCAGACTTTCCCCTTTAAATTATTTGTTTAATTTTCTTTTAATTTGGTTCTACTCTGGAGATTTTATAGAGCTGAGTGTTGTGTGTTTTCTGCCAGAATCTAAGGGGGTTTAATGAGTTGGTTTGGAGTAGCTGTTTTGGAATCCATAATGGAAGTTGAGGTCTCAGAAGCATTTCAAAACTTTGTTACCACTATTTAGTACCCAAGAGTAGAAGACCATCCCAATACCACATTCAGCTCCTTAAAACACTAATTTTTCTGCTCCTTAACACTAAGATATATTGTAGATGGTGTTTTTTTTCTCCTGGATTCTCATGTATTTATAAATCGCTTTCTAAGTTATTTATATTTCAAGCTGTTCTGGAAATGGGAATACAAACAAACAAGTAGAAAAAAAAAACCCAGAGTATCTTGAAAAGAAATTCAGTGGGTGGAAGGAAATAGAATTGTTTGTAGCAACTTACAGGTTTCTTTAAGGAGTAAAAGTGGAGAAGATATCCCTTCATAAACAGATCTGTGTCTGTTTTTAGATGAAGCTAGGAAATGGCATTATATTGTTTTTCTTGTGGTTGGTCACACAAGCAGACCAGCCTTTTAATCATTGCAAATTCCTTGCACTGAAAAAATGACCTTTTTAAAAAATATATATTGGGATGTAACATAATTTCAAGGCTTAATGAGAAAGGAAAGTCTGGCTGGATAGAGACAATTTTTCTTGATAAGATGAAGCATTCATGGGGAGAAGCATTGATAGAAAACATGGGGGATTTTTGTTGGGTTTTTCCTTATTTATTTTTTTTTCTCTTTAACCTCATAAGTGTAAATCAATGGAAAATGGTGGGTAGGAAAGTGGAGGTAGTGCAGCTCCTCCAGGTGTTCTCCTGCCATTGCTCCTCTGACTCCAATTATTTATTAACATAATAATGTTAATAAAGGGACCTGCTAGTAGTTACTTGTTTATTTATAGACATTTGTGCTACTTTTTGCAGAATGTTGTCTTTTATGCTGTTCTGTACTAATGTATTTTATGGAATTAATGCTTGGGACAGAATGAAACTGGCTATTCAAATATTTGATTTTGGTTTTTTGCTCTACTTTATAACACACAGCTCCTTAAAGACAGAATTGTTCTTCTTCCAAGATGAAAAAAGTTGGATGGAGGGATTTATTTGTCCTAGTTGTATCTTTATTTAAGCAATAGGAAGAGAAGAGGTGGGAATCCAGACCTTCATGTTCTTGGTGTAAAGAGAATGATTTACCTTGCAAAGGGCAGGAGGATCTGACCCCAGGGTTATTTCCTTGCTTTAGGGAATCAAAATTTGACAGACCATGCCAGAAACTGTGAAAGGCCCAAAGCTGCCTCTTGGTACTGAGGGGGATTTGTGAGCACTCCAGCCTGATAATATGATTCCTTACGAGCTTCTGGTTTATTCCTTTGACTTATTTTCTGTTTCCATAATCCTGAAGTTTCTCTCTGTTTTGCCTAAAACTGGCTCCCAAAGTTCTGTTCTCCTTTTCTCTCTCTAAACAGTTATTCAGAACAGAAGAAAAGTTACAATGTCTCTTTAGACATTTTTGAAAACTTCATTAAATAATTCATTGCTCAGTTGTGATGATACTTCAAGGGAGATGTGGCCTTGGTGTTATTCAAGAATTTCACTTATGTGTGACCTTGATCATAGCAGAAAGAGTGAAATGATGCTATCACATGTAAAATGTGTTATTAACACATATCTTGTTTCTGAACTTGTACTTTTCCCACAGTTGGTGATGAACTCAGGATATCTCATGTAGTGCTGTAGAAAGCTGTGTGTTCCCTGTGCCTCACTGGAAAATGATGGTACCTCAGAGGTCTCCTTTGCTTTCCAGTCCTTGGTATTTCCCAAGCCATCCCCCACTTCCCTCCACACAAAATCTTGTGTCACAATAAAACCAAGCGTGGCAGGGAGCAGCTCCCAGGGCAGTGACCCTCCTCTTGTGTCTCAGAGAGGGGGAAGAGCCCTTTCCACCATTCCTTGAAGGATGGCCAGTGGAAAAGCCCACAGAGCAGGGTGATCTGTTTGTGAATATTTTTGATCTATTTTTGAAGTGCTGCTGTTTCAGTCCCATTGGAGATTTTTGATGAGCAATTCCCTTTCCCCTCCTCCTCTGCAAGGATTGCCCCTTCTTAGGAGAGGGATGCTGTGGGTGCTGGCTGATGACTACACAGAGCTGTAGGAGTGTTGTGCTGAATGCTCCATGACAAATTAGTCCTTTACACTTTCCAGCACATTTATGATATTTATTTCTACACCATGTGTGGTGAGCTGGTTTGGAATTCTGCTGGGATCATCCCCACTGCTGCTGCTGCTGAGACCAAAATCGTGTTTCTTTGGGGGAGGATCTTTTACAGCCACCAGGATTCTGTGGTCAGCCTACAGGTGTCAGGAACACCTGACAAAGCAAGCACTGCTGATAAAGCCTGAACTGTCAGGGAAGAGCAGTCAGCAAGGAAAGAAAGGTGCTGCCTAAACAGTGACTACAATGTGCTGCTCACAATAATGCAGAAAGAGCCTTTATTGAATGCAAGTTCAAGTTAACAACGCTGTGTTGAAAGCAGCTGTCAGGTGTATGGAAAATACAGTCAGGCAGACATCATTTACACTTCCTTAATGCATAACCCACAGGAAAGCTCGCAGGGGAAGAGCACAATAACTAATTGACAGCTCAGAGGCTGGGATTTTTTGTTTTGCTGTAGTTTTGCAGAATCTGTGATAGAATTTCTCTTAGAAATTAACACAAGATATTATTAATTAAGTGGATTTGTATGATCTTTAACTTCTGAATTTGTGTCTTAGGTTCTACTGACACTTGACCACCTGTTGAAAGAGTTACATAAATGAAGGGAGCTTGTGTGTTTCTAACTCCCCAAATTAACACCCACAGCAGCATTGTTGGGAGATAAATATCTTCCAGCCTTATGTGAGGTCCTGGTTCCTTGCATACAACACTGCTGTTCAACTAGGACAGAGAAAAGCTCTCTGTTAAAAACAGACACAGGTTTTTCAGAACTCCCTGTGCTCTGAAGCGTGTGCAGGTCTCAGAGGTGCAGAGTGATGATGGTGGGTAAATACCTGGATGATCCATCAGGTGTGCAAACATCCACCTGTGCCTGCTGCTGAGGGGAGCTCCTGCACAACTGCTCCCGTGTCAGTGCCAGAGATCAGGGCTTCACAGCACAGCCCGTCAGGAGGCTCAGGTGTTTCCAGAGCCTGCCAGAGGAGCTGTGCTTGTGAAAGTGCTCAGGCTGGGGGAGGATGGCTGTCACATTTTGCAGTCGGGAGTCAGGGCATGGATCAGGACTCGCTGATGCTCTCAGTGGTGGCCTGGTGACAGTCATGGAGAACCAGGCAGGCAAGGGTGACAGCCAGTGCTCCTGACCACAGATTTGAGGGAGCATCACCAGCTCCTCACAAAATCCGTTAATTTATATTCATTAATGATAATTAATTCACAGTTGATAAGCACTGGGGAAAAGTTTCAGGTGGATCCTACGTTGTTAATATTTATTATAAAGGAGATTGCTGCAGACACACTCTGCATTTTGTAGCATCTCTACTGAAAAACTTTTTTCTGCAAATTTATATGAGATCACATAACTAATGGCTGAACATAGAATAACCAGTACAAACTCTGAAAATTGTACTTCTGAAAGTCTTGCCAGAGGAGATTTCAAAATGATCCAAACACAGATAGATGAAAAATAATTTCAGAAGCTTACTGTGAATATTAATATTCAGAATTAAGAGGTTTACATGTTATTTTTAGAAGTGTCCTCCACTATTGGGAGTTACAGCTACAATTTCCAACAAAGTTTTAAATAGGATAGTTTAAAATCATCCTTTCTTAAATATTGAGGTCTTTTCAAAATGCCAAATAGAGGGGACACCATGTGATCTGAACATCCCATATTAATGACCTGCTCCTTCAGTGTCCTCTGTCTCCAGAGGCTGATGTTGCTGCAGTCAAATGCCCAGTGTAGATGCAAGATATTGTCATGTTGGGATGGCTGCTGAAAACCCTGTGTTTTCATTTCTAAATTACAAAATATTTTTAAGCAAATGTGTTATTAACACCCTTCATGTGAAGGTGGTACATGTGTAGAACTGTAAGCACATGGTGAGGGAAAAATGTGTGTATGGAGGTGAGACTGGAAGTGCTTCAGCCACTTGTTTTGGATGAACAAACCTTGGCAATGAGAGAGAAACCCCAGTTTCAGGAATTCCCTGGGTTATTCCAAGAGAAATTCTCCTCTGATGCTGCAATCCTCCCCAAAGCTAGGGGGAAATCTGATTGAGACTGCTCACTGTGGGCTCTGCACGAAAAGTGAGGCACCAAACCTGGATCTAACACCTGTGCAGATGTCCCTGGGGACCTGGCCACAATTCTTGGAATGTTCAAATGACTCTCCCTGAGACACTGCAGAGAGGGGCACAATTTAGGAACAGCCCATCAGGCCCCGTTGAGCCAAACATGAAACTGCAAAATCAAACACGACGAACTTTAATTTTGAGTTCCCCTGGTTTTATTGCTAAATATTCCAGTATCACATCAAGCACTGAAATGAACAGAGCTGCAGTGCCCCTCATTTTTTAGGGAATCCAGTGGCTGTACAATTTAGTGACTAAATTTGTTAACAACCAGAAGGATGTACCTATACATCAGCATTAGCAAAATAACCATTTGTTTTCTTTACCTGTCAGCTTAAGTTGTGTTACAGAGTTGGCTTTTACAATGCTGTCGTTTCTATTACGGATGTCAGATTTAAAGGCTAAGAAGCTGCTTTGTCTTGTAACATTCAGTTTTGTTGCTTTTTCTGCACATATCAATTCTTATTCTTCATGTTTTACCCTGTTGTAGCCTCGCAGCGCTCTAAGGGGCCATAACACAAAGTGAACTTGCTCTTGAAAAAAAATCTGTGCCCAACAGAAATTTTTTTAAAAAAGCAACCAAAAAGACAAAACCCAAAAAAAAACCCCAAAAAAGCAACTTACTTGCTTTTACATCTGGACAAGAATTCAGAGCTGTGAAACAAGAAAGGAAAAATGTTGATGTGAAAACATTGCTGTGAAGACAGCAAAGCATTCTAGTGACAAAATATTTGGTTTACAAACTTACCAGACTCTGAATAGCAACAGTAAATCTATGAAATAAGTTTATAAAATATCAAGTTTATGAAAACTCAGTTTCGGACTCCTAAGAGCATTTTGGCATGAATTGGAGGGAAGAGGAGAGTGAAATGAACCATTCAATCAAAAAAGAGGAAAAAAATCATTATTTTATTCCAAATTTTCAAAGTAAACATAATGTGCTTCGGGAAATATTTGTATTCTGAAAATAAAAGAAAATAAGATTCTTTAGTTTGGGGTTTTTCCCTTCAGTTGTTTTACAGGGCTTTAGATAAGGCAGGTAAGGAAGAATTGCTTTAGCAGTGTTAGAGAAACAGGAAGATTTCCTTTATCCTGATAAACCCAAGACCTAAATTTATTGATGCAGAAAAATCAATTCATTTAGTGAAAAAAAATATTATTTACTACTAGCTAAATTCTTTATTTTGATGGAAACAATTTGTTTTCCCCAATAAGTGTCAGGAGCCGTCAGGGTATTTGGAATGGAGTTTATTCAAGGGCTGAAATGAACGGAGCTCTCAAATGAGAGAATTGAGAGGTGAGAGAAAAACAAATTATTTTAATGCCATTCAGAAGAGGTCCTGACTAATCAGATAGTTGTTCATGGCTCCTTGCTGTTTAGAGGACAGAATAGCATAATTTAGTGAAATATTTGCACTACAATGCTTGCAAATTTGGGGAAATGGAATTTGGATTAAGCCGGGATTATTTTTTGATCTTATCCCTTTCTGCTTCCTTTTTTTAAAATTTTTTTTCTTTTTGGTGAATATGAGCAGTGCTGATGTAGGAGCATAAAGAAAATGGCTTATTTTCTTTGAAGTGTCAATAGCATTGTCAGGCATTTATCTGAGTAAACACACAGCAGAATGATTAAGTCAGGGTGAAGCTGAATGCATGAGACACAAATTAATTTTAGCATTGTTTATAATCTGTACACTACACAAAATCCAGAATGCTTAGCACTGGGAAAAAGTACTGAGCTGTGTAAATGTCAAAATGAGAGATGGGAAATGAGTCATTGCCTTTTGGTTTTGGAAAGAACCCCTGGTTTGGATTGGTGAAATCGTTACCAAAGACATTCCCTAACTCCGGGATAATGGGGGCAATTAGAGGAATGGCATTGCCAGTGCTGATGAATCCACATCCCATTGTGCCCAGGGTGGGGAAATGTCATTTTCTACAGGTGTGCCTTGCAGGGGCACTGAAACACATCTCCATGTGCTCCAGCACCTCTGGGCACTGCCAGAATGTTACTGTGAAAATGAAGGGGGGTGAGAAGAAAATGTGTTTTTGTGAAGATTGGTCTGTCGTAGAATCATAAAATCACCGACTGGCTTGGGCTGGAAGGGATCTGAAAACTCCTGTTCCACCTCTGCCGTGGGCAGGGACACCTCCCTCTACCCCAGGCTGCTCCAAGCTCCTGCCCTTGGGCACTTCCAGGGATCCAGGGGCAGCCACAGCTGCTCTGCACCCTGCTCCAGGGCCTGCCACCCTCTGAGTGGAGGATGTCTGTACAGTTCCATCTCAACACCAATATTTCCACTGCAGCTTAATCAGAGCCTTCTGAGAGCACTGCAAAGCCCCTTTGTCACCAGGATCTGAGCCTGAGCCATGTCAGGCATTGGGTACAAACTTATAGCAGGCAGCAGTGAGTGTCCCCTTCATGTGAGAAAATAAAAGCAGAAATATTCCAGTGAACAGATGAAGCCAGACAAAGAATTCTATGGCCCAAATCTCTCTGAAGCAAAAACACGTAATCAAAAAAGCCAGGCTGTATTCATGGCAGCAGAGAGGTTTCCTAGAAAGAACATGAAGAAGCCACTTAAGATCAAACTCTACTTAAAAACCCTCTTACAATATCAACTCATTAAAAATTAAATAATTTTCTGTTTTATAGAATAACTTATTGAGGATATGTTAAACTCCAGCGTGTGCTGTATGTTAAAGATCTGAGTTGTGTTTGTACACAGAATTGGTACTGGTATTTTGATACTGCTCATTATTAAAAAAGAAAATCTCTCTATAAAATGTAATATAGGCAACCAGTTTCAGTTTTATGTTTACACCATTTATTTAAAAACACACAGCAAAAACAATTTACAAAAATAGAGGAGAAAAGTTAAATCACTTCTTCAAGGAGGCATCATCCTATATTTATAGTTTGGTAAACATAACATTAATCAGCTGGAAAATGTTCAGCAAAATATAAAACCGTTCTGGGCTCTAGCTCAGAGAAATATATGTAGAAAAATATATCTAGCTCCTCTACTTCAAAAGGGAGTGCAAAGCTGCTGAACCTGCGGGAAAATCAATTTTCTGCGGCGTAAGTGGCTTGCACAAAATTTTGCAGTGCACCATCTAGATTTTTTTTTTAATTTAACTGATTTACTTCTGTTCCCCTAACAAGTATCCGGGCTGCAAAAGCATCCAGGTTACTCCTCCAAGTGCTGTTGAAGTGATATTGAAACACTTGTTGGAAAATAAAAAATAAAAACTTGATGCCGTTGAAAGAAATCACACGAGATGCACATTTCTGCCTTCAGAGCTTTCACCTTCAGCAGTCTTGGCTCAAGCCTGCTTTCCACCAAAAACTGGGAGCAGAACTCGAGGCTCTTCACTTTGGTGGTGGTCCCAGTGAGGTGGCTCAATGGGAAACTCCTGGTGACACGATCAGGCCCTGACTTTGTGCTGAGAGGTGACCAATTCCCAAATTTGCTGCTCTTTGTACCAAAATGGGATAATCAAATCAAATCTTTATTGAAGAACCTTCCTCTCTGTGTTTGCTCTGCTGCCAGCAGTGACAAAGTGTGTCCCCAATAGAGTTTTTGTGATTTTTTTTTAAGAACCATCCCTAGAGAATAAGCATGCTCCATTCCCTCTTTGATGTGCTGCCCAGGGACTTCAAAGAAAAACTTACACAAAATACATCCTCTTAAAAACTGCTTTGTTTCCAAATCCCAGCTACAATTATTAATGTAATGTAGGTTGACTTTTTAGATTACATTTGATTTAATTTTAGATTATGTTATTATTTCTTTGACCGCATTTTGTCTGCACCGATATAAAGGTGCGTTTCTTAGGTAAACTTCACTCCTGAAATGAGCAGGCTGAGTGTTGTACATAATCTATCCTCATTTCACACGATGAGACTTTCAAATTTGGATCTTTTCAGCTGAGTGCCTCCCCCATCACTGCTGGAGCTTGCTGTTTTGAGGAGAGAGGGCTGTATTACAGTAACTGATGGGGTTTTGCTGGCTGGCAAACACTGTTCAACCCTGTGAAGCAAGATCAAGCTCTCTCATGTAAAATGCATTGCTGCTAACACTGGGAGATTCAATTATAACCGTCCTCTTCCAAGATTTATCTTCTGAAGAGTGATGGGAAGGAGTAAACTGTTGAAAGCTTGAAAGGATGGTGAGTTGCCACTTTGAAATTTGGAGTATTTTCTGTCGCTCTGCTTTTTCTGCCTGTCCCTCCTGATCTGTGGGTAACCTCAGGCTATTTGTCTGTTGTCAGGAGAGTCACTGGGTACAAAGCCAAGTTTTAATAGTAAAGATTCAAATGCAGGTCCCCAGCACAGGTAGATTTGGAGATTTTGAGATGAAAATGGGCTGTTCTGCAGTAATGCTAACATTGAGGTGAATCATTGTCCACATTGGCTTTGCAGCTGAAGAATGAAAACCCCTCAGCCCCATCTGACCCTAGGGGAGCTCTGGTTTTGTTTTGATACTGAGCTGTCTTGATGCCCCTGTTTCCCACCCCTCATTTTTTGGCAGAGGTTTGTAGGGGCAGTGTGAGACCTTCCCTCTGTGCCCACATGTGAGCCCCAGGTGCTGGAGAAGGTTGGGACATCCTGGCTGGAGTCCACCTGGTGGAATGCCAGGATGCTTCAGCTGAAGTGGTTGACAACTCCCTGGCAGAATTCTCCCTCCTGCTAGGAAGGAATGAACCCATGAGCCAAGGTGTGCCCCTCCTGCTTGGAAGGATTGCTCTCTGCCATTCCTCTCCCAAACTGTGCCCCTCCTGCTTGGAAGGATTGCTCTCTGCCATTCCTCTCCCAAAGTGTGCCCCTCCTGCTTGGAAGGATTGTTCTCTGCCATTCCTCTCCCAAGGTGTGCCCCTCCTGCTTGGAAGGATTGCTCTCTGCCATTCCTCTCCCAAAGTGTGCCTCCCTGGTTGGGAGGATTGCTCTCCGCCCTTCCTCTCCCCAAGATTGTCCCTCCTGGTT
>VZTB01005271.1:970439-982305 GCA_013397245.1 Thryothorus ludovicianus | reverse complement strand
TCCTGCTTGGAAGGATTGCTCTCTGCCATTCCTCTCCCAAAGTGTGCCCCTCCTGCTTGGAGGGACTGCTCTCTGCCATTCCTCTCCCAAAGTGTGCCCCTCCTGCTTGGAGGGACTGCTCTCTGCCATTCCTTTCCCAAAGTGTGTCCCTCCTGCTAGGAAGGATTGCTCTCTGCCATTCCTCTCCCAAGGTGTGCCCCTCCTGCTTGGAAGGATTGCTCTCTGCCATTCCTCTCCCCTGCATCTGGGCTCTCGGGGTGAGATCTGTGCTGCTCCTCCCTCCAGTGCTGGGTGCTCACTTTGTGGATGGCTTGAGCAGCCACCAGCTGGGATTGTCAGCAAGAGCCCTCCTGACTCAGGCACCTTCATAAACAGCAGAAAACACAGAGGCAGTGAATGTCAAAAACCTCCTCTGTCAGTCTTATGTATTTTGGTAATGGCTTTGGCACTGAAAATGACTGAAATAATGCCACTGAAATGTCCATTGAAGCAAGATATAGCTGTGTCTACACTAGAGCTTTTGTCAGTATGGAAATGTCAGAAAACATTATATTCAGAGCACAAATTGCAAGTATAGAACTGACAAAGTAAATTTTGAACAGCGTACTCAAGTGTAATGCTTGAAACATATTCCAAATTGGCAAGTTGCAACCAATCATGGAACAACACCAGCGCTCCAAAAACCTGAGAGAGCCAATGTTGAAATCTGAATAATTGCAACTCCATTTTCACAGTAATTTAAATGGCAGAAGCATTGGCAGAAATTCATGAATAATTTACATATAAGAATTTAGCAATCTGTGGTGAATAGAAAAATAAATGGCAAATCCAATAAATAAATGATTGTTGTGAATTATTTGCTCTGCTCTGATGTTTGCTAAGAAGTATCTTTTTTTTTGAGCTTTCATAAAGTACTGGATTTAAACTCCTGCTTCTCAGGTAAATGCAGTTTTAAAGCAACAGCAGAAAAGTACACAGCTACCTGGGGAAAAAATAATAAACCACAGGCAAAACAATAGGAATGTGCAACAGTCTGTTTTATGAAGGATACATTTAAAAAGGACTTATTTGCCATGCAGCAGCTGCAATTGCAAAATCTGTAGTCCTAGTGAGAAATGTTAGCTGATATATGCAATGATGAGTTATACACTGCAAGAGTTTTTAATTAACTATGTATAAAGTTTTAAGATTTATAGAGGACGTAAAATCTGAGAAGAGAAATTTCTAATTCCCTTCTGCGCCTGTGGGAATGTGATATTATTTTAATAAACAAATTAATTTACACAGCGCCAGTATTTGTTTCCACACAGAATGGATATTGGGTCTGTGTAAAAAATAAATGTTACAATAGATAGTTAAAATAGAAAAATTGTTTGTCTGATTTTCTTTCACTTTGCTTGAAACAAAATAAAGAACACTAAATACTTTTACTGGTTGGAAGGTGATGGTTTTTTAATAAACTCTGACTATTTTGTAGATCTACTAAATCTTTTTTTTTTTCCATAATGAAATTCCATTTCTGACATAACTCTTGAGCAGTGTTACACGTCAGTTTATTGGACTAATGCCTTATAATTCACCTTATGCACGTGTGAGAACAATTGTTTTTCACCCAGGCATTTGTTTAAATTTGTGAATCTGTGGGGCATTTTTGGTGGTTTTCCTCCCTTTGCTTAAATGTAAAATATTTAAAAAACAACTGTTAACAGTTATTGTTGTTTGACCTAGAATAAAAAAAATCATGATTGGAATAATTGGTGAAGGCAGGNTTTTGGTGGTTTTCCTCCCTTTGCTTAAATAGAAAATATTTAAAAAACATCCCTTAACATTTATTTTTGTTTGACCTAGAATAAAAAAATCATGATTGCAATAATTGGTGAAGGCAGAATTAAGTAAATCCTGCATGATGCTTTTACCAAAGCCTTGTGCTGGTGCTTTCTTTCTCCTCCTGCTCAGAAATTGGGACACATTTTGGGTGCAGCTTATTCCATCACATAGAATCAAACCCTCTCCCCACTCATGAACTCTCCAGCTGTCCTGAGGCCTAAGAATTACAGAACTTGCTCAACTGACCACTAACCCTTCCCTTTGGAACACGTGCATTTCCTTTCCTTTTGCCTCTTATCCATAATCTTGTAACTTTTTGTGGAATCTAATTTTTGGTTTTTGATTTTTCCAACTGATGTTATTCCATGTTGTGTCATTTGTGCTACCTGGGAAGAACTGGTGTCTGCCTACTATTGAACTTTAATTATTTAATCTTATTTAATCCCAAATATCAATTTGATCATCCCTGCCTAACATTTTCAACACTTTATACGTGTGCTTGGCCTTAACATGATTTTTCTCAGGGAGTTTCTGTGGCTGTTCCTGGTTTCTGTAGACCACAGGATACATTTTGAACAAAGGAATTTTCAGCTTATAGCCAAACCCCATTTCAGTGCAAATAAAAACCTGATGGCTTCTGTAGATGGAGACAATTAAATAAATTTAACATGCTTGGCCTATGGAAAGAAAGCTTTCCTGTTCCTGAGAATGGCAGATTTTGTGACACTCTCTATTGTCACTTGGTGCTTTCAGGTGGTAGTCAACTTTCTGAGACTATTTTGTGGGTGCTGATTGACTATTCTGGCACTGCCAGGTTCCTTCCTAGGCGAGTCTTGATGCTTGTGTCCAAATGTTTTTTTTCTGGAATATATACATCTTCACTCTGTGTGGTGATTCCAATTTATAGGAAAGCAGACTCTCTCTCACTGGAGAGAGCCATCCTGAGCTCTGGAACAATTCCTTCGCAGAAATGGTTGTAAAACATTGGGACAGACTGCTCAGGGAAGTGGTGGAGTCACCATCCCTGGAAAAATCTTGTGGATGTGTCACCTGAGGACATGGTTTAATGATGAACGTGGTGGTGGTACTGGGCTGGAAGTTGGACTTGATCTCAAAGGTCATTTCATGAACTATTCCATGGTTCTATGGAAGTGCCTGCTGTGTGACCTCAAATGAACAATTTACCTGGAGCTCCCAACAAGTTAACACAGAGAAAAATTGTTTTATTTTCCATGGCTATAAAGGAGGGAAGAAAAGGGGGAGAAATGCAGAGTCTCCTCCTGGAACAGCGAGTGCTGTAGTAAGATAATGTATTTCTCCTTTAGTGGTTTGGAAAGCTGGAGGAGGAATGAATAATCAGGAAACAAGTCTGGGAAAGCAACTAAGTTGAGCAGCACAACTCAGTGGCAGTTATTGTACAGGAATGTTGTGCAGAAAGATTGTGTGAGCAGGAGAGGGGGTGGGAGGCAGGCAAGGGAATCACAGCAAGAGAAACACTTCCCCAAGAGCTGAGCACGTTCCTCCATGTGCTTGTTTGGGAACCTCCCCAGGAGCTGAGCACATTCCTCCTGGGTGTGTGTTTGTGAACCTCCCCAAGAGCTGAGCACGTTCCTCCTGGTGCACATTTAGGAACCTCCCCAAGAGCTGAGCACGTTCCTCCTGGTGCACATTTAGGAACCTCCCCAAGAGCTGAGCACGTTCCTCCTGGTGCACATTTAGGAACCTCCCCAAGAGCTGAGCACGTTCCTCCTGGTGCACATTTAGGAACCTCCCCAAGAGCTGAGCACGTTCCTCCTGGTGCACATTTAGGAGCCTCCCCAAGAGTTGGGCATGTTCCTCCTGGTGTGTTTTTGGGAACCTCCCCAAGAGCTGAGCACGTTCCTCCTGGTGTGTGTTTGTGAACCTCCCCAAGAGCTGAGCACGTTCCTCCTGGGTGTGTTTGTGAACCTCCCCAAGAGCTGAGCACGTTCCTCCTGGTGCACATTTAGGAGCCTCCCCAAGAGTTGGGCATGTTCCTCCTGGTGTGTTTTTGGGAACCTCCCCAAGAGCTGAGCACGTTCCTCCTGGTGTGTGTTTGGGAACCTCCCCAAGAGCTGAGCACGTTCCTCCTGGTGCGTTTTTGGGAACCTCCCCAAGAGCTGAGCACGTTCCTCCTGGTGCTTTTTTGGGAACCTCCCCAAGAGTTGGGCACGTTCCTCCTGGTGTGTGTTTGGGAACCTCCCCAGGAGCTGAGCATGTTCCTCCTGATGCATGTTTGGGAATGTGCTCCCGAGATGTGAATCATGAGGAGGAGTCCAGACACTGAGTGTGCAGACTAGGGAGGATTGGTCTGCAAAGGCTGGAGCAGATGTGGGGGATGTAAAGAGTTTGTTTTATTTCTTTGTTGCTTGTCATGGTTGGCCAGGTAACCTACTTGCACTAAGCCAGGGCTGCTGGGCTCCGACTCCTTCTGCTTGTGAGCATCTCTTGGAGTTGGGATTCATCTGAGATAACTGTTCCACGTCTAGGAAATGGAGAGATTGTGTTGTTTTTTGCCAGTTCAGGATCCATTTCTCTGTAATTTACTCTTCTGTGAAAGCTTCCCTGGTGAAGAATGTTCCCAATCCAGACTTGTCTTTGGCAGAACTTCAAAGCATTAATGAACATCTTTCGGGGTTGTAATGAAATCTGGTTTTGTTCAGCTTTGGAAGGAAATTTTAATGAAGAGTTTTGCGAAATAAAAGGGCTTGGAGGTGACGATCAGGAATTGCTTTCCAAAAATAATACGAGATGAACAAAGTAAAGTGAAGTATGGTGGCAATGCTGCACCTCTATCACTCTACATTGCAGTACAACAGAAGCCACTGCCTGTGCAATAATGAGTCTCATCAGTTTCCAGACAGCAGGCTTTGTAACAACAGAGTATTTATGTAAAACACAGAGGGGAAAGAGGAGGGAGGGAGGGAATGAAAGTTGTCTATCAGGCTGAAAACACAAAGCATTTCGTACTTCAAAACTAATTTTATTTTTAGTTAATATTCATTGATGCAAGTTCTAGTCTATTATTAAGTGAAACTGGTGAATAATTACATCCATCACTTTGAAATGTTTAAGACAAGTGTAGAGTTGTAAAACCAGTTTTTTGTACTGGAATCATCCCCAGAAATGCTTTGAGGGAACCATGATGACACTACAGTTTGATCATGCTCTGAGTCTGAGGGATCTCAGCACGTTCCCAGAATTGCTCCTGTGCATTGTGTTTACAGGCATTAGCCAGCCAGTCTTGATTTCTTGGGAGCCATGAGAAAGTGTCGGGCGTCTCTGTATTCTCATTTTCTTGGCTTCTGTCAGCGTCTGAATGTGACCCATCTGTGGATGAGTGAATGGCAACTGTTTATTCCAGAATAAAGCATGTGCTGAAACGCAAACAAGCAGCCTACAGAAGCACTGAGCTAAGTTTAATTAGCTGTAGAGTTCATTTCAACTTCAGACTCCCAAGTTAACTCGCCAGGCAGCAGAGTTTATAATGCATTTCTTGCTAGATGCCTGCTAGACAGGAGAGCTGATGATATTATATTTGTTGCTAGGTGATGAATTCTGATAACCTTTCTGTTCCTATATTTATAAATGTCTCATGCACTCTCTGCTATAACATAATTACTTATTTATGCCTCAGTTCCTGGATGGAACTACTACAAAGTTGCTAAGCAGCCGTGTGTATAAATATATGACATCGTGTCACTTGAAAACTTTTGGCAACTCACATTTACCAGATAAATTCTCTGTTTGTCACGACTGTAGCCATTAGCAAAGTGGAGCCCAAATGAGGGATATCAGTGTACACAAGGACAGAACTTGATTTGTCAGAAGAGACCACTGATCTGGGAGGGGATGTGAGCTAGAAAAAAGCACAGGTTTAGTGATTTGGAGGTTTTTGCATTCTTTTCTTTTTTTTTAATGGCTTTATAACCAGAAGCAAAGTGAAGATTGACTGATTATTATCTCACCTCTTTAAACTTCATAAGCATTATAATCATTATAGTTATTCTAATGTGAAGGAAAAGAGAGACTTATTCAAACAGATGTGCTGAGGTTTCTGCATTCTAATGCTGCAAAGTGAGGTGACAGTGTAGGAAACCTCTGCGAGTAATTCTCAGTGCAGCCATCAGAGCATTTGTCATTAGTGGGGTCTTTATCAAGCCTAAGGAGAAATGAGGGAAGATGAGAAATCAAGTTTTTTTTTCCTTTATTTGACTTTTCCACAAATTTTGTTATGTTCACAGCTATGAAGGCAGCTGGAATTCAGGTAGTTTTAGGGATAACTGTAATTTATTAAATTTTAAAGAGTATCTGGTGATAAAATTCTCAGATAGCTTTTCATTGCACTCTTTTGTTGACTGTGAAGTTAAATATAAGACACAATTTCATTCACTGGTCCCAACTTTCTGTGGAAACTGCCGGTTATGGGGCTGATCTGTGTCCCTGAAGGTGACAGAAGGGGCTGGAATCCATCACTGCCTCGATCCCAGTCCTAGCTGGTGATTCTGGTGCAAACTGGAGGCTGGCAGCGCTGCCTACACGGTGCCAGGTGAGGGTGGGACATCCCCCTGTGACAACCAGCCAGCAGCAAATCCCTAAAGAAGCAGAGTTTATATCTGAAATATAGATTGTGTGCAGCAATTGACACAACTTTTCATTGTCATTTGCTTCACGTGAAGTTCTTGTTCAAACGTGGAGCAATTCCACCCATTTCAGTAAAAAATGTGAATAACATCATCACCCAGATCATCAAATAATCACTATTGAGCTGTTTGTGTTTTCTCTTGCTTCTGTTGTTGTTTTTTTTTTATTGTTCCTTAGTTATTAAAAGAGGCACAAACTTCAGTAGCCTGATATCTTCCCTTGGTTTATCTCTGTAAACAAATTTCAGGTTGCTTATAAATGATCCTGACTGACAGAATATACTTTCCCTCAGGTCAGTTCTTTTGTGGAAGATACTAAAGCCTGTCTTTCTTTAAAGTATAAAAGGCTGTGTTTGATGTGAATAGAAACTGTTCTGGGAATGACTGTGCAGAGCAAGATTACATGGTGCAATTTTAATTACATTGTTCTCAGCAGTGCAACTTCTCTGATCTTGGTGTGAGAGTCAAAATTCAAACCAAGGTTATTTGGTTCTGCAACTGTTAGTCAAGCACTGATATTGTTTGAAAGAGAAGAAAATTAGTTTAACAAGTTTAAAATCCAGCACAAGTTTAAAATCTGAGAGGTAGCTTTCCTTGTATTTATCACATGGATTTTTGTGTGACATATAGAATTATCTGTGTGTTGGAATTGGACATTACTTGAGTAAAACAAAAGCTTAACTACCAACCCAGTTTGCAAAAATAAATGCTGTTTAGATTCTGAAGTCCTTCTGAAAAGTTATTAATAAACTGTGTCCAAGAGCTTAATGTTATTAATCTGATTTTTAGACTGAGGGCTGAAAAGGAGTGTAGGTCAGTTTTTTGCACATTTACCAGATCAGTCTGGAGAAATCAGCTTTCTACAGGAGGCTCTTAAAACCAGTTTGAGAGAACTCACTTGAGAGAACTTGGTAAAACCACTGAGAGGAATTGTTATTCCTCTGTCAGGCTCATTGATGGAGAACACGAGAAACCAAAAGATTTCCCCTGGAACTGGGAGAGGACCTTTGTTTCACTTTTTCACTGGGAAAGCTGAACAATCTACAGAATAAATGGTTTGAGCAGATTTTCAGGCATGGCATTACTCATTCAGCAGCTGGGAAAATAGGCCAGCAACCTACAGTATCCATTTTGAAAGGAAAATATTGCACAGTGGATTTATTACTCACTCTCATTTCCTTTTATGTATTGTAAATGATGCGTCATCCTCTATTTCTGAAACAAACTCCTACCACTGAGTGCTGTTTGGAAATTATTTCACAGGGCACAGGCTGAAAGCTTTATTCCTGGGGACGTCTGTTAAGGAAACATTGTTATACTTTTTATAATTTTGTAATTATTATCTCTCCAGAAGGAGGGCAGCTGTACATACGTGTCCATGTATTTGGGGTTTTTAACAATTCCTAGCATGTACTGGCCCATAGTTGGGGTTCTGTTGGAGTGTTGAGGTGAGGAAGCAGTGAGCTGAATTACAGATTAGTTGTCATTCCACACGGAAGGTGAAACCAAGACCCAAGACTGAGGAGGTGGAAGCAATATTGCCTCACACAGCATCTGTGGGTAATGTGCAAAAAAGCACTTTGTAGTGATGCCTTATTTAATGAAAAGCCCCTGCCCTTTGACTTCTTGTCTCCAAGTTACTGCCACAGCAAGAGAGATATCTCAAGCAATATTTTTTGTCTCCCATCTCTGATAAAAGCAAGTATATAAGGCTGTGAGTAGCTGCCGTGGATTTTGTACAGAACAAAAGATTTTTTTTATTTTTTTCTTTTTACAATAGTAATTCCTTTTTCCAGCCCCAAATCACCAAATTATTTGAACTTGCCACTGGAGGAGCAGACAAAGCTTCCATTCCTCCAGTGAGGCTCCATATTTCACTTCTGTCATTTATTCACCTTTCTTATTAACGGCCAAACCTCAGACAAATGGAAATGTAACTCAGTGAATCTTCTGTTCATCCAATAGAATGTCATAATTTTTCTTAGATTAATTTAGCACTCATAGAAAAATAGTTGAGTGCTGACAGAACCTCATGCCTTTAAAAAAATTTTAAAAAATTTGAAAAAGTTTTGGCAGTTCACATTAAGAAATGGTAGATGGCTGTAATTATAATAAACTGACCTCGAAGATAGATAGCTTTAATTGTCAACTTGAGAAAAAAATATCCCCATGACCTTTGACTAATTGTCTAGTTAATGGAAAACCTTTACTAAATAAATTTGTGGCTTTGGAGGCATTTGAAACACACTCTGGTGTAAATAAGCTCTTTCTGAGCTGTTTTCACTAGAGGTGTTTCCTGTGAGTGATTGCTTGTTGTTACTTTTTGACATCTGCTGGCAACCTTTCATTTATACAGTTAAATCTCCTGGGACACTGTTTTGTTTTTTTTTTTCCTGAATTCAATCTATCTCCACTGATTAGTTTTCAGTGAATTACATATATCCAGAAATTTGGATTTGTTAGCACTGGTGGCTGCTCAAAGATCAGCTGTGTACCTGTGCAGAAGACAAGGAAATTCATGGTCAGTAGTGCACTGCCTCTCCAAGCTTTATTCAGGCAGCATTCAAAGGAAATAATCCATTATATCCCACTGGGAATTCTTGTACAAATTCAGGCTCCTGTCCAATCTCTCTCCTCTATAGACACGATTAATTTCATATCGACAACTTCTCACAGCTATCTGCAGAGCCACGGACATATTGAATCCAGCTGAATGTCTTTGATTCTGTCTGCTTGTGTCTCAGACCCTGCTAGTGAAGATTTTTTAAGAATCTAAACTTAATTTCATCTTACGTTCTCCTGGGGATCTTGGCAAGATGTTGTGTAAATCTGCTAAAATGGAAAATTATTGATCATTTGCATTACAGTGGGAAACACTTCCACAGAAACCACCAAAGTTTAAAAGTATCTTTTCTGCATATCACTGCTGACTCTGGGGTCATTTGGGCTGCTCAGAATCAATGCAGCATTAGCAGGGAAATGTCACCCTCCTCCCCAGATGTGACAGCTCCTTTGAGACTGGAGCTGCACAAATGTGGTGTCAGTTTATGTCCTCAGCATTTACAGTGAGGAAACAGCTCTGGTTAAACTGAACTCTGTGTTGTGCTCAGAAGATCAATGACTGTGATATAACACCTAAAGGGTTTTTTTTCTCTTTTTTTTTTTTTTTCTTCTTCAGACAGACTCTCTGACATAATATTTTTGTTGAAACAGTGATTTTTCTCTAGGGGTTAGAAGAGCAGCTACAGTAGTGCCATGCCTTATAATGCAGCCACTGACCCAGGAGATCAGTCAATAACACCTCTGTGTTGTAATGAATAAGTCAAGCTAACTTCCAACTGAGAACAACTCATTACAGCTCCTTCCAGCTGATTAAATTTTTGCCCTAAATAAGACAATGGGCAGCAAAATGATCATGTAACATGAGCTGGTGGAGTCTGCTTGGGGAGGAGAGGATGCCTTCAGTTTTGATTGTAGTGGTTGTAATTTCAAGCAGTCACAGACAGCTGATGGAGCCCTGAATAAATTTGTTGGAGAGCACAAAATGCTACTGAGGGATCTTCCTTTCTAGGAGAGAGGAAAGAGGGAGCGTGGTGGGAAAATGCAAGAAGCAGCAGTGACATGGGAAAAGCCAGGAATCCTCGAGTTTGGTGCTGATGGAGCCATCTTGCTCACCTGTGCTCTGTGCAAGCACTTTTGGAATCCCAAACAGCAACCCCAGTGCTGCAGGGGATGGACGTTTTGCTCCAGACCTGGGCTGATACAATTTGTGAGGCCTCTGATTTTAGAGCAGGGCTGCTCGCTTCTGGTTCAGGGTACCAGATGTGATATTCAGATCAAGCCAAGTCGTGTTGTGATGTGCCAGGAGAAGAGAGGCAGAGCTCAGTGAGCTGTGAGAAGATGCCAGAGTCCAGTGTTGGGTAGGAAGGTGAGGAGGGGCAGAGCAGGGCTGAGGAGGGGTTTTTGGTGTGGATGGACTCAGTGGCTTTTCAATCACACACCCAAGAGTGAGTCTTTAGTCAGGTATCTCTTATTGCTCAGGTGATCTGTGCTGCAGAATTTCAGGTTTTTAGCAACTTTGCAGCTCTGCTGGGACTGTAGGTGGTAGAGGATATGCTGGAGAGAGACCAGTGGGACTCTTTTGGAAGAACATCACCCCTTTCCTTGGCTGCAGCTGGCTTCTGGGTGAAATCCCTTGTCTTTCATCATCTAAGGAAGCTTATCTGCTATCTGTGATATGAGCTAGCAATGAATTGTGACAGCACAGAGAAAGCTGTGGCTATTAATAGGAACCATTTCTCCAGTGGAAAGGGTTTTCTCCAAAGGGCAGGAATGAACACCCTGTGCCCGGCAGATGAACTGCTGGCCTAATTTTTGTATCATAGCAGGGCTCTGCACAAATCTAATCATCACACATAAACCACACAGGGATGTTTGCCAGTTTAGGTAATCAGTTTATTTTTGCAGACTTGAAGAGTGTGCACAGGGATGAAGTCTGTTGTTTAGTACTTGTTCTTCCAAAGAAGTCGAATATAAATGTGTATTTGTCTTAAGCAATCCTTGTTACGTTGTGACGAACATTTCGCTGTTGTTCACGTTCCCTCAATTTCTGACTCTCTGGATACTAAATAAGTCATCAATGTAATTTACTTCAGGGGCACATAAAGAAATTATATAAATGCAAGAAAATCATAAACATGCAGTGCAAGATAATAACCCACTGTTGCTTGCTGGATTTGTTAAAAAAATCATTCAGTAACAATTCTACTGCAGAGTTAGAATGTAGCATTAAGTTGTATGAAAACCTTGAGAAAGGATTTTCATAAAATTTATTCATTTTATTAAATGTTCAGTAAGTTTTTTGTGTAAATACTTCAGTCACGCTAGTAAGTTTTCTAATCTCTGAAATCATTATTTCTGCAGCACTTCTAGATATGAAATAATGATAATATATCTTTAGGAGAAACCTATCTGGCTTAACTGTTGATAGTGTCTTGTCTGGACGTTATTCTGCCCTCAAATTGTCAAGGGGCAGCATTTTTTCCTTCTGCTGCTCAGGTGTTTTTGCAGCAAACCAGCAGAAACACACAGGCTACAGACTCACTGCCAGGACTCGTGTTCCAGAGGGGGTTTGAAGGCACCTCAAAGGCAGGGAGAGAAGCTGTTTCTCCTAGTGGACCTTTCTGTTGGCTTGAAAAGCTGGATCTGTTTTTTCCCAGCTCCTGGGCAGGTAGCTCTCGTGGCAGCTTCCTCTCTTGTTCTGGGATGGATTCAGGCGGTCCAGATGTGCTGGTTCCAGGTGGGTTTTATCCTCCACACACTGGCAGGAAAACTCAGCCCTAGGAACCCTGTTGTACTTTGTGTTTGTACAGCTGGAG
>VZTB01005271.1:890881-965970 GCA_013397245.1 Thryothorus ludovicianus | reverse complement strand
CTGTCCCAGAGCTGAGCCTGTCCCAGAGCTGATCCTGTCCCAAAGCTGTTCTGTCCCAGAGGTGAGCCTGTCCCAGGGCTGATCCTGTCCCAAAGCTGTTCTGTCCCAGAGCTGAGCCTGTCCCTCTCCTGCTGTTTTCACTCACCACTCATTGCTAACAAGAGCCTCACCCGGTCACGGTGCTTTATGAATTTTTATACACAACAACGGCACTCAGGAGTGTTTCCATTTGCCTCAGCCATCACTTTTCTCTCTTTGTAGTTAATGAACCTCANCTGTCCCAGAGCTGAGCCTGTCCCTCTCCTGCTGTTTTCACTCACCACTCATTGCTAACAAGAGCCTCACCCGGTCACGGTGCTTTATGAATTTTTATACACAACAACGGCACTCAGGAGTGTTTCCATTTGCCTCAGCCATCACTTTTCTCTCTTTGTAGTTAATGAAGCTCAGCCTCGCCAGTCTCTGTCTCACTTCCCTGTTTTGCAAATGTCGTTGAGCAGGGAGAGCAGAGCTGGGGAATCCCTGCTGGGCTCGGAAGTTAAGTTGTATTTGTGCAGCTGTAATGTGCTTTTTCTGCATCTCCAGACCTCTCACAGATACACCTTCCGACCTGGAGCCTCAATATGATCTCAATTTATTTGCTAGAATGGAGAAGAAAAAAATGCACAGGATAATATTGCTTTGATGCTGTAATTCCCACGGATTTGAGCAAGGCTGGGCTGTATTTACAAAAAGCATCCTAGTATTAATTGATTGAGTAATTAAGTTGGTATTTTCAATGTGAAATTTCCTCATTCAGGAGCCATTTTGTTGCTTGTTATGATCAACTAACAGAAAAATGTGAATACCTGTACATAAAAATGTACAGAGTTCATTTTGGTGTGCTTATAGATAAACATGTGTATTTATTTATTCAGAATACCTCTGCAGAGATTTCACCAGAGAGGAAATTACAGATTCAGTATTTCTCCTCAAAATAAATTAAACTTCTGAGAATTAAACTCAGAAAAAAAAATACTTTGGAAGTAGAATATATCAAGCTAACATGTGCTTTTGAATGCAAACCTATTTCAGCTTGTTTTCTTTTACTTTAGTTTACAAGAAATGGCAACTGTTAACCTTTCAATTTTTTAAAATGGTATCCTTTAAAACATCTGTGGGTCATTATCGTAAATATCACAGTGGTGTAGAAACCTCACATTTGTGATACATCATAACAGGGAAATTGGAATGTACAGAAAGGAGGAATCCCAGGAACATGAATTTTCTTGCTGAGATCTATAAAGGTTAATATTTCCAGTTACAAATTTTCCCATCCTTGCCCTAATGGACTTGGGATCCTGCACAAATTTCTCCAACAGGTTTTTTGATGATAATAAACTCAAAGTCAGTGATTAAACCTTGAGTTACATGCAGGTATTGCTAATAATGAATATTGCTCGGTGGAAAGAAATATTCTGTACAATTGACGTGAATTTTACAAAAAGGAGTAAAAGTAACACAAGAGGCTGAGAAATGAACAGAGGGGATGAATGACACTCCTGTTTTTCACTGGGAGCTGCTTGGCAGTGTTTTCATTTTGCTTGCATGGAGTTTTGGAGCCTGTCTCATAGCATGTGGCATATTAGGCACAATAAAGATGTTCATTTGGCAGCTGGAGCATGACTAGGAACATCAAAAGAGTCATAGATGCGTCAATAAATGAAGAACTCCACCTTCATATAAATATCAGATCACTGTTTTAATTGCCCATTGAATTCTTGTCAGTGAGACATTCACTTGGCATGCCTGGTGCAGCATTGCCAACGTTTTATTTGGGACTAGAGCTGAACTGTTACTATTATTCATTTTTTTGCACTTTTGTAACACCCTGAGCTCCAAACATGAATCATTTTGTTGCAAGTGCTGTACAGACACGGGGTGAACAGGCAGCCTTTGCTCTGAGGAGTTTAAAATCCAGTTAAACTCCTTGAGCTCTAATACAGAAAGTGTGCAGGAGAGCATGGCAGGTTTTGGGGTGGGTGGCCCCTCTCAGCAGGCTGCACTCACCCAACCTGTTCTAATGCACGTGAGTAGTGGGAATAAAGCAAATTACCCATGTCAGGGCTTTCCTTGCACCTCATCTCTGTTACAAATGCATGAACATCACAAATATCATCACACAGACCATATGTTATCAGGGCTGCCAAGCAGCAGAGTGTTGGATATTCAGAGAGCACCTTTGCAGCTCAGGCTGACACTTTCCACAGCTGATATCCACAACTTCTGTCTCGTTTCTTGTTACACCGGTCGGTACTTGGGGGACAAAAGGAGTAATTAATTAATCACACTTTCTGGTTTTTACATAGAGATTTCTACAATGGCTTTATGTACAAAGCAAGATTTTTTTCACCAGAGAATAAGACCTGAAAATCCTCTTTTTCTTGTATTTACTGGGCATTAGCAATGTACAGGTTTGGTTAAGAGATAGATGTAATGCCACGGATGGGAAATCTGAGGAAGCTGATGAAGCTGAAGCTCCTCAGAGCTCTCCTGAGTGCCTGGCAGGGAAGGTCAGCGTGGTCAGTGCCAGGCTCAGCTCCTTAGGCTGTGTAGCTGCTCCTGGAGCTTGCCATGGGCAGCTCAAGTAGGGTAAATTTGGGGTATTTGCACTGGCTCTTCCCCAAAAGCCACACAAGTTTAAGGAAGAAAACATTCCCAGTGAGGAGCATCGTGGGAATGCAGTTCAGTCTCAGATTGTTGCCTTCTGGAGGCTGACCTGGAACAGAGACCAGACAGAGCAAGAGGAAAAAGTAGATATTTATTGAAAGGCCTCAATTGGCACACCTGGGCAACACAGGAGTCCAGCTGGATCACACCAAAATGCCCCAGAATGGTCACAAAATGGGCACCTGGTCACGAGAACCCACACTTTTTTAAGTTCTGGTTCATTAGCATATTGGAGTTAATTATCCAGTTACAGCTCCAGGTTATGAAGCTCCATCCTCCTTGTTTTTTTCTTCCTGCTTCACCACTGTTTTCGTTTTTGCGCCTGAAAGTTGTCCTTGGTGCCAAGCTGGAGAAGGAATTGTTTTGTCTCCCTGCTCTGTGAAGAGAACTCAGTAGCACTTAATATGAAACCTCAAGCTACCCACTAAAACAGCCCAGAATCTAAAAATTATAAAAGCTAAAACCTAAAGCATCAGGGTGATGTTCCCTGGTCAGCCCAGTCCAAGAGACAATATCACCCTGATAAAGTCCACGTTTGACCTTGAGCTCAGACTGGGGATTTTATCTAAGGCTCCACTTCCCTTCAACTCTCTCAACAATTGGTTTCAGTTTCATCCTTGTTGGCCCTTAGGCCGAATAATCTTCAGTGTTCTCTATCCTTGTGATCACTTCATCTCCTCCCACTTCTAATTTCTCTCCTACATATCGAGGCTTCTCAGAGCCTTTTCATTTTCTTTCCTTCTCCTTGCTATTAACCTCACCAAATACTCTTGTTTCTGTGGTAGGATTGGGAATTGAAAGCATCAGTGCTTTTGGATGAGATATGGTAAAAAAAAAACCAACAGTTTCCCACTTTCAAACGACTCTGCCTCAGCCCTTTTTGGGAGAAGTTGCAGGGTTTCATCAAGCAAGATGAATAGACAGCAAAATATAAAAGGTTCAGAAGTGTCAAACTCATACTTCCAAGGGAATATGGAATAGATTCAGGTGCTTCTCCTGATTCCATGTGCCAAATCTGCATGTGGTCTTTGAATTTCCCCAGAGCATGCAGATGGCAGCGACGCAGGAATCCCAGGGTTTGTGAGCTCTGAGCAGAGGTGGGAGCAGGGCACTCCCAGCTGGGTCCTCCCTGCTTTAGAAATGCAACACAGTTTGTCCTTTTCTTCAAAGGGACCTGTAGTGTTTGGCTGAGTGATGCTACAGCTCTGAACCATGAAATTTGGTTTTAAAGGATTACTTTATTTTAGTTTTCTTTGGCTTTTAAATTTTTTTTTTAAACTTTTCTTTCCTTTTATAATTTCTCAGAGGCCGATGCTAAATTTTGCCAGTTGTAAGCTATCAATAGTAAGTCAGCAGCAGTTTTTGATAATGAAAAGCACATATTTATTCAGAGAATCACAGACTGGTTTGGGTTGGAAGTGATCCTAAGGGTCATGCAGTTCCAAACTCTCTGCAGTGGGAAGGGATGCCACCAACAAAGCCCCTAAACCTTGTTTCATTTTTAAAAAAAAATATTTAGTTGGAGTTTCTGTTTTTTTTAGGGTATTAAAAAATAAGAGACTTCTAATTCACAAAGGCTGCAATCTAAGCAGTACCTATACAGTGGTTTGCACAGAGAATTTCAGCTTCCCACATTTGTCGCAACAGGAAAATTTTGCATTTTTGTTGGTTGGTAGATTTAGTAAATGGAAGTGAGTCTGATAAAGCACCTGTCATAAACCCAGTATTAACTGCAGAGGGTGGTTTTTCCCCAGGGAGGCCTCGCTCACGGAGTCTCCCATCAAAATCCTGCTGTGGGCACGAGACCCTTCCTGGGAGCAGTTCCCAGACTCAGAGTGGGGCACCAGCACCCTCTGAGCACTCTTTAACTGCTTTGAGCTGCTGCTGCTGCTCCCAAATTCAGTGATTTTCCCTCCTGGTTCTGCTTCAATACCAGACTTTGCAGGCAGGATCTGCCACATGACAGCCTGAGATAGGTTTGTCTGGAGACACTGCAGGGTCTGAGGGGAAAGAGCTTTTGTTTCTTTTTTATTTATAATCCCTCTTGCTTTCAGCAAAATTCAATGAAACAGCAAATGAGCTGATGAAATTCTGGTTTTCTGTCCCACTGTGAATCCAAGGATAGTTCTCTTGCCCTAAAGTAAAGTGGAGGAAATAGGAGCAGATTTTAGTTAAAAACATGTAAGTTAGCTTCAGCCTCGTGCAGCAGCAGATCCTTCACCTGCTGGGGAGATTTTCTGCCAGAGATTGTGGGGTCTGTCAGAGTGTGTGGGCTCTCCTCTCCTAGGGGATTGTCTGCTGTGAATTCACAGGGTCACGGCTTCGTGGGGTGGTTTTAATTTGGTCTTGTTCTCAGCATCCACGTCTAATTTAATTGGCAATTAAATTAATTTTCCCTAAGTCATTTCTGTTTGGCCAGTGATGGTAATTAGTAAGTGACCTCCTTGTCTGTATCTTTTCCATCTTTCTCCCCAGTTCTGCTGAGCTGGGGGAGTGAGAGGGTGGCTGAGTGGGAGGCTGGGAGCAGCCCAAGGCCAGCCCTCCACTCTTCCTTTGGTAAATAGTGCCCCACACCTCTTTATGTGCCTTATTCTGTTCAAATGCTTGAGATTTTAATTTTTAATCTAATCCATCTCATCAATATTCATCATAAAATGCTGGAAATCCCAGAACCAGCGATGGTTCTTTTTCCCTGTGGTGTTCTGCTTTGGGGCTGAATCCCAGTGAATGCCCAGAAATGAAAGAGCTCCACAAGGTCCTCTGGCAGCCCTGTCTTCACATTGGTCTGGCTGCAGAGAGAGACAGAATTTGATGAAGCGAATTTCTGTGTAACTTCCCAGGAGTGTTGAGTGGCCACCCACTTTGAGACTATTCCTGTGCTTTAGGACATTTATAGAGATTACACAATCAAGAATTGGCAGTGAGAGACTCTGGGATTGTTTCTCTTCCTTCAAAAACAATGACCCAATACAAGAAGTCTATACAGTGAATTTAAACAATTATTCCAAGTGTTTTATTTCGTAGTAAAACTCCACTGTTGTTGATTTTATGTAGCTGGTATCACTGTCTGTAGTTTTTTCTGAAATTGAAATGAAGTTTTTAAAGATCCGGTGGAAGTGAAATGTGAAATAAAAATAGTGAGAGAAGGTGAAAAGTCTGCAGCAGCTGTAACTCAAGGAGAAGATAGGGAATACAAAACAGGTTGTCACATGCAAGTATATTGTCCAAAGATATCAAAAACTGAAAAGTTCATTTAGCAATTACAAGTTTGCAGTGAAGATCTCTTACTCATATAGCTGGTAGTTAAATCACTAATATTTAATCCATTTTTTTTTGTGCAAAATGAATTAGGGAAGAAATTTGAGACAAAGTCTCAAATCTTTGCACCTAAGGGACATTTTTCTCTTTATGCCAGCCATCCTAAATTTTTTTGAACTTTCCATGTAAAGTGAAACTGGTTTATTGACAGCTACTGTTCAATTAAAAGCTCTCACAATCCTTAGATACAGAACAGTTCATGAACTGTGTGACAATGCTGGTAGTAAGAAACATTATAATTCAGTTTTTCAGTTTTATAAAACTTCTGCAGTAGCCTGGGGCTGGTTATGCTGTTAACCACCTGTGCTGAGCCTAAAGATGTTCAGAATATCTGAAAGCACAGAAGAGCCCTTGGAGCTCCTGGGCTGTGATGAGGAGCTCAAGAAGGTCTCTGTTGCCTCTGCTCAGTTTGTGGAACTGGGTGTGTTTGATTGGGGTGGTGACAAAAGGCTCATGTCCAAAGTGTTTGGTTTATCTGCTCCCCAGTCAGACTGGTCAAAGCCTCTTCATCTTTCTGAAAGTCCATATTCATAGTTCTGTTTATGAAGAAGGGACAGAAAAACAAAGAATTTCTTTGAAAGTTTTTTTTCCTTTGAGAGACATTTCTTCCCAAATATGTAGACAAGCTAATAACATAAAGATCTCTGAAGCTTGTGTTCCAAAGTGGATACCTATAAACTATTTTTTCTTTTTTTTTCACCACCAGTGAAATTTGATGACTGCAAGGGGAACAACAAATTGAACTTTGAAGTTTCCAACCCAGACTTTACAGTGGAACTTGACGGGAATTTGGTTGCACTCAAGAATGTGTCAGAAGTTGGCAGAGCCTTGTTTGTCCACGCGCGGTCGGAGCACGCTGAGGACATGGCAGAAATCTTTATTCTTGAAGCAAATGAAAAACGTGGTGCATTAAAGGTAAGATAAATATCAAAGATTTAAAAAAAAAAAAAAAAAAAAGGGGCCAAGGAGATACTGCTGCTAAATATTTACATGTGTCACCTAGGATTGGAGGCAATTTTAATCTGTTAGCAGAGATCAAAATCAGTCTTCAATGCAGATATTGCTGTAACATTTTAGCACTTGGTTTAATTTGTGATGCAGATTTCCTGGGTTTTGGAAGATGTATAACATCATCAGGTGTGGGTGCTAAACATTCATAAAGTCTTTATTCAAATGAAAGAGCCCGAGTGTTAAAATTGGCTGCTTCTTCCAGTGTGTGCTATGCTAGGTAATCACAGTTTGGCCACAGCTAAAAATGGAAAATCATAGTTTAAAAGTGTAATTTAGAATTTACAGAACCTTCACGTTTCACTCCAAGTACCTGGGAAGGAATTCTGGGTAATTTAAATTTTCATATTGGTCTACTTATCTGACATTGTAACGTGGTGAACTGCTTAAATATCAGCACACATTTACACTCCGTCTCTGTGCCCTGGTGATTTTTTGTTCTGCTCTGCCCATTGAATGTTTTGTCCTTTCTTTCCCCCTCCTGAATTTCAGTGTAAAACAAACCTCATCCTTTGGGGGATAAAGCACTTCAGAAATTGATTGGTTTGTTTACTTCACACCCCTGCGAGTAACAAAGGGAGATGTGAGATAGCCTTCACTTCTGTGTCCTGGCATTTAGGCGAGAGGCAGGCAAGGAAGTGGCTAGACAATTAAGCCTTGTACCTTTACAGACCTATAATTTCACAGAAGTATAAAAAAACTTTAATAAAAATGACTGATCTACTGTCTTGATTTGGTATTTAGACATTCAGTTGCCAGCACTCTCATTATATTCCCAACAATATATTAGTATAACTTAAGTCTTCCATTATAAAAACAAATTATCTTGAGGAGAAAGGTTGAACAACCTTCTGAAAGTCCGTGGCTGAGGAAAGGTTTTGCTCTGCACTTTAAGCAGCACACGATGTGAATATGGATTGCCAGGGGGAGAGAAAGAACCAGAATGTGTAACTGCAGAAAGCTGATCAGAACACTGAAATGGAATTTAATTTTATTTAAATATGCCGTTTCTTCACAAAATTAAATTTTAACGCAGCCATACTTGAGGGAGTCTCTTACGTGGAGGAGCTGTGAGTTTGGGACCACAGACTGCCAAATTCAGAGTAGGAAAGCCACACTGGCAGGAGCAAGCTGGGCACTTGGCTGTCCTGTGCCTCAGACTAGCAAGCCTTGCTCCTTCTGCTTCATTCCCAAGAATGTTCAAATGGTTTTATTTGGAAATCTTAGGAGCAGTTTCAAAATGGGGATCATCATTCTCTGAGTTAGAAGTTACCAAAACCACTGAGGAGTTGGAGACATCTGTGACAGGAGATCTGGAGTTAATCTCCAAGGGATGGGTTTATGTGTGAAGATCTCACTCTGAGAATCACATTCTGAGGATTAATTCTGGTTTTCTTAGAGGAGCAGCCCTCAATATCTGTGAGGGGAGATATTCTGTGGAAGCTACAATGTAAGGGAAATCTTGTCACATATTCTGTGGAAGTTACAATCTAGGGCAAATCTTGTCTCACGAGTAGGAGTTAGAGGATGTGCATTTGCACAGACTATGACAAGCTCTGCCAGTGACCTTCTCTCTTTACATCCTGTTTGGGTTCTGGGGAGTGTCCCCTCAGAATGTCCCAGCAATATTGATCGATGCCTCGCATTGAAATCTCTCTCCAGACTACATTTGAAAGCCAGGGCTGATTTGGCCCCACTCCTGGATTCTGTTCCAACCATTTTGTGTTTCTTCAGAGAGAGAAAACCAGTCTAAATCAGGCATGTTCTGCCACTTGCCAGCCTCTCCTCACAAGTGACAGTATCACAGCATCATCTCAACCTGCATTCATCACCTCTTTCTGGATTTTGGTATTCAGCCCATAACCAGATGATTAATGTGGGATTTGGTGTCTGCAGTGCCATTGGGGGTTCCATGATGCCTTAATGTGTCCTGGGAAATCCCTCTAGTGAGAATCACCCCCTCTTCAGGGAATATAAAAATCTCTGGGGCTGGCTGTCCTGCTCTGGCCTCATCCAGTCCTCTGCAGCTGTTACACCAATATTTCTTCCCAACCTTTTCATCTATTTGCCTATTTTAAACACCACACAGACCGTGTTGTCTTTCTGTTTGTCATACTTGAGAAGGATATAAAGGCTACAGCGTCCTATCTAAAGTGATTTTATGATAAATTTGAACTTAATCCTGTACTTTTGCAGTCTAAATGTGTCAGCACGGAAACAGCAGAACTGCTCCATCTGTTTATGCAAGGAGCCTTGGCTAAGAAATGCTCAGATGGAACCTTGGTAATTCAGCATAATTCTGTGGGGTTAAGATGAGCACATGCTGGAGCAGTGCTTAGCATTCAGTACTTAGAGAACAGTACCTTGTCTAATTAGGGGATAAGTAGTTCTTAAGTATTTCCCCACTGCCAGCAACTGCCATTTCTTTTCTGAAAGCACATAACCTACATCTGTGAAATGCCATTGTTAATGTTGCTAATTGCAGATTCCCAACATGTTTGGGAATGGCTCTCAACAATGATCTCTGATGTGCTGACTGGCAGTCGGAGCCTAGGAACAGAGTGTAGCTCCTAAAACTTTCTGATTGCTACCAACCATACTTTGGATGAATATGGAAATTATTTAGAGGTGCAATCTGGAGTGTGCAGAAAAGCTTTTGGTATTCTGCTGGTGGAGGGGTGCAGTTCTTTCCTGTTAAAGATGGGGGTGATGCCAGCTGGCCTCACTGATCAGTCCTATGTGATTAACTAAATTAACTTCATGGCCAGAGTATAATCAGTAGCTGTTGGAATATCTCTTACTATTTAACTGTTGTAGGCATCTGAAGGGCCTGTTTTTGTTTTCCTCCTCTTCTGCCAGAAGCATAATGGATCTGCAGAGCCTGCAGCTTCCCATCCAGGGGTGGCCATGGCTGCAATATGGGCAGGGGTGGTTCCTCAGTCCAGAGCCAGCTTGGCCGTGGCTCTCATCACACAATCTGCAGGAGCAGATACTGCATTGCTGCTTTTCCTGATGTCTGCATGTCTAACATACCCTAAACCCCATCAATCTCTACCTACAGATATCGATACAGAAATCTGCCCATCAGATTCCACATCAGATTCCAGGTCTGGCTCCAGCTGGAACTGCTTTCTGCAGCCTGCTGGATGGGCCTCCTCCCTCCTGTGGTTTTGGGCAGATGTACTGGTCTCTGTCTGTCTGGATAGAGAGGAATATTCCCAGAAAATTTTCTGTCGTTTCTGAGGGGCTTTTGAATGTGAGTGCAGAGCAGAGCCTGTGGAAGGTGTTAATATTTAACTCTTTAATAATTATGTGCCTGTACACATGTGGAGCCTGATGCAATCAGTGCTCAGTGAAAATAAATAATTCCACATGCACTGTCCATGGAGCAGTGCTGGTGGACAATGGAACATTGCCCATGGAGTAGGGTTGGGATGTGCCCTGCTCTACCTGTGCCCTGCTCTGCCTGTGCCCTGCTCTGCCTGTGCCCTGCTCTGCCTGTGCCCAACATTTGCTTGATGCCCTCTCACAGTCAGGACTGGAGTGCTTGGGCAGATTAAGGAAAAAGAGACCTGGAAATGTTTTGATTCACTCAGGATTCCCCAAGTGAACTTTGGATTCATTCTGAGTAATTCCGAGCATTGCAAAGCCTCAAATCCCTAATGGAAAAATAAATCACTCATAAACCCTATTTGGGAAGAAATGGCTGAGCCAATGACTGGCAGCATTCTCTCTCTTTTTTTTCTTTTTTAGCTTATGTCTTGTCCAATGCTTGATCCCTGCTTTGTTTTATGGAGAAAGTAGGACAAGTGAAAGTTGGAAATTTCATCTCATCTGAACACTTGTCCAGAAATTAGTGGATTTATGTATTTATTGAAAGAGTCAGGTTTTGTAGAAGGCAGAAAGCATAGACAGGGTTTTGTAGAGCCTCATAATAAATGGTGAATTGTGAAAGGTGGCAAGCTGGGACTTGAACTGTGTCCTCCAAGGCTAAATAAAATGGTGTCTGCTGGTCTTGTTCCCCCTCTGAAATCTAATGCTGGTTTTAATGAACATACCCTCAGTATACTGGGAGCTGAAAGGAAACCTTGGGACACAATCTGTCTCTGTGTTGGCAGCCTTTATTTTTTTTTTCCTTCCCCACAGCAAAGGGAGTTATTTGGAACTTTTATTTGTTAGAGGCACAGGGTGAGGGGTGGAGGGGAGTGAGATATCAAGAGTCTGGCACCAAAGCAGATAAGAGGGCAGGCAGATATTCAGAAATTCCAGACTGGTAGTAACTTCACTGCATGGTGCTCAGCAGTCTTCCATACAGAAGGATGAAATGATTAAATAGAAACTGTCAAACCCTCAGGACACATTTCAGGCACTAGATAGAAAAGGAACAGGAGAAAGAAAAGAAGAGATAAGAGTGAGGAGCACACCCTGAGACAGAATGTTGTAGACAAAGTTTAAAGCCATCTCCAGCAGCAGCTCAGACTGGAGGAAATGAAGTTGCCCCAGTCCTGATACTTTGTCCAGTGCACTTTGTACCAGCCAGGGGCTGGGCAGAAGCTGCTGCTTTTTTTGCCTTTGTCAAACCACTGCTTTTCCCAACGCCAGCACTCTGCTGTGTTTGTTACAGCACTCACAGAGCCTCAGCAGCCTGGCTGAAAACTTCCTTGCAGACCTAAATTCTCATTCCTACCAAGTCTCTGCCTGCATGGATACCTTTTATGCAAGCTGCTTTCTGCCTGTGCATGTTTCTGAAAGTATCAAACAGAAATAATGAAACTAAGCTCCTTGGATTTAAACCTTAGCATTTCTTGTTTGTGTCTTGCTCTCTGCTTATCCCCACAGGATAGAGATTGCAAATATTATGGATATGAGATAAAAAGTGCCTAGAGCCTTAAATCCTACATGTATGGCTTTCTGCCTTAGAACAGATGATAAAGGATCAATAATCTTATTATGAATCAGGATTCTCTCACAGCAGAAAATATTCAGGCAAGGAAGTGTGAATAGTTGAGTTTAGTCATCTGGCAATTCAATAAGTTATTTGGAAAATAAGATCAAGAATCAGCTTCTCTGATATAGCAGGCAATCATTCCCATTAACGTGTATTAGCATTTCTCTGTTTAGAATAGAATTCCAAATAGGTTGAAAATGACTGTGCAGAGGTATGGAGATGGACTCTCATATGAGATATTGACAAACAGGCTCGGAGAGTTCCACGTTATTAGATTTTGCATAGAGCAGTTGCTGCAGAAAGGGATGCACTGCATAAATAAAATACCATGTTTTGCATTTAATTTTAAGGCACAAAATAGAGTAAGTCACAGGGGGTGCATCAATACCTATGATATGTTTGAGTTATTATACTGATCAAAGCTGTGTATAGAATACCATTTCCAGAAAAGCTGGCGAGATCACTTGCATTCAGATATGAAAGTGTCCTTCAGCCATATAAAGAAGGATTTTCCTAAAGATCAAACAACAAGAAAAAGTCATTTTTGCACTGTTGTGTTCAGTTTGGCAGAAAGTTTAACATATTAACATTCTCCCAGCTATTCAGTTATTAAGTTGTTATCACTCCTGTTACTTTTGTTATCACACTGCAAGCCCATATTGACTTGGGATTCATGCATAAAAAGCTGAAGTAAAAGTGATCTTAGAATTTCATACCTGTGTATTGGTGGCATTTTCGTAAATGACTTTTCTGTGCTATAATCACCATTGAATAGATGCTATTTTTGATTTTTCTTTTAAAGTCTGCAGTGCTACATTTAGGATTTCACAGAATACATCTCAATTAATGTCAATGAAAGCAAGAGCTTGTTCTCATCAATGGGTCACTCTGCAGTGTCATTTAGCTGCCTTTTTAACTATATTTTTATAAAAATCCTCTCTGCGGACCACTTGCTGGTGCAGAAACAACAAAGAGCTCCTTTTATATGAGAAATCTCCTTGACCTCTCTTTTCCATAGAAATTCCAGTCACCTATTTTCCCTTTTTGTCCCTCTGAAATGATCCCATCCCAGTGGGTTTTGGCTGAAGCCCTGGGAGCAGGGGCTGTTCCTGGCAGTGCTGTGGCTCCCCTGCCCCTTTGCTGGGCAGTTTTTGGGTGTCCCTGCAGTCCCACCCGGAGCAGCACGGATTTGATGGACACCCACACTTCCCTTTAGCTCCCCTCACCTCGTGCTTCCTCAGGCCTGCTCTGAATTTACCCTTCCCCAGCACCAAGGAAATGCAGGTTTCATATACACTGGCTTTGGAGTTTGCTCCGACAAAGACCCATTTATCTGAGAATTATTATGGTGCCAAGAGATGTGGCAGTTGCCATAGCAACAATTACATATTGTGTTGAATACCAGAGTAAATGCTATAAAGAACAGGAGCCACTGGTGGTTTTCATTAATTTAATGTTCCTTTTTTGGACAAAGTGTGACTCGTAAGTTTATTCACTGTGTGTGTAAGTGCCTAGATCAAATGTGTGGGCTCGCTTTCCTCCTCTTCCCCTCAGTGTGCAACTTCAGCATGTAAATGAGAAGTACTCGGTTATTTAAGGGGAGAAAAATGGTCTTATAGACTGGAAACATGAATAATTGCCTGTGAAACAAGAAGGTGTTAACTTCCGTGAGTGTTCAGTGCCTTTCTCTGTGAGTAATCTACATTCAGATTCGATGTGAGCCAAGGATGTATTTACCCAGGAAAAGGGACTTTGTGCTCCCCAGCAGCCAGCAGAGCTAAGAATTGAATGTGTTTAGCAGTGATTCAAAGGTGAAATTAGATTATTTCTGAGACAAACGCAGTCCTTGTTAACGATTTCAAATTATTTATAGACTAATGTGAAATTACAGGCAAATTCTTTGCAATGAATGAGTTTTATTAAAAGCCAGTTACAAAGAGAATTTCTTTCAGCCCTGAGCTGCATTTAGGCTGCTCAGTTGGCTCTCCCTGCTTCAACAGGTACCATTTCACTCTGGCCTGATGTGCTTCTGGTGGAAACTAAGAACAGATGCAGTTCTGGAATGCACCAATTTTACTTTATTTTCGTTTAAAACACATCGAAGTCTTTTCCTCCATCCATAAGACCTCATGGCAAAGCTTCCACAAACCTCAATGAGAGCAGTTACCAAGGATTGCTAAAGTCTCGTATTTGAACTAAAACTAATTCTGGCACGTAGTGCCAAGAAAATATCTATTTACTTCTTGTGACTAAAACATTTTATAAGAGTTTGAGTGGTGGATTAGTTATCTGAAGATATTTTGAATTTAATTAGCTTCTCTTTATGATCTGCTACATTAAATGTCCTTTTTCCATAAAAAGAAAGAATGCACTAAATGTTGTGGATGAGTGCTAAACCATCATGCATTGGCATATAATTATTTTTTCAAGTATTTATTGTTCTAAGTCCAGCCTGGAAGTATTCTGGAACAGACAAAACTGCAAATCTATGCCTTAATCTTCAGTGATTGATGGAGTTCTGTGGAAATTCCAGAGGTGCCAGAGGTGTGGGGAACGTTTAAAGAAACCCTTTGTGAAAGGTTTAAATTTAAAATTCATGTAGTAAATGAGGATATAAGTAAGAAAGCAAGAGGCTAAGCATGATTTAGTAGAACATTAGGCAAGATCATAAAGGATAAGTAGATTTCTCTTAGGATATCTAATATCTTTCATTTATAAAGTGGCTTTCATCCTGTAAGATCCTTAAAGTGCAACTATTAAGTACATGAGGACAGAATGTGTGTGTGCCTGTCTTAATACAAACATCTCTAAAAAGAAGCATTTGCATAGATATCTTTATTTTTGATACTTATTTCATAATACTTTTTCACATCAGGATAGAAACAGAGTGTTCTTAAATGAGGGATTAGGGAGAAGGAGCTGGCGATTTTGATACGATGTTTGAATTGCAGTGACAGCCTTAATGTCCTCAAAGCCATCACAAAAAAGAGATTTTACAGAAACCAGAAGAATGTGTGAGACTTAGGGTAGAGGAGAAAAACTGTCCATTTGTTCCATGGTTATTCTTTCATCTGGCACCAGGAATGATGCAGTCAGTGCATCACAACTGCCCCAGATCCACCCGAGAGCTCTCAGATTTATTAAGGAACAGAGACAATTCCAAGTGGAAATCAGACTGAGTTGTGCCCAAAAATGAAGCTCAAGGTTCTTTTTTTTTTATTATTATTCTTTATTTTTTTATGTCAGAGACACAAAATATTGCTGATGTTTTCCCTCAGCTTCCAGAAACAGCATGGATTTGAGAGAGCTGTGGTAGGAGAAACTGTTCACATGAAAAGATGATTCCCTGAGTGAGAGTTAAGTGATTTCTCTCCATTGGACACATCAATAAGAACCCCTGATGATTGCCCCAATGTTTCCATGCTGATTTTCACAATCCTGAGGGGACATTTATTATGGTTATTGCAGTAACACCTATCTCAGCACACATCTTAAACATTTAATGGAGCATCACAGGATAGAAATCTACGTTTGTCCTCCCCCAAGAATTGATTCTGCAAGGAGAGATGGCTCCTTTTGGACCTAAAATTCCTTATTTGTTGATCATTACAATTTTGATGCTTTTATGATTTTTGTTTTGCATCTTATTTTGCAGCTAGGGATTTTTTTTTAAGTACCTAGAATAACTTGGCAACTTGAAGAATGACAGAGCTAAAGCTTAGAGCGATTTGGTGTCTTCATAATAAACAACTCTGCTAATGCATGCAGTCATCTTGGAGTTATTAATTATCCATCCCCTCACGTATTTCACCACCAAATCAAATGGAATAACCTTTGCATTAAGCAGTTGATCCGTCTGAGAAAAAAATAGTTTTACTACTTGGTTTCTACAGTTTCTCACTGAGAGGGCACCTGGGGTTGTGATTGTACAGGAGGAAAGTGCAAATGCTTAACTCCATTTGAAGTACCAATGGTACTGCAGAATTCCTGAATATTTGATGTGTCCAGGTAATGTCAACAGGAGGTGGATGGGCTGGTTTGCTGGTTTGGCTTTTTTTGTCTCAAAAAGGGTCAAACGTGTGACATGACCTGTGTATTTATAAATGGGAGCTTGGAGTCTTGTGGGGGGTGTGTGTTTCAGATTAGACATATCTTCTGTGAATATAAATGTATAAATGATTTTATGGGGCTTTAAGGACTCTGCTAATGAGGAACATCACAGTCTTCAGCATTTTCATAATCCTCTGATGGACAAAATCTTTCCAGAACCACTAGAGCAAGTGTGCAACATATATCCATGAGATGAAGATTTACATTTTGCAGACTTATTGACGACAATCTGTGAGCTATTAAAAAACATAAAAATACAATTTATCTTTCTTTAATTCTTCTATAACCCATCTGATGCTGTGAGTGAAATTATTGAATGTTTGCTGGACTTCTATTACAGTTTTGAAAACTGTTGCACTGTATAAACATTTGTCTTATAATTACCAGGGAGAAGGTGATAATAAAAGGTTTTTTTTTTAAAATCTGGAAGACCAAAACAACCTTTCATTCTCAGATATTATCACAGAAACTTTTTGTTCAGGGATTTCAAGGGTGTGATCCCATGAAGAACTGGGAGGTGATGAAGGCTTTATACCTGCACTGATATCGAGGTGCATTGGTGTTACCTGAGTTTTTGAGCACCCCAGAAAGAATGCTAGCCAGAAATCTGTCTGTGTTTGCAGCACTAATGCAGCTTGAAAGGCTACATCGAAATGCAGAGGGTTCCTTTCAGGCCCAGCAGTGTGGTGATAAGGCAGAACATCACCTGTCTGGAGCAGGGACCTCAAGTGCTTTCCAGAGCCAGATCATTTTGATTTGGGTATTGCTGAACCCAGGGATGAAAAAATCCAATGAATACAAAATTCCTGATTGGCTGACAAATACTTCCCACTGCAGTTTCTTCTCTGCACAGAGAATATTTTCATACCTGTGACTTTTTCCTTTTCCCTGGCGATGAAATAAAAAATCAGCTACTTCTGCTTGATAAGAGACTCACAACTGCTAAAAGACTTTGCTGGTGACAAAACCTCTGGTGGGAGGGCCCAGGTTACTCAGGAATGTGCTCCAGCCTGGCAGCACCTGCAACAAGAATATTCACACTAAATCTGCTCTTATTGCTGCTCTTGCTGCAAACTCTCAACTCCTTCTGGAGACTAAGATGATTATTACACAAATATTCTGTGTTTGCATTAATCCAGCCAGCAGCAGAAGGACCTGCTGCTAGAAATAAAAAAAAATCTTAGACTGAATTTCTGGTTTAAGAGATGGGGATTTCATACTTGGTTTTGGTACTACCTCAGTCACTAGTCAAGGACTAATTCAGTTCTGTCATTGATTATATCAAAATTAAACCTCCAAACTGAGAGGTTCATTGGAACTGCTCACGTGTATTTTATTTCCAGCTATGTCTGCAGAAACATTGCTGATGTATCAGTGTGGAATACCTTTCAGGAGAGACTTTCACACATGTTCTGTTCAGTGCTGACATTACAGTTTTGTGTTGAGAAACATAATAGAGAGATAAGATGTACACATGTATAGGTTGGGACAAAAAAGAGGAACAATATGTGACAATTTTTGAACAAAGTCATGTTCCTGCATGACTTAAACCTTAAAATTGATACAGCTGGCTGTTCTATCTGCTCAGTTTCAATAATGACTGCAATTTGGTACTAAAAGATTTGTCCCTGTTTTGGTTTTCAGTGGAGGTGAATTGTTTCAGCAATAGATCAGGGGCAAAACTGGCAGCTCTTCTGTGGATAGTTCACACTCTGTGTCCTTACCCCTGTGCAGGGCAGCCTGAAGACTTTTCTGACTTTTATTTGCAGGCAAATTAATTTTCTCTGTGCTGCTGTATCATGTTGTCCTACCATGGTTTTCTCTTTTTTCCTCCACTTCCAACAACCACCTGTTTGAAGCTGGTTTGGTCATTAAAGCCAGAATTCACCCTCAAAATTGACTCTCAAATCAGGAATTCTGGCAGAGGTAAGGGGAGGGGGAATATTAAAACTTCAGTTTAAAGATCTAAAGTCAAAGCTGGGGAAGATCTGGCTCTGAATTTGGCTCACATCTCTACCATTCACACTCATCACTGACAAAGCCACGCGGGTGTGTGAGCAAAGCTTGGAGCTTTAAGTTACAGGGTTGATTTTAGGCCTGATTATTCACAAAACCGTGTAATTAATCTGTCATAGGAAAACACAGCAAGCAATGCACCAAATGCAATCCCCATTAAGTCAACAGGAGTCATTCCACAGACTTTAATGAGCTTTGAATCCACTCATAAATCTGCTGTGAGGAGTGTCCAAATCAAAATTTATCTGGGGGTGACCTTGATGTTAATTGTTAGTGCTTCCATGTTGTTTAATTGCCAGCAAAGCTGAATGCATTAGTGGGGCTATCATATGGTATGGTCCTCTCTATTGGATACTATTAGCATCAAGTTGATATATGTAATATTAATTGTGCATAATGTTAGTGGGTAGTCACAGTCTGCCAGTTATATTTTGTGTCTGTGAAACAGGATAAAAAAACCCTCTTCAGTTATTTTTAATGTCGCTTCTGCCTTCAGCTGAATCCCTGCAAAATTAATGTTTTTTTGATCAAGCAGCTCTTCAGAGGATCTCAGAAGTTTCGTATTTGTTCAGTGGCTTTTAATCCCAGATTTTGTGTACTGACTGTAATTACTTTAAAATTATATCTCAAATTTGTAAATAACATAAAGGAGATTCTGTTCAGTCCTATGATGTTTATTAAATTTAACATCTGCCAGAAAAGTTCAAACATCTGTATCCCAAATGGAAATGCTTCCTTCTTTAACATGTCATATTTAATTCAATTAGAGCAAAAACATGGAGAATACATTAGAAGTACAAAAGGGAAAGATTTTCTTTAATTTTTGTCTACTAAACAGAAAAGTAGATGGTTTACTTGAGGGACATAATTACTGTAGCTTCTAGTGGTATAAAAATATGGGAGAGTTACAGTTGATGGATTGGGGGGGAGAAATTATTGGTTTTGTTTAATGGCTTTCTGAATTCCTTGTCAGTGCTGGTAATTATTGTGTCTTTCCTTTTTGTTGGCACTCAATGCATTAGGCTGTACTTAGGATCTTTTTATTAATGGAAAATATGTTTCTGAACAATTGTGAATTAGATAAGTGGCTTGATTAAAACTCATTTTTTAAAACTACAAAATGAGAAAATAATGTGAATTAACCTCGAGTCTAGACAGGGGGAAGATAAGACTGTGGTTTCCAGTGAGGGTGTGTTAGGAGGAGGAAGGCAGAGCAGAAACCTGCACTGGCACTTCCCCTTCATCTCACTGCAGTGTTGGAGCCCTGAGGAAAGGCTGTGCCTTTAGCAGATACACACAGGAGATACAGCAAAGAGCTTCCACAAGAAAACCCCAACTAGGCAAAAGGAAAAAGTGTTGCTACTTGTGGGAACACAGGATTCGCCTCTGGCTATCCTGGAGGTTCAGGAATCTGGGCAGGGGTCTCAGAGACCCTGGCACACAGCCCAAAACACCTGTGGTTTTGATTTTAGCCCATGAGAACGATTGCCAACATTAAAAGAAGAAATACAAGTCACAGGAGTTTAAATAGAGCATTAGTGAGTTTGTCACAGGGTGTAAAAGTAGTTTTTGAGTTTGGTACAGGGGAGTGAGAGAATTCTAAGATGGAGGAACCTCGTGGTTTTTAGGTTTCTTCCTTCTTCTTCCATCTCCATCTTCTTGGTGACGGGGACATGAATGATTGGTTCAGGGTAAAATGTGACTGTCTGATGTGGAAAATAGGTATTGGAAATAATTAGTAAATAATGTGTACGTAGCTTATAGTATAAAAGATAAGCACCACCTCTGAGGGTGGGAGAAGGCTTCGACTGTCTTGCTAGAAGGAGCTCGGCAGGGCACAAAAAGAATGTCATAGATAAGAGAAAATAAACAACCTTGAACACGAGACCTGAGGAGTTTCTGCTTCTTTCGCCCATCTCTCGCTGAGGTAAAAGGACTGTACATTGTGGGAATTTCTGCAATATAGCAGAGACAGAGACGGTTCTGACAGCTACTGACAATCTCCACTGTGCTACCTCTCTGTGTGCCCCCTGCAGAAAATGGAGTTATTCTGCATCACACTGAAGGTGGGGTTTGGGTGCAGGCTGAGGGGGACTTTTACCTTTGCTGCTGGAGACTCAGCAGTTCAGACTGAGGCTGCTCCAGGGCATGGTTGGACTTTTTTCCATCTGCTGGTGGCTGCCAGGTGAGCTCAGCTCCAGGGGCTCGTGCAGTGACATCCTGGAGGTCTGGATGTGCCCTGCAGCTCTCCAGGGGAACTGGCTGGGCTTCTCCCTAGGACTGTCACAAGGAATTCAACTCACACCAAGATATCCAAGCAGATCTTTGCCTTCACCTTGTGCTCACCTCCAGCAAATTTCCTCTGATCTTTGGCATTTCGTTAGCATCATTATTATCTAGTCCTGGGAGACTAATTTGTAGTCTTCTGATAACAGATTTTTCTGTGTGAAGTATATTTTTCAAAAATATCAGTGGGACTGTGGTGGAATGCTGAGTTCTGTGGGACTCACTTAAGCAGATGTCTCTCTCTCTAGATATATGTCAATGTGTTACATGGATTTTGTCTCAGCTGATAAGCATGAATTATACATTCTTAAATGCTTCTTCCATTTATCAAGCTTAATGTTGTTTAAAAAAGACACCTGAAAACAAACTAACAAAAAGTTTAGAAAGTTTTATTTTAACTTTCCCCATGCTGTAACTTCTACCATGACAAGTGCCTTAATACACTGCAATAATTATCTTATAAAAATGGCACACTAAGCATGTTTTTCCACCAGAAATTTTCATTTTGATTCTCAATATTTCATATCTGACGCTGTGCTAAATGAGAACATGGCTTAACAGTTGATATTGATTTGCCCGTCATTTTTTCATTTCACTTTCCTATTCAAAAGGAATCAGTGCTGACAAGTTAATGAACTCCAGCTACAAATACAGAGATAAGCCACAGGATAGGTTTAGTACCTGCCTTGTTCTAATTACGAAAGGTTTTCTTTATGTGGCTGTTTCATGTCCACTACAGGAAACTGGAATAAAGCGACTGTCAACAAAGCTGACACCTGGAAAAGTGACATAATAGAGGGCTATTTATAGAACCTTTAAGCTAGTCTACATCAATTTATCCCAGTATTTTTAAGTCTTTAATATTTACAGGTAGAATACAATTAAAATGAAAGTGCACTGAGTCCTAAGGCTCTATGTTGAATAAAGATTCATAGAACTATGCTACTTTATATGATCTATTTTTAAATTAACTTTTTTTTTATAAATTAATGTCTTTGGACAGTGGCAGCAGAGATCAGGACTCTAAAATCAGCTCTCACAACATTTTTTTCCCTGAACTTCTTTGTACACCTTTTGCCCCAATGTACTTTCAGTTAATATACCTGGTATCTAAGAAGTTATCCCAAGTTCTGTTTTGGAGTTGTTTTACATGTTTAAATTGGTGATTGTGATTGAATTGGCATTTTGACTGGTACATCCTGCTGCTGGGATATATGAGCTGGTCAAATCTCATTCAGAAATAAAATCTTATTTTGTAGCCTTAAGGGTAGGTTTCTTTCATCCATGCACCTTGAAGCTGCTTCCAGAAGTACTGTAAAAACTGTAAAATTGAGTTTTACATTGAAACCAACCTGTGGTGTGAACAACCCCAAAGTACCTTTGGTGCTTTGGAGGAGGAGCAGACTGTGGCACTGCTCCGTGGTGTAAATTTACTAGAAGGTAATTCTCCACCACCTGGGAATTTTCTGTCAGCCACTTCCTGCGCTGCCAGCAGTGACAGAGATAATTAATCTGACCAGGGAGTTCGGCCACTGAAGTCACTTGTGGACTTTTGGAATGAGAGACTCTCTAAATGTTTGCATGACTAACAAGGCACGCAGAGGTGTTGGGAGGGAGGGAAGCTGTGGGGATTCTCCTGGCAGAGCGCTCTGGTGACCGTACAAGGCAGGGAACAGCTCCACACCAGGGGCTCTCTGTTCAGAGGAGCAGGGTGGGGCAGGCCCTGGCGTTCTGCCCTGGATTCCAGCTGCCCTGGCAGTGGGAACAAACTCCTGTCTCTGGGGAACACGCTGATGGTGTTTGGCCAGCCAGAGCAGTGGAATAAACACGAGTTTAAGACCATATTTACACGGTTGGAGACAGCAGTGCTGTCTCACTGTCGTGCTGATGGTCCCAGAATATCCCAAACTGGAAGGGACCCACTGGGATCATCCAAGTCCAGCTCCTGGCCCTGCACAGGTTGTTGTAAATAAAGGCCAGGAGACAGACTCCTGTTTGATGCCTTTAGTAAGATTCAGCTCTGGGTGTGGAGCCCGAGAGGATGCACACAGCCCCACTGCTCCCAAGAATGGGTTGTATGAGGAGATGTTCAGCTTTGCCAGGTGACAGAGCTGGGACTTTCATCCTCATGGGAGTTTCTGACAAGATATATGTTGCCTCATTGTCCAGGGATTCCATTCCAGTCTGATCATTTTGGTGACACTATCCAGACTGTAAANTTTGCAGTTATGGTGACACTATCCAAACCATAAATGCGAAATAGCAGAGTAGTCCCGCATCCTGGCTGCCAAAATATGTCCTTTTTAGTCTTCTGTTATGTGTTGGCTCATTGTTTTTAGGGGTTTTTGTCTGCCCATAGTACCCAGTGCCCCCTTATTTGCATATGGTAATGCACACAGTCCCGGGCACTGCTTTGGGGACACCAGTGGAGGATATTCTCCACATTCCTGACTGAAGGCAGTACAGATACAAGATAATGGAACAATTAGGGGAATTTAACAATTTTAACAACCAAGCAACAAGTAAAAAAATAACATTGACCAACTTTACTAAACAAAAACCAAAAAAGTACTTTTATTCACCACACAGGACACCCCAACAATCCCTCCCTGTGCCTGGGAGCATTCCCACAACACTTCTCCAACTCTGAACACATTGCTGATGGACAAAGACAAGGAGCAGTGGTTTCTTGCCTTCAGAGGACTCTGATTTTGCAAGAGGAAGGAAATAGATATGCAGCAGAAAAATTCTCTTTTCCTCTCTTCTACCCTAAACAGAACTCAAAACACAGCTAGGAGAATCAGCAGGAAGAATGTTGTTTATTAAAGATGAGAGGATGAGAGTTTGAAATGGGTATTTTTTAGATCTTCCCCCAAAATTATTATTCATCTCTTGCATGGGGATAAGTCTGATGAAGGATTCAATTCTTTGTCACTTTAGTATCATTCATGTTTTCCTAACGAGAGAAATGTGAAATAACAAAAAGATTGTTCTTTATTCCAAGATTAAAGCTTCAAAAGCTTAAAATTTGAACTTTACTTAAATCTTTTGAAGAGGCTTGAAAAGCTATTATGCAATCATATCTTTCATTTCAGCTACAATTGGAAACAATACTATCAACATAGCATAAAAATATTTGTTTTATCTTGTTTCTATTTGTATTGCAAGGGTAAACATCTCACAGGACTTTCAGCCTAAATTTGCAGGCTCAAGAATTTTGTGGTTATTCAGGATAAGCATCAGACAAGCCCATGAAATCCCAGTTTTTGTTTGGTGCAAATGCAGATCTCCTCATGGAAGTGCAGCTGTGCCTGACACAAGCAGAGTTTGCTTCAAGTCTTTGTGGTTTCTGAGGACAATGAGAGTTTTAGTGTGTTTCTTGTATTTTTTAAAGAAAGTTTAAATATCACCTCAACTAGGTGGAGAGAGATGGACACAGAGGTGTCAGAATTAAAAATGAATGACAGGAAGAAATTTTGTTTGCATGAATTTTCTAGGAGAGAAATTGGGAAGATGGGTAAGGGGCAGAGCAGAAGAGAAGTGTAGGATCACAACGAGATAAACATTGTGACAGACAGAAGAGACCTAAAATTAAAAATAAAAAAAGGAGGGAGGAGAGGAAGGCAGAAGTAAGTGGATGGAAAATCATTTCAGAGGAAAAAAGAAAAAGAAAATACTGTATTTAAAAAAAAAATACTACATCTATTCTTACAGGTTTCCTCAAATTGTTCATGCCCCCTCCCTCTGTTTTATTTTCCCTTTGCAGCCTGTAGCATGAGTCTCATAAAACTTCACTAAGATTATAATGCAATACCCTGGCACCAATCTCTCTTGTTTATGTGTCCATTAGTTCAAAGCCACAGACAGGCAATTTATTGGGTATGAAAAATGTCACCTATGGCACCCTCATTTGCATCTGAAAATTGATTTTTGTCACACTGGGATTTTAGGACAACCTTTTTTGGCAGCCAACATTGCCACAAAGCATCATAAAAATAATTATGTGACCACAAAAGCAGGTGAGGTTCACTGTGAGTTTTAAGTCTCCAGGGAATTGCAGTTGGCAAGGCATTATTGATGAGCTTGTGATCCTTCTCGGTGATTAAATATTGACACCTAAACTTAAAACATTGCTTGAGATTGCCAGCAAAGTGGATAACAGCATAATGGGATTGATAGTGTTTGCTCAAACATTGCAGCATGATAGCAGAATATTAGTGATGTCACTTGAACAATTGAACTATTAATTAAGATTTTTTAAAAATTGGTAATTACTGAGCTGTGGAATGATTTTAAGGAAGTATTGTTAAAAACCTTTTGAGGTTCAGTTAAAACATGTCACCAGCTTAGCAATTTTGCATCTGCTAAGTCAATTCATCAATTCATTTTCTACTTTCTGACGTGTTTGGCTCTTGGAGTTTGCCAGGTTTTTGTCTCTCACTGATGTGATGGTTAACGTATATGGGAAGGTGTCATTTTCCATTGTGATACTGAAAAATCCTATTAATTATCAGTGTTAAGTTGTTCAAACACTTTCATTAGTTATTTTGGCAAAACAATTCCCCGGGGTGAGATATATTTATATAACAAATTCCTCTAAAGCTGAGCAACCATAAATGGATTATGCAAACTTGTTTCCTTTCTTGTAGATAAATTGTTTTACAGCAGTGTTCATTATAGAAAGTCCTTTGCCCACTGTAGTACTTAATCAGCACAGAATAATCTACAGCTTCAGTTTCAGTGGTAAAAAGCACCATTCTTTAATATGAATCCAGCTTTTAATCCTAGCCCAGGATGCTTGTTCTTTTATTTTTATTTTTTTATGCCCGATTTAAAGCACAGGCAAAGGGTGGTGATTTATAAACTAATATTCCTTAAAGCAAGTTTCTGTATGCAGTTATGAAGGGAGCAACATGCTGTTGAAAATGGATGAGCGTGTTCTGACTGAGATGTGGGTTGGAGAAAGGATGGAGGCAAAAAACGTGATCCTTTGGCAATTTTTGTGACTTTTTATACAAACGTAGCTCGCAGTGGAGAAATTTGGGATTAGTGAAGCACTTAGTTTTGTTGAAATACAAATTGATAACTTTGTTTTCTAAGCAAGTTTGTATTTAGTGTCTGAGCAGTTCATGAATAACCCCTTGGCCTCTGCCTGCCCAGGGTGTGGCACCACTCCAGGCTGGTTCCACGGAGCTCCTTTGCTGGGATTTATGAGACAGAGCATTCAACAGTAACCAAGGACTGCACACCCATATTCCACACACACTCAGGGCTGCCTCTGCCAGCAGAAGGTTTTGAACTTAATCATGGGTTACTCATAGTCCACTCCGAACTAAGCCTGTTTTAAATCATGGGTGGTGCAAATATTCTGCTCTGAAGTCAGGCTGCAGCTGCCAGGCACTGGCTGTCGTTTGGGACCCTCTGACATTTGTTCCTAGCAAAGATGCCAGCCTGGGAGTACCAGGAAAGTTAGTCAGAGACTTTACCTAATTAGCAGTGGGATATGTTTCTGTCAGCTATCACGAATGCCACTAAAAATCAGACCCAACACTTTTTTATTTGCTAGTGGCACAAGAATTCAGAAAAAAACTCAGAGATATTTTCTTCTTTGCAAATTATTTTTACTGTCCTTGCAGTCTGAGTTTAAATTTTTATTGGTGGAAAAAACAACCCTGTTGTTTTCTAACTTTTTCTTCACATTTTAGCACTATTTCCTCCTTCAGGGTTTGTTAGGTTCAGTCTTCTGGACTCTGGCTGTATTTTGAATGTGTGATTTAGAGTTGGTAGAAGTAGCCTGGATCACAGTCTGAGTGTGCTCAGTAACATTATTTGACCATATTTGGTTCTCTTCAACTGAAAGGACCAGTCTCTGCTGGTAAAATTCTATATTTAGTTTCGAACCAATGATTTCACTTTTATAAATTGTTGCATCCAATAGAGAGGAAAAATCATTACTATCCATGCAGAAACACTTAGGCAAATACAAGTGGTTCTTTTACAAAGTTAAAAGCCAAAATGTGTGAGTTTCCAATTCCCTCATACTGATAGAATCAGCAGCGAAATGATTCTGTTGTATTTTATATAATGTACAGTGAAATACCAATGAATACTTTTTTCAACCTTATTGAATGATACCAGGCTGTTACCATCAATATGAACAAAACTGCTTCTATTTCTTCGCTTGCTCAAAACTCTAAAATAAGAAAAATAATAGTTTACTCGAGCTCCCATGAATTTTCTGACCTACCCACCTATGTTTTAATCTAGAAAAGTACTATTCCCTGGAAAGTACTCATCAGCAGAAGTATTTCCATTGCATATGTTCATTCTCCATAGCACGACCATTCCAAACCTCATTCCATATTTTAAATTTTTTTTTTTGGTTTTGTAATTTATGCCATTACTCCTCCAAGTGGCACAGGCATCACTTCCCATCAAGTCATTCAGATCACAGAGATAACCTTTTTGTTTTCATCTTGTGCTCTAAATGTAATAAATCAAATCCTCGCCAAAAGCAAGTTCTGAATTTTATATCATGAAATTTGCATTTCATGCTCTGTTGCTTATTCACAGGAACCATCCAATCTGAAAAGACAAATAATGCCACATGACTTGTGTAACTAATACAGACAAATGTTTCCAAGCAACTGCTTGAGCAATCTGAAGATCAAAAATTACTCATCTGAAAAACTTGCGTATAATGGTAGATAATGTATTTGTTCACAGATTTCAGGGGCTGCTAATGGACAGTTGGTAAACTTAAACAGGTCCAAAAATGTATCAAATTAGGAATGCTGCAGTTTATTAATGTGTCTTCATTAGATAGCTGCAAAATAAAGCTATTTTAGGCTAAGAAAGTCATACTGAACCTCACTGCTCTGCAATGGCCAGGCAAGAGCAGCCTCAAGCAGAGTGCTGGGATTTTGGAGCTGGGATGCCAAAGGGATGGTGTGAAGGAAGTTGAATAATACAGAGTTGAATTAATTTTCTTCCATTCCTTGGCAGTTCTGTGCTCTGCAGCAGCAGCAGCATGCTGTGCCTGTTCTCACACACACAGTGGCCTTTGGTCACCTTCGGAGGCAGCACCTTTGTACTTGGCATGGGCAATGAGAACTGAAGAATCCATCTTACAAATCCATAAAGACATTTAAATACAGTCCACTCGAGGTTCTGCTAGGGCTGGCTGCATGGTGGATGATTATGAGGGGCAGAGAAATATTGCTGCTTTAGCTCAAGCTGTGAGAGCCCAGGTTTTCAGTTCTGGAATTGTCCTGTTTAAATTCCAGTGTGTCAGTAGAGGCAGCACACATCACAGGTCTGGCTTTACTGACTTCAGTTACTTTGGGAGCAAGAAAATGAATATAGATAAAATTAGAACTTATCTGACAGAACTGAACAAATATGAAAAATGAGCAAAAAGGTAAAGTGGAAATAAAGGGGTGGATAACCTCTTTTGGTCAGAGCCCAGGCTTTTGAATGCATTTGGTTGTACCATTTCTTCCTCAGGAACATGCTGGGTTAGAAATCCAGACCTGAGCAGGGTTTTCAGACCTGTAGAGTGCTAAAATAACAGCATTCACTGGAAGGTCTGTGGGAGCAATTATTAGAGCAGTACAGAATCTGTGTCTCCTCTGTCCCCTGTGAGTGCTGTGGCTGCTGGGCTGGCTGTCCCTGCTCAGTCACTGCATTGGAGTTAACAAGGAGCACTGGGGTGTTCCAGCCCTGCTCTGACAGCTTTGAGAGCATCATTTCCTTTTAATAATCTTGGATTCTGCTTCCCACTGCTCAGAAACAGAAAAGGAAGCTCATGGCCAATGCCACAAAAACAAGTAGCGCTGAAATTGCCAGGCAAATGACATGAAGGGAGTAAGTCTGGATCTGTCTTCTCTTGGCCAGGAAACTTTAATAAAACCTGTTTACTTGGTGCTTGTGTAGGCGGGGACTGTTCTCACGCTCAGTTAAAGGTCAGCAGGTGTGAACTAAGGAATATAAATATTTCTGTGCTCCTCTGGCTGCAGGTTGTTAGGGCAGGATGCTCAGATTCAGACGTATGAATTGGAATGGTTTACAGTTGGGAGCACTCATGTCACATTTCATGTATTGTAAAGTGTACTTGGCTTTAGTTTCAGCAGTTATAATCCAGAAAAAAACATCTTCCAACAATTGTAAACTATGACTCCTGCCATTTTAGGCTCTTCTCCCTGAAGTATGTGGCAATTAATATTGTTAGCAGCTTGATGTTACAGCTCATGAATCATTGATCTGTTCCAGCACAGCAATTAATTTACCTCTGATTCCTGACAGGTACACTCTTTGAATTTCCTGAAGCAGACTTAATTGCCAGCACGTGATTAAGGAGAAATGTGAGAACCCACAAAGGTGTCCAAACCTGTGTCTGGGTCTCCATCTTGCATGTTTCACTTTTCTTTTGGGAATCTTCTGCAAAAAAAGCTGTGCTTTGATTTCCCACCCCAAAACAGATACAGCAAAACCAAAACAACGTTAATATTTCTAGCCAGCATGTTTTATAAATGCTGCAGAAACTAAATCTAGAAGTCAAATGAGAGTGAATGACTGGGTTTTTCTAACGTGTCTTGGAATTAATGCTTTTTAAAACTTAGTTTATTGCATGTGAATTTTTAGACACCTTTTATCTAACTCAGAACTTCAACTGGGTGCTCTCTGCTTTAGTAGCACTATGTGGATCTTTGGGACTGTCCAGACTAATGAAAGGTTCAGAACTGAGAGGCATTGCCCTGTGAATTTAATTGGGTCGCTGTGGTGGGAACAAATAACACAGGGCATGTTTAGGTCTTGTGTTCTCACCTCTGAAAAGTGCAGGCAGAGTGCAGCACGGAGCCCAGCAGCTCTCAGGTGATAATGAAAAGCTGTCCACGAGGCACTGCAGCACTGCCTCTTTATTGTGCCACACAACACAGTTAAAGCTGCTGCTGCTGTCGGGAAGTTACTGCCTGTTAATTTGTGTTGAAGAGTAAAACTGCAGCCCAAATTGTGAAGTGGATTAATACACTATGATTTCAGCTTTTTGGACTCGGTTAATGCCCGTTAATTAATTTGTTCCGACTAGCTGGACCAAGCAGTGAAGTGGATTAATGCACTAACATTTCTGCTTTCCACCAAATTTGAAATCCAGCCTGGTGACTGAGGAGCTCTGCTGTAGCCTGGATCTAAGTGGGCATTTTGTCTTCATCACAGACCACGGCTTCATTTGTCAGCCTGGCAGCTCCTGCACGGGCAAGCTCAGGAATGCAGCTCTGGAGAGCACCCTGCATGCACAGTCAGGCCTCAGAATGTACCCAGGCTTTTCATTGTGATCTAAACATAACGCAGCCCTGCTCTGCACTCTTGGGCAAAATTGGCTTTGCCAGGAGTCAGCAGAGCAGCAAAGGAGGGAGGAAGTCATGCAGGCACACGACTGCAATATTATACGTGCAAAAGAGTGCCAGTTCTAATGGAAATTATTGAAAATTCCTCTCAGCTAAACTCACCTTGATTGCTCCAACTGGAAACAGACTTCTCACACTCTTAGCAAATGTGGGGTTTTTTGGTTTTCAGCATAAATGGAGATTTACCCATAACTGGGTCCCCTCTGTGTGGTTAATGCTGTGCAGAGAGCAGGATTCATCTGGAGGTGCCCAGCTGAGGTGCACAGGTCAAGTGACCAAAATGTACCAGGGAAGAAATGTGGTTTATGTGTCCTTTCAGACAGGGGCTGGGACTGCAGCTGCTCGACCATTTAGCAGCACACATGGCTTTAACATACACTATTTTTGCTTTAGGGTATCATGGAATTGCTTTTGTGCAGCACTGTTATAATGCAGTGAATTCCACAGCACTTAAGCCCAGAATTAGGGTATAAAATGTGTTAGTTTTCTGCACACACTTACAGGTGGCTGCCCTGCAGCAAGACATAGAAAGCCATTTTTCCAAGGTAAAACAACTTCTGCTATGAATAATATTTATTTCACATAAGAAATAAACTTCCTTTAATGGAAATTGTCCTTATATCCCAGGAGGAAAATGGGGAAACATGCTTGTTCATGGCTGCTTGTGTTATTCCACATTTGGAGTTGTCATTTGCTATTGATCTGCAGATTTTGTGGCTTCACACAGGTTATTGTCCCACCAAAAACTCTTCTTTACCTCATTTATCATGCCCTAGAAATGAGATTTGTGTTCTGTGTGTTCTTTCTTCTCTTTGAGTATTAAAAAGACTCTTGAATTTTGAGTTCTTCCAATATAAGCAGGGAAATGAATCCACTCAGTGGAATATTGAGAGTAAGAAGTTAATGCCTTGTGTCTGTGCTGTGCAATGTATTTTCCATGTGGCTTTGGTTAAGTCTCAAAAGAAGCAGATTTTGGAAAGATTTTAATTGCTTCAGATCTCCACTCTGTTTCTATTTTCAGTAGCAATTTGGTATCTAACCCAAAAGCAGATGATTTCATTAAATGAAAAAAAAATCAAACCAAACACCCCTATCTTTAATGTATATTTTTATTACAGGATACTTTTCTTAAGGTTTTTATGCCTAGGCAATGCCATCAAAAAATGCTTTCTTTATTTCCGTTACATTAATTTGAAGTGCTGAAGGTTTTGGGACATCTTTAGGAATTTTTCATTTTTCCTGGAGTGCTGTAAAATCAATCTGGTTTTGTTTGCTTTGCTACAAGCGTAAGCACAGCAGGGATGGAGGAAAGGGGATTTTTACCCGTGATAAGTGATGTGTTGCTGATGTATCCTGGTGAAGACAGAGGCATAAGGTCAGCCATTGTCTTTCTCCTCAAGCCTGGATTTCAGTGCTGTCTGACAGATGAGGCAGTCAGAGCATATTTGGTTGTTTGTGTATAAGGGACACCTCATTATATTTAATGAGCTGTGTTGAACCAATATGAGAATTCCAGTAAGAGGGGGTGATTCAAATATGCTTCAAAATGAGAACAACATTCTCTAAATGATCACCAAAAAAAGCCTGAAATGTTAATTTAAAAGAAGAGTGTATTATTCCCAGTACAGGTAACTCCCTTGGCCAAAGCCAAGTTAATGGTATTTAGTTTGTTTTCATCTTAGAAAATCTTTTCCCTGTCACAGAATAAGGCAGGTGTGTAGATAAATTAAACCTATATTTCAATAGCAACAGGGCTTTTCCATCACAAAAGATACTGCAGAAGTTCAGGGCAACAACTGAATGAATTATTTCACAAAGTAAAAATTCAGATGCATCTCCACCACAGTTTTTTCACCTATGTATCAGAACTACTCTAGAATATATTAGCATAGAAATGGTTCAGATTTGCACGTGGCCAAACGATTTGAACAAGGATAACTTTTTTCACCAATGTTCTTGACTCCTCTAAAGATGACAGGAGCCTCCATCCCAGAGAAACACCTCTGGCCCAGGCAGGAGGGCCCAGGAGCAAATCTGGGGGCTGAGAGCACCGAGAGTCTCTGCAGTGGATGGAAAAATCAGAAACTGGGCAGGGTCAGGCTCTGCCTCTCCACTGCCAGAACTTGCAGGAGTAAAGACACCCAGCACAATTCAGTCAGGTTTCACCAGCAGTTTCCATTGCCCAGATGTTGTATCTGACCCTGCACCACCACCTTGGAGGTTTTTGTTCTGTGAAATACCCAGTTCCCCTTAGCCAGCTGCATTTTAGCTGGGTTTGTTCTTCCCAAGCACACAAAGTGATTTTTAGGGTGACATTTATGGGCATTGAGGACAGACTACTTTTGAGCAGATGTTTGTGTGAATGCCATTGACCTTTACATTTCTTAAATTTATTCATTGAGTTCATTATTTGTTTCAACAGTTGTTCATTAACTTAAAGTTCCAGCACATTTCTTAGATTTTTTTTATATTGCTACCAACATGAGAAAATATTTTTCTGGTTTAGGCATATATTTTAGAAATAATTAACTTCAATTAACTTAAAGTTCCAGCACATTTCTTAGATTTTTTTTTTATATTACTAACAACATGAGAGAATATTTTTCTGGTTTAGGCATATATTTTAGAAATAATTAACTTCAGTATTGCTGATGATAAGAATATTCTGATGATAGAAATAACATACATAGAGGAATTAAATATTACAGCATGAGTTAACTTTTCAACTGAGAATTACATAAAAATTATTTCTTAAATTTACCTGCAAAGAATTCTATCTTTTCAGCATTTTTATGATGTTATTTTGTAGGAAGGCCAATATACCTCAGATTACCACACACTATTCTCTATTTTTTATGAACTTTGCTTGCAACAAGCATCCAATTAATTTTATTTTCTGTGTTTAGGGCTGACCCCATTTTATACCATCAACCTTTGTAAATAAGACCAGCTAAGTGTCAAGAAACTCCAGCACTTTTCTGGTCACCATAGTGGATTGCAGATTGCCACTCTGTGGTGTTTCCAACCCTTATTGAGACAAATCAATACCAGAATTCAGCCCCTCTATTCCCATGACAAGTTCTAATGAAATTTTCTTTGCTAAGAGTAATGGTTCGTGCTGCTGGAGAGTGACTGGGCTATTCATTCAAATATTCAAGCACTGCAAGAAGGCCTGGTAAAAAGAAAGAAAAACAAAACAAACAGGAGGGTCCTAGAGGGATGTAGGCAAATTGCAGCTTGCATGTTTGGGCAGACTGGCATCTCTGAATTCAAGTTTAGCCAAAAATGCTGGAAAAATTAAGAGTTGTTTTTTTTTTTGGAACAGGAAATCAAACTCTATTGCCAATGGATCAGCTAAACTATGGCTGAGCTGATGTCTAGAAGGGGAAATTAAGGAAGTCAAAAATTACTGAAATGGTGGCAGTAAAATAATAGTTAGATTTTGATCATAATCCACTGACCATGAAAAGTGTATTTCACTGACCATGTGAAATGTAGTGACCACAGATGTGAAATTGTAGTTAATTAGTAAAAGTAATGAACCTGATAGGATTTCTCTTCTACCATTTTTGTTAAAAAAAAACAAAACCCTCACCAAAAACAATCAAAAAGATAGAATTTTAGCTTTGGTGGACTTTTTTTAGGTAGGCACACATCCATGATATTATAGTTATTTTAAATTTTGCCTGTGGATGGGTGTTTGTGGACAGACACTTTTATGTTCCTGTATTTCATCTGAGGCAGCACCCATGGGAGAAGGAAACGTGACCACAGCCAGCATCTCTCAGGGAGCTGGTGGGACACCCCCACCTGGGACAGGCCATTCCAGCCTCTCCTGGCACAAAAATGCTCAATTTGGTCAGTTTTGATCAGCAAAGGTGATGGAGAGCTCCTGTGTGGGGTCCACTCATGGCAAGGTCCAAAAGACCTCTCCTGTGGCAATGTCAACCTGGTATTTTAAGAAAGTTTGAAGCAAAATTGCCAACTCTACCTGGATTAATTTTACGTACCTTGTGAGTGGCTTCTCCAAGAAATTAAATAGGTGAATGCAGTAAAATTATTGTATATGCAATGTGTCCATCCAGGAATGAGTTATCAGTGCTTTAGCTGTTGAGTCAGGTTAAGAGCATGTGTAATGTCAGATTCCTTGGCTTCTGCTTTTACACTGACTGAGAATCAAACCTGCAGCTGCTTGGCACTAAGCAAAATATTTTTCCTTTTCCTTAGTTCTTTACAAAAGTGGAAATCATGATGAAAACAAACAGCAGTGAATTATTCAATGCGTTGGTGAAGTACTCTTGACCTTTTCTTCTCCTCTGCTTACCTGCATTCCCTAGTGGTGCTTTTGGCCACTCATTTAATCAGTCATTGCTGTTAGACACCAGGGAATGATAAGAAAGAAATAATCACAAAGAAATCACTATTTAGGAAAGCACAGAGAGATCTGAAGAATATGAAAAACATTTGGAGGAGTAGTTACATTTCTGTGCCTAATCTGCATCTTCTCCATGAAACAGAATAATCGTGTTAGAAACAAAAGACAACAATTCTATTTTTTTGTTGTTATTGTTCTGAAGTTCTGCTTAGAAACCTGGACTTAAAGGACTTAATTCTTACCACCTTACTGCTTTCCTTTAGAACTTCTTTATATTAATAACTCACTGAACATAATTTGTGTTTTTCTTCCATTTGAGAACCTTTGGGAAAGTGTAAGGATAACCTGTCACGGGAAAGCGATGAGCTAATTGCTTATGGGCCAAAACTGTGAGACCTAGATACTGAACAATCTGGGAATTGCTTTTCCTACTCAAACTATCACAGAACGATGTGTGACACATTCAAGGTCACATTGGATGGGACTCTGAGAAAAGTGATCTGCTGGAAGATGTCCCTGCTTATTGCAGGTGGGGCCAGATGGTCTTTAAAGATCCCTTTCAACCCAGACCTTCCAATGACACGAAGATAAGCAATTTGGAATTAATTTCATTTGCAAAGACCAGGGAGTTCTGCCCTACATCTCCCGGAGCTGAAGGAAAACCACAGCAGTAGGAGCAGGACTGAAAGGGTGATCAGAGAAATGTTGCTGCTGCTGAGCTAAAGAGCTGGAATTTCCTTGTGGACATCCTGGGAGCCACTGCTGCTCCTCAGGATCATCTCAGGCACGTGTCAGCCCATCTGTGTTTACAGTACAAGTGATTTTGAAAGCTTTATGGCTCTGTGTATTTGCCTTTGGACAGGATTCAGCTCTTTTCATTTGACACTTCAACTGTTTTTATCTTGAACCTTCTCATGAATTTTTATTAAGGAAAACTCTCTGGGGAGAGGAGTTGAAAGACAAAAACGGGCACCCGAGTGGCCTTGAGACTGAAAGATTAGAGAGAAATGGCAGAGCCTTTGGGAGAGCTGGGAACACTACCCGGGAGAGCCTCAAAAAGTTATGAAAATTGGCAACATTGTGAGAGGGGATTTTCTGTGTGGATCCCATTGCTCTTTGACTTCTCACGACTAAAGCAAACTGGTGAAAACTTGAGTTTCCCTTGCTCCTGTTTGTTGTCAAAGAAGAGAAATGATGCTAAAGCCAGCAGAGGTAGAGCAGAGTTTTGTGCTGCGAGGCTCCTTGGATGGGAGGCACTGCCACAGATGGAGGCAGGGGCAGCCTGTAAAGGACTTGGCTGATGGATCCAGATTGTACCACCAAGAAAACTCACTCAGCTTCGAAATTTTATAAAAAAACACAGCCTAGGGCTGGAGCTGTCCTTGTGTGATGAAGAATCAGTTGTTAAAACAGCAACATGGATTCCAGAACTGACTGAAAACTTAAGGGTTTAGAGTTTCTGCATTAAGAGAGCAAGGTGTTACTTGTAGGATGTAACTGCCTTATTGGAATTAGACATTTAATTCAACCAGTGGTTTTTTTATAAAACTGTCATGACAACCTGGATGAAAAGTAGTGATTGAAATATTTTGCAGTTCCACAGTTTCCAATACAGTACAAATCTGGACTCTGTTGTTAGGTTTGTGGTTGATTTGTTTCGTTTCGTTTCATTTGTTTGTGAGTTTTTTGTCATTTTTTCTCTTCCAAAAAAGGGCTTGGATGAAGGGAGAGCTTTGGGAGATGGGGAGAGGCTTTTTTTGACCTTGGTAGTAACTGTGCTTGGAGAAGAGAGCTGCAGAGACTGTAGGAGGAAGCAGAGGGAGGAGAGTGATCCCTGGGAAGCTGCAGCTCCTGCAGGGAGAGCACTGAGCAGATCAGAGAGCAGAGGGAAGAGAAGGCAGAGGTGTGGTGGGCAGAGTTTTCCAGGGGCCAGAGGCCACCGTGGAGAGTTCACTGCAGCTCAAAAAAGTGCTGAACTGCCTGAAGCTCAGATAGAAAGAAACACTCCAGAAAATGCAGCAGGAAAGGAAGTCTTGTGTATAAACCACTTTTATTTTTGCTCTTTCTGAGAGCATAGCATGAGGCTTCCTCTAAGAGAAAGCAAACCCCAACACAAAACACCCAACAGCAACAACCCACTAGCTCAAATTTGAATTTACACCTGGGCTTTGGTGTCTAATTTGAAATCACAAGCTTTTGGTGTCTATTGAGAGCTCAGTACCTGCAGATTGTGTTTGCAAATTCACTCTGTTCTGTTTGACTGAAAGCCTGGGCTGAGAAGTGACTGAGTGTGGATGACGTCTGTGACCAGCTGTATCACATATACCTTTAGAGAAAATTCTCTGAAAATTTCTGAAGTGTGGCTATTTACTGGTCTTGTGCAAGTATTCGAGGGAAACCAGACCTTGCTGAAAGCTTATAATTTAAGCAGTTATCAATTTGGGATCATAGACAACTTGCTTAGGGTTATAACTTGTTTACATGATTACAAAATGAATATGGGCTGCCTACTGCCACTGAAATAAGTGCAGTAACCTGAAAGATTAAATATGTGGCTTGATATGTTATCATTAATTGCTGGAAAATACATAATGCTAAACTTAGAATCTGGTGGTTCATGGTAATTTTGCCTAAAGATGCAGGGAAAGGGAATAACAACTGAATATCTGGAATTTTTTCTAATCGGATTTTTTCTTTTTTAGGAAATCTTAAAACTAGAAGGCAACCTTGGAATTCCAAGACAAAAAAGGGCTATTTTGGCAACTCCAATATTAATTCCTGAAAATCAAAGACCTCCGTTCCCCAGATTAGTTGGCAAGGTAAGTCAGCAAAACTGGATTGAATTTTGATACTAAAAAATTGATCTATTACTCTTATAATTTTGCAGTGCCTACCACATTGGTAGAAATATTCTGGATTCCTTCCTACTCTCTGCTTGTGAACACTGCATTTTTGAATCTCAGGCAGCCTGAGTCTCTCTACAGAAGTTCCTTCATAAAGAATTTTTTGTTGGGAGTTTAAGATGGGATTTCTGGTAACTGAGGCTCCTCAGGCCCAAGGAGACAGAGCAGGCCCTGTTTGTACTGCAGTATTTTCCTGGAATTTTGTCATCCTGATTTGCTCCTGCTCCTGAAATGCTGCTCAGGGATCACCAGTGCCTTAGAGGATGTGCAAACACAGAAAAGGGAGAGCCTCTGGCAGCCTGTTTATCAAAGGCCCTGAGAAACCTGTCCTCAACTAATGTCTAAATTATAGGAACTGTAAATGATCAGCACCTTGCAATAATTGGAGTTGCCATAATTTTTACAATCCTTTATGTTTTTGTTTTTTTTTTTTCAGCATAGCTCCAATTTAGGTATCCAGCTGATTAATTTGGCTGGAGTATATTGCAAACAGAAAGAGAGATTATGTGTGTGTCAGGGGAGACAAAAATTTTAGAGGTATTTGAAATAATGGAATGCCATATTCTAGGTCAACTGTGGTAATTTGAAACTGGATGCTGAACAAAGCACAAATAAAAAGGTTTGGAGTCTCAGACATACTGATTGTAGGGGAGAAATTCAGTCAAAATGGGTGCTGAAAAGAAGCAGTTATTCACAGATCTTCATAAAATATGCTGTGAGGTCTTGTTAACCCCAATGAATGTCTGTACTAATTCAGAGTTCTGGTTCCTGGACCTGTTTCACATCCTGCACAAACTGGAGAAAAAGTCACTCATCTCCCCCCCATAAATTTAGATATTTATCATCAACTCTCCATAGCTTCATGAATTTTAAAATATTCACTTAGTTGCCCACTTCTGTAGGGTGTGAGGAAGGTGTTTATTGCCTCTTCCAAAATATTTTGGGGCTCATCTTCAGAAGCCTCTCAGGATGGGTCCCAGCTCCTGCTGGGCCTTGGGTGTTCCTGAATGTTGGCTTTGCCATCTCTGCTCTGCTGTGATCCCTGCACAAGGACACTGCAGATGAGCTGTGGTTTCTAGGGTGTTTCAGGGAAGAGGCAAAACATCCAGAGAATGAGCAGTTTGCATGTTATAAGAGAATTTCAAAAATGAGAAGGAACGTGAAGCTTTCCTGGCTGTATGAAATGGGTGATAATGATAATTTCAGATATTGTTTTGTGTGGCACCACCATGTGATCCTGTCTGGATGTTCAGGTGGAAATCAGGTTTCCAGTGTGTTATTTTTCCTTTTCTTTCTTACTTTCCCTTCCTTTCCCCTACTTTAGCAAATTACCAGTGTGGTTTATTAATCTGTCCTGACTTCCTCTTGCTTTCCACCCCACGCTGTGTTGGCTGGAATTGCACAAGGTTGTTTGGAAGTGATTGCAGCAGCCAACAGGTAAAATGTTGATTAGCACTTAGTGGGGAGCAGGGCAGATGTGTGGAAAGAGGAGAGCAGGGGGAGAACAATTAGTTGAGTTTTATTTCATAGTTAGCATAAAGGAAAAAAAAATAGGAATTTTAGAAGACTTCCTTCATGAACTTTTTTTATATATATGTATATCTCAGGAAGGAGACATTGCACTGGACAAGTGAAAACAGTGGTTTGCTCAAATTAATTACAAAAATTCCAATTAGTGTTTAACCTAACAAGGAAGTGCCTGTGTTGGGCCTGTTCTCTGTGCTCTTACTGGCATTCCAGCATCCCCACTCAGGAATTGGATTATTGCCTTGCCATTTCCACACCTTTCACTAGGGCAGCTCTTAATTAAATAACTCTCCTAGACATGCTGTGTTTGTAGGTGGAGAAGTCTCACCTTTTAGCAGGATTTAAGATTTTGCACATCATGTTTCGTGCCTGGGGGAGAGCACTGAGATTAAAACATTTTAATACAACCTTGGTAATGTGGGCCTTTGTGACCAGATGGCCCAGGCTACAACTCTTGACTGTTATTGATGTGTTTTGTTTAGCTCTTGCTGATGGAGCACTGGGATATGATATTCAATTTTTAGTCTCTCCCCATATGTTACTTTTCCGGTTTATTTGTCCACATGAAGTCAAATGAAGTGCAAAACAGTGGGATGCAGGATTATTTTGTACTTCCACTGGCAGGTAATTCTCCACTACACAATGGAAATGTTTTGCACTAACTTAGAGTGGTGGTTCTGTGCCTCTGTGAAACAAACTTTTGACAGCCTTTAACTGATGATGGTGCTTTTTGAACTTTAATCCTCACACTAATGCAAACCCCAAAGAGCACAAAGGGAATCATGGGGATGCTCAACAAGTCCCAGCTCTTTTTCCACACTTCAGAAGAGAAGGACACCTGCAAAGTGAGACTGTGTTTATCCAGGCTCAGAGGATTTACTCTTCGTGTTATTGATGGACAAATGGTGAATCAGGGATTCTGTTCTTCAGTTTAAAGAATTGTCCTGCATAAGAATGAGTGTTGCAGTCGTTGGCATGTAAGATCTGGAAGCAATGAGTGGCCTGGTGAAAACTGGCAGGACATTTTCTGCTCAGTGAAGGGCAGAACACAGAGAGAAGTACACAGGAGTCTTTGCAGCAAATAACTGAGCAAATCAAAACTAAAACTTTATTTTTTTTTCCTATAAGAATTTTTTGTTGTTGTTATTTTCCTGTTTTGTCTTTTGGAAGGGGGTGAGGGTGGATCAGGTATTTTGGATCAGAACCTTTCTATACTTTCTGTCTCTGATCTGGCTGTTAGCTGCAGTTACATGGCAGGACTGACCCCAGCAAAAGCTCAAGACTAGAAGTGGTCCAGGCTTGCAAACAAGATAAAAATCTTTAAGATCTATGAGGAAGTGGGTTTTTTTTCCTCTGCTGAGATGTGAATTTAAGGCAAAGAGCAAATGCATCTTGTCTGTTAAAGCAGCAGTAGAAAAACACTTGAAGAGGAGAGGAAGCTGAAGAAAACTGGATGTTAAAAGCTGCTATTTTTGAGTGGCTATCTTAGTGCAACTATTTATATACGATAAATTACATGCTTCACAGAAGAGAATCGTCATGGACTAAAGAAGCAGCTGTAAAGAATCTCAAACTTCAGGCAAAAAGTTGAAGTGTCAAAAGTGATGATCACGATCCCTCTCAGCCTGAGAAGAGAGCCTAGAGAGAAGGTTTGTAGGTCAGGGGAAGAGAGGAGCAATAGTGAAATTAAAGTTCACTTAAGAAGTTTTCTGGTACCACTGGAAAATTAAGTAGAAAATGAGAGGGAGTCTAAAGAGAAGTGGAGGAGGAAAGGACCTGGCAAGGATGAGTGTCCAAGCCTGGGAGACAATGGTGTGTGTTCACAGGGAAGAGAGTGATGTGCAGAAACCTCCAAACCCTTCCACACCACGAGAGAGATCTGTGTGACTGCTCATCAGCTGCTCCGTTGGGAAAGGTCTGAGTCCCAGTTATTGGCCTGAATCTTTGTTTCAGTCACTAAAAGTGATGTGGAAGCAAAGGAATGTATTTCTCATGATCGAACTAAACATGGCATCTACAGGAAAAAATCTACTGGGTTTTTAAAATTTTTTTAACATCCAATTGCTTATTTTTAAATCATCACCACGTCAAATGCAATGACTGTGCTGTGCCAGAGTATGGTCAGAAAACAGGGAATGGTCATCAGCAAGAATTTTGACTTGTCCAGAATGTTTTGGTGACAGCTGAAGAAGTGAGTGAAGAACTTTTTCAGAGAGAGGATGGAATTACAGAAACACAAGGAGTTCTGATTCCTTGAATAAGTCTGATGGCATATGAGGAGAGCATTCTGCTAAAATATGTCTACAATTCCACGTGGGAAAGGCAAATCCAGAGATGAGGATATAGAAACAAGAAGCAAACAAAGCAGTAAATTGTACAGGTGGAAAAGCTATTTATGAATAGCACTTAGGCAATAAATAAAGCTCTTTGAAATCCATCAAGAAACAAAGATTGGGTTTAGAGGAAAAATCAAGTTACGGTCGTGGTACGGTAGGATTGGGCAGAAATATATATGAGCTCAATTTGCTGGGCCTAGCAAAAGCATTTTCTGTAAATCCAGATGATTTAAGTGAAAGGGATACACTGGTGTAATAACTAATGGATATAAATTTTGGCATAAGATTAAAAGAAAGGTTTCTGGTACCCAGAGAAGAGGAATTAAATTTCCAACAGCAGTACTGAGGAGGGAACACAAAATTTGATAAATATGTGATCACAGTTGCATAATACAGCTGCTTCCAGTCCTGACAGAACAGACACCTCGAGTTCTCCTGCTCCTCTGGGGTTCCTGAAAATGGGGAAAGCCCTGCTGAGCTGGGCCTGAACGGGCAGCTGGAGGTGTCAGAGTTTAACATCTGATTAAATTCACGGCTTGCAGGGAGGAATGGCACACTCCTGACCTCCAGGGAAAACACCAACCTGCCTCAGCAATGGAAGTAATGAAAGGAGCAGCACTCCATTAAATTGAAGGGCTTTCACTGCAAGTGCATGAATTATTAAGCTCCAGCATATTAATTCTCATTAAAGGATATGTATTTGATGTATTTGATGTCCTAACAAACCGTTAAGTGAAAACAGCACTTCAGATTTGTCTCTTTTTCTGAGAGGTGTCTCTTCAACCCTCCCCTTTTTAAGAATACTGACATTCACATAAACAATTCCAGCAGAACACTTTTGTTTTCTTTCAGCTAATAGAATTTTATTGGAAAAAATTGTTAAGATACACTTGTTTACTTAAGACTTTCAGAAGAATCACACATGAGTTGCAAATGCCTTGGAAAACTGGAAAACAATAATTTACAATTGTTTTTCAGTGTTTGGGGTTGCTAATAAGAATAAAAGAACTTTAAAACCTTTGGGGAATACTTTCTAATCTAGTTACTATGGTTACAAGTTTCTTGGAGATAAAGCAGTTATATGGCAATGATGGAATCGAATTTTCTGAACAATATTGATATATCCAGTACCTAATTTCCTGCTTCATAATAAATCATGTTAATGACCTGAAGGAAGGCAGCAAACAGAGGAGATTTTCTGCTCTAAAGCTGTTCAGCAGAGTCTGCTGCAGTTTAACTGCCACACTGCTTGTCTTAACTTTGATTTCAGAAGTTGATAATTTTAAACTCTGTAGCAAATAAAGTGAGGTGAGAAAAAAGTTTGTCCCTGCCAGTAAATTGCCTATGGAAAGTAACTAAGATGAAATAAAACCCCGGCAAGTAATTTTTCATTGGTACACTAACCTAATTGTAGGCTCAAGTTTAAAATGTTTGGATTATTTTCAGACATAACAGCTATTTCATTTACTGTATTAAGGATGGAGAATAAGAATTGCCATTTCCTAATTCCATTCCCTGTGGTTTTCATGAAATCAAACTGTTTTTTTTGTTAACTTTCATCTTTACAGTTTGCCAAAATGATCCTGTATCCTGAGCTGATTGATGGGAAATTGTTGTTATCCACCTTGACTTTCTGTCTTGTTTTAATTCAATTGTTTGGAATACCCACTTGATCTTTCCAGTTTCTAGAATCCATTTTCTTGTTGAATGTATAGTTTTGAGCAAAAACTTGCTCTCTGCATTCTTGGTTGGGCCAAATTTTAGACTTAACAAGATGTGAAGCCTAATTCTATAATCTTGGGTTGGTAAAACAGGATACTCAGATCCAGGATTTCTGTTTGCTTAGTCCCTTGAATTTGTAAAGTTACTTCCTACAAATCTACTTAGAGTAACACTTTCTCTTAAGTGGGATGAGAGATGCAACAGACTTATCCAGCTTTATTTAGCAGAGTGCTGTGTTAACATGTTACCAGTAAAAACATAAAAACTGCAGAATATCAAAGTCAGGGGAGAGAACACAACCACAGAGCTTCCTTTAAATCAATTAAGATATTTATTTGATAGCTGTGAACTGATTCATACTGCTTCAAACATGATTGTTTTCCTGTTCCATTCCAAATAATTCCTCTGGTTTCTTGTTATGCAGTCAGTTGTTAGCAAGTTTATAATACAATATAAAGCAATATCCAAAGGAATGACATTTTAGGAACAAAATTAACTTATCCCTGCCAATTTACAAACTAGATACTGTCATACTGTCAACCTTGGTGCTTTCATTAATGAAAGACTTTAATAAAGGCATTTTGCAGCCCGGTCTGGCAACAAATTTGCTATTACCAGCTGTGGCTTGTTAAAATGGTATTAAGTAAAGATGGTTGGCAGAGCATTTCCAGAAGGAAAAATTGTATGTATTATATATGGCTCATCTGGAAGGTGGAGTAAATAGCTGTCACTCAGGGAACAACAGTAATTTTCTTCCGTCTCTGTAAGTGCTGATTCTCTTCAATGATTAATTGAAGAGAATTTTAACCTTTTTGTGTTTTGCCCTTGCTTTTATCATACATGGATGATTCCTGTGGTTTTTTTTTCTTTGCATTTTAGGGTGATATACAGCAACAGATCAATAGGGTGAATAAAGGAGTATGATGCTATTATCCATAATGACAGCTGTGCTTTAATTCAGGAAACATTTTCCCTTCTCATTTCCAAAACATCTGGTGCTCTTTTCCAGCTGCCCTATAAAGGCACCTTTTTTTAACCTTTCTGGTCTATCACCTTTATCACTTACTGTGCAACCCTGTTGGCTCAATTCAGAAATGAAATTAATAAAGAATAGGCAGAATCATGGAAAGTTGAGGCTGGAAAAGGTTTCTGGAGTACCAAATTTTAAAGTTAATACCATTCTTCTCTATTGACCTATTTTTCCTTCCAGGTCAAATATATAAAAATGTAAATTTTTTCATTGTAATCAATGTTCCACTGTTGACCTAAAATTTTCAATTACAAAAATCCCACATATTAAGCAACTTCCTTTTGCTTGTGTTTGGAAAAGAAGAGTTTAGTTTGACCACTTTACTTTCTCTAGAATGACTCACAAAGAGAAAAATCACTTTCTGCCACTGAAACTTTGCTTAAACAAAGGCAAATTAAGAATTCAGAGAACTGTACCTTTGGATCAACCTGCTTTCCAGAGTTCTGTATTTAACTTAGGGAGAGCATTGATTTTTGGTTTGGCCACGATATTCCTCCAATGTTCTCAGGCTGTTTATGAAGTCATGGTGATTATTGGAATTTACACATTTGGGGTTTAAACACAGCACTCATTCCCTCCATGCTGTATTTATATATACATTATATACATTTATACATGTATGTGCATTCCAGAGATGCTCAGCAGTAAATGACTACAGCCTTGTAAAACATATCCAGACTTTCATGAACTCCTTTCTTGCTCAGTGCCGTTTGCTTTGTAGGTGTTTTTCATTTTAATCTCTAAATTTCTGCTGTGAGTTCCTCTCATTATCATTGCAAAGTCTCCCAGTTTCAGCTGCTTTTCTCTCCTCAAATGTCCATTGTGCTGCTGCTCTTCCATGCTTTATTTCCCTGCCACGTTCCCATCTGTGTCATATTCCTGAAGAACAGGTGGATAACAGGGGATAAATATTTATGCAAACTCCCTCCAAGAATTGAAGTGGCTGTTAAAATATTTGCACAATCTTGCTGGGCAATTATTTTAGTAATATTCTTTAGCTTGAGCTGCAGTTTAAGCTGAGTCTTGGTAGGCTTGTGCTCATCCCTCAGCACTGCCATGGAGTCTTGTAAGCACAACTTAAACATTTCCCTCTCCTGTATCCCTGCCTGACCCTAAGCACATTGAAGCTGACAGAAATTCTCCCATCAAAGTGGGAAAGGAATTTCGATAAGGCCAACCCTCCTGGGAGATTGCAGCTGGAGAAAACGACCCTTGAGGGAAGTGTGAGTTAAGCTGATCATGTACATATCAAGTTACGCTTTATTCAGTAGGTTTTTAGGGAAAATTTTTAAAGTGCTCTTGGAAAATAGGATTTTCATCAAGGTTCAAACAGCTTCAGAAGTTTTTTCTTTTCATTTCTACAAAGCATGGGCAAAACTATTAAGCTTACATTTCCAATTGAGCTTGAGAATGGATTTGATAATAGGAATCTGTTCAACAATGAAGTCCAGAAATTGAAAGTAGTAGTGATCCCTATAATCCAATAACATGTGTCTTAATATATTTTTTACTTATTAGAATTGGAAAAAAAAAAAAAAGCAATGTAGATGTAGCTGAGCTTGGCTACAACTTGAATTCAGGGGCTATATTAATTTAACAGAATTCATGTTCAAGCCTGATTTACAATATATTACAAGTATTACATGATAATAGAAGTGATGAAAGCTGGTTTCCTACAAATAAAAGTTGCCTGCTACAAACCCAGGTGCTCTTATCAATGCACCTCGAGCACAGTGACCCTAAATAATCCCCTCAGCACCACTGGGGTTATTTTCTGCCTCCTGGTATTTCCGACTGGGATAAGAGGGAGCAGATCCTGGAGCTGCAGGTGACCTGTTCAGGCAATGAATACACATGTGAAAAATGGAAATCCTTCCTTCCTTTCTGTCTCTGCGGGTGCCAATAGATCTTCTCACTCTGCGTTGCTCCAGTTTTTGTGGAACTTCTAGGAACTTTGCATGTTGGAGGTTTTTAAATCAAATTTGGTCAGAACTAGGCAAAAGGCTTAAATTAGATCAGTTAAGTGTTACCTCTTTCAAGGGATCAGACTGAAGAATCAGAAGTTTAGCAAAACAGCCTTTCCTCAAGAGATCCTTTTCTACTTGACAAAAAAAGTCCTTAAATGTTCCTGAAGGAGCTGTAGTAGGGTTGGAATAGTGGTTAAATCAGACACAAAAACTGTAAAGGATCTGTATGAATTTCATACATCAAAGTGGTGATGCAGAGCATCCTGAAAGTGTGTAAATAGGAAAATATAATGAATCAACTTCATCCAGTATTACTGTGCTCTTGGGCAAACCTGAATTTGCTAAGGGTCGCTGGAACGTGAAAATTAACTTAAATTAATAGAATTTTATTTTTTTTTCAAATTCCTATACTATCATTACTGCATTAAGTAATTTTCTTATGAGAATCCCAATTGTTAATAAATCATATTCTTTTTTCTTTAAAAAAAATTCCAATGCAATAATGACACAATAATGCTTTGGAAAAAAAAAAAAGTTTAATTATCTGTTAATGAGAAATCTTAAAAACCACGTATTGCTTCCTTTGGGGCATGACTGATGAAGGATGTTTTTTGTAAGTACTAGAAAGTTACTTTTGCAAGCAGTAGAAAATTGATTGTATTTATTCCCTCAAGATTCCATGAATGTTGGTGATTCCAAACGGTTCCTCTGAGGAGATGCAGGTGTGGTTCAGAGTCACCTGCTGTGAGCTCAGGACATGCTGCTGCTGCTGGTACCCCCCAGCTCTTTTCCTCATGCACTGGAAAACAAACTTTGACCACATTTTTCATGTTGAAAACTCCCATCCTGAACAGCCTTTTAATTTTGGGAACAAATGGAGCACATGTTCCCTGATGATAACTTATGTTATGTTATGCATAGGAGCTTATAATTTATAGCAGATGGAGACAGGTACAATCCAGTCCAGTGCAGCAGAGCCAAGAACAAAAAATAAATTCTTCTTCACATGCTTTTCAAAAGAACTACTTTCTAGAATTCTAATTGCACATCAGAGTTAATTAGATTTTTAGAATTAGATGGAAATTTTCCCATCAGCTTTTTAAAGCAAAGACTAGAGGCAAAATACAGCTCAGTTGTCATTTTTTGTCCTTGATTCGCTCAAGGAGGGACTCCCTGTTGCTTGTGTAATGAACCATGTGGACCCTTACACAGAAGCTTTCAAAGTAAGAAATTATGATGTTGAAAAGAGAGAAATTATCTCATTGCACATAATTTAGGAACAGGGTCTGCTATTGGTTTCAGTCATGAATTTACAGTCAGAAGATTTTGAATTTCATAGCTCTGGGTGACAATCAAATACCTGGCAACAGTTCATACAAACTGTTTTACTTCTATTGAGGGTTCAAAAAATACTGTAAGAGGATTCTTCAAAATCCCCAGCCTCCTTTAAAAAAATGAAAGTCCTGTCAAAGTGGAAGAGAAAACTATAAACTGCCAGTAAATATTTCAACTATTTTAGAAAGAAAAGAAGCTGTGCCACACTGCGGATGTTCTCAGTGGAGGAAGGGGACAGGAGTATGAAGGAGCATCTCAAAATGAAATGTCAAAAGAAATGGATTCAGAGCAAAAGAAAAAAAAATATAAAATAGGAAAAAGCAAGTTTGTAGAGAGCTCAAATGGGGAATTAACTGCTGACTGTGGCATGTAACTGCTCCTGCACCTTGGCTTCACTTGCTCTAGAATGTGGGGGTCACATCCTTCCCATTCTTTTCAAAAAACTCCCTAAGAAGCCTTGAAAATTGTTAGGAGCTACAACCCAGTGAATCCCATTCCTGCACCAAGCAACCAGGCCAGGCCAGGATGCAGCAGCCTCTGGAACAGATAAAATTTGGAAAAAAAATGAAGTGAACAGTCAACATGGATCTCTTTAAGGCAAATCATGTTTCCTAAATGTATAAAGATCTGCAGAGAGGCTGAAGGTGTAGATAAACCTGATCAATAAACCATACTTGGGTTTCTTCTACCAAGAGGAAATGCTTCCTTCAGCTAAAAATGATTGAAACATCAGCGTGGAAACAGATATCCATAGGGAAGGTTTAACCAATAGATATTTTCAAGGGTTTATGCAGTGATCTGTGCTGTTTAACACAACAGAAATTATCTGGAAAAGGAGAGGTTGCAGTGGCAGAGTTTGCAGATCATCCAGAATGAGTCCTGAGACTGACAAGTAATGAAAGGTTGGAGCGTGGCAGAGTGATTTAACTGGAGGTTAGGAGTGGCTGATCATTTTTGTCAGGCACTGTGATATTCTGTGTATGCTCACAGGATGCAGAGGCCAAAAGGAAAGGGTGTCCTTGCTGTTGTGCCTGAGGGTTTCTGATGCTGCCACATCGATCACCACTGCAGGGAGAATCCAGGGGCAGATGGATCCAGGAATGACCCCTGGCCATTCCTGTGTAATTTTTGGTTCATCTTTGAATTATTTGTGCTGCTCTTTGTAGAGAAAACACACTGCAGAAACATTTCAGGGTGGCTGCACAAATTGTTACTTTGCAATCCTCTAATTCCACAAGCCATGTCTCGTGTAGGCTCTTGTTCTAAATACAATTTCTGTCATTCAAATGCATCTGGAAAGCAGAGAGAAGGGGTGAGGAATGTCTGACTCATTATTTGTCTTCAAATATTGCTTTATTATTTAAAGAGTAGTTCTGCATTTCAAAAGCACCTAGGCAATGGCAGAAACAAAAAGCTATTTCTGAAAGCAGTGAGATTTAAGTCACCAAGGCCCACATTTTCAGGGGAGTTTAGGTGTCTCAATCCCTTTATCACAAGGAAGTGTGTAATCTGCAGTTAAAATGGAATTAAAGTTACTTTCTCTGTCAATTCTGACAATTTGTGCATCTCCAGTTCTCCTGTAGTGTAAAAGGAGATGTTATAATGTCTACAGCAGGGCTTTAGTTTGGTTCCTTGCTGCTGTCCCCCCTGGGATGCTGGGCTGACACATCCCTTGTTTGTCCTGAGCTGTTCAGGGGTTGTCCTGGAGGTTGGGGTCATTTGAACTTGGGATTTTTAATTGGGTGGTTTCAGGCTTCCTCTCCAAGATACTGCAGAAAGGCTGAATTTAGTGACTAAATTTTCTAATGTGAATTTCTGCACTGTTTATTTTTCTGTAGGTTTAGTTTAATGCTGATATACTGTGCTGTCAATTGAAAATTCCCAAAGATAGGTCAAAGTGATAGATGTAGAGAAGCAGTCCTAATTGATGAGAGATCTGTGTTCGTGCCCATTGATTTCTCTGGCTGAAATTGAAATGAATGATTTGCAGTTGAAATGACTTGGCTATTCTTTCTAAAGATCAATTTCAAAGCTGTCTCTGCTCTTCCTATTAGCTGGGAAATCCTGGGACTGTTTTAAGATCTTTCTGTATTCTAAACACATTAAGTGTAACCATAGAAACATACATATTAAGGTGATTTTAATTATTAATAAACTCGGTAGACGTTGCTAAATTATTTTTGTACCTACACAATGGGTTGTTGTCTAATTTACATTTTAAAAAAGTTGCTAATGCCGTTAAATATTTCTTTACTTCTATTTGAGAATTGTGATCATACGCCTGCAGCCTTTACTTCTGGTAAAAATTAAACAACAATACCTGATCCTGAGGAAACTAACTTGCTTCATTAATCTAAAGGCTCTTTTTGCCTCATTAATTATTGCTGCAGTTTTACCTGCATTTTCCTTAAATTAGAAGAGAAAAAAGGCATTATTTTAAGTTTATTGCTGAATTCTTTGTGAGGATGGGTGCACTCTTGTGCCTTCATTTTTATTGGTGTCAGCATATTATTTGGATGATCTCCATATATTTCTATTTTCATATGAACCTTGCTAATATTTTAGAGAAATCGAGCCCTTTTTACCTGAAAATGTGTAGTAAATTTGTAGTAAAACTGGTTCAGTAGTATACATTATATAATGTTTGTTATCTTTGGCTGCCTTACTCATACTATAACTGCAGTTAAATATAGGGAGACAGCAATTAATTACACCAGAAATAGCTGTTAATGCTTTCCTTTGTTCTGAATAATGGAGCTGCAATAATGATCTGAGCCTGTAGGAACTGGTGAGAATGGATTGGGCTGTTTGTTAGCACTGAGCAATGTCCATGAAAACCAAGTGTATTCTGGATTCACACCAGTGTAATTGAAGTCAGATATGGCCATGGGTGATTATAGATTATCACTTAATAATGCCACTATCAGTACGGGGTGGTTAGCAGGAGGTGTAAACAGCCATGCAGTGAAACCCAGTTTTGTTTTTTGGGTGTGCCTTCTCTTTTTCCCTCACCAGCAGTGTGCCAGTGCCAGGTCAGGGCTGGAAATCCGAGTGCTCCAAAGCCAAGGCCCAGAACTGCTGAGGCTCCAGACTTGGTGCAGAGTCCAGCTGGATCCTCTCTCTGCTCACTAAAGCAGAGCAGGGACGGGTTGGATATTTCCATTTTGCCGTTTGAAAATGGCCCTGGGGGCCTGTGTTGGTGTTTGACTCCAGTTTATCATTACAGGACAGATGATGTGTTTGTTAAGCACCAGGGGATAAAGCCCTGAGAACACCAAATTAAGGGAGACACCAAGGAGACAGCACTCCAAGGATGCTCCTGGGGTGAATCCACCTCCCAAACCTCGTTCCAGAGCACGGATCAATGGGGATTTTTTTCTTGGAATCCTACATGTCACCTAGAATTGCAGGACTAGATTATGTCAGATTCCTTCCCATTAAACAGCATTAAAGTGCCCTTTTAAAGCCAGGATAAATTGCTTAAGCTTGTTCTGGTAGATGGAACAGAACCTCCTCAGCTCATTTAAATCAAAACCACATTGCTACAAAAGAGGGAATTTCTTTCTAACATTTAAAATACTTTATAAAAATATCCCACTTTTTCTTTTTTGCTCTGGCTTATTCAGTGTGAATTTTACTTCTTGAATGTCGTTCTCCATCCTTTATTTTCTTCAGTCGCAGCTAAAGTATTAAAATGATTTTTTTTCCACACTATTAGCTACATTTACATTCTGCAAGATAAAGAACGCCACAGCCATTATCCACCAATCCTATGTATGTAACACTTTAGTAATTTAACAGCTCAAACTTTCACAAAATCTTACTATTAGCTTTAAATAGTATTTTTTGACTTTGAACAGTGTTATGGCAAAGCAATTGTATGTGACTGGAAAGCATCTAATTTTGTCAGAGTTAGAAAAGATAAAGCTGCTAGAAGTAGTGGAAAAATATCTTGTATTTAGCCACAAGTGGATTAAAAAGCTCAGAATTTAACTGTAATTAAGATTTAAGTAATGATAAATGATGAATTCAGAGACTGATACTAACTTTATGAAATGCAGCGTTGCAAAAAAAAATCCATTATTTCTATTGCCCACAATTTTTTCTCGGCCTCAGGCCACTCTTGGGCAAAATCAAACCCTTTATTACAGAACCTTGTGAGTATTTACCCTCCAATTCCTTCCTTTAAAAAACAGACTTTATTCAGTTAACTCAAGAGCAGAATTTATGGTTTTTGTGTATTATATGGGTTCTTGAATGTCAATATTTTAATTGTTAATAGTTGGTGATGGAAGGTTAACAATGCTTTTGTTACATTGCAATACGGAATAATTTTTTTTGCTGCAGTCTTAGATGTCATGAAATATTGTTTTTTAAGGTATATTTGTTGTGAAAAGATGTAAGTTAGACATTGATGGATTTGGTTTCACAGAACATTGAAAAACACAGCAGCATATGGGATAAAAACAGAAATAAGAGACCAAGATGAATTTTTTACGAAGCTGCATTTAAAAATTTTATTTATTTATTTATTTATTTATTTATTTATTTTGCTGATGATATGGTACCACATTTTAGGCGGCTTAGAAAGTTCTTTTCTAAAAAGAAGGAACACAGATTGTTATGTTAATAGTCTCAGCCTAGAGTTTCCCATAAAGGTCATCTTAGACTTTGGAAATGTTTCATACTTTAAAAGAGCATTTATATTTTAAGCCCATATTTAATAATTGTTGGTTAAAACATCGAAAGGTTGCCATGTGTAATCTTTAAAGAATCTGTTTACTGAAGCTTTAACTAAGCTTACACTTCTACCTTTAATTTTTTTCATTGGCATCTTTCACAAAAGCAGTGCTGATTGTGAGAACCATTGCTTCACATTATTCCATTGCAGTTTTATTTGTTGCTTAGTGAAAGTTGAGGCATAAATCTGTATTTATCAATGCTCTTTAAAAACTGCGAAAATATTTTTAAGAATATTTTTGTGTCGCCTGATTTGCAGGCATTTCTTCTGATGATGGGTCACCAAGACACTGCTTTGGCCGAATTCTGAAATAAGGCTTCTCAAAAGAGATTACTTCTAACTTTAAACACAATGTAATTGATCACTCAACATTCTGTGGATTATTTGTTATTTATTCTCAGAGATACCAGTAAATCTTACTTACACTCTTAAAATAATCTGTTCCAGCTCAAAGCAAGCAGCTGTGCAGTTCTTTCCAATACCCTTGTAATCCCCTCGACGTTTCAGATTATTTCTGTAGGAGATTTTTGGCTCTCTGTGGAGTTTTTTATTCTAAATGAGTAGTTAGATTAAATCAGGTTGACATTTGTTTGCCAGCAGAGAAAATCAGTGGCAACTGGTTCACTTAAGAGAGCACTTGCTAAGGACTGGGAGAATTCTCACTTTGTAGAAAGGGTAGTTAATGGATTTCCTGTGCCAAATTTGGCCTTTTCCCACAGTTTCCCAGGTAGAGATGCCAGCCATTGCACACAAATGCAAATGTTTATGCAGAAATATTTGATACAAATATCTGTGTCAGTAGGAGATGAGACTAAAACAAAGACACCCTCACTTGGAACAGCGACAACTTTTGGCTTGCTGAGTCAGAAAATGTAGATGCTCTCCGTAGTTAAATTTTATGGCTCAGCTTCCAGGTTTTCGAGGAAGGAAATTATAAAATTTACATGAATTATCACACTAACCTAGAGCAGCTATTTTCTGCATAAATTCCAGTCGGGTAATTGGTGTTGTTGCAAAATTGAATTAAATAGTTTTGCAAGTCCAGAATTACGTGTACGGAGTTATCTCGATGTGAGTAAACAGGAATAATTTCTTATTGTCTACAATTTCATTGGAGGGAGCCCTTCTAAAGCCACAAACAGGGGCTGTCACAGAGGACACATAAAGGAAATCCTTGGTGTGCAGCAGTGACCAGAACCATCCTGATCTCATGGAACCCACCAGCTCTTTGTGACTACACTTGATCCATTTCTGTGCTTGTAGAAAGAGTTTCGAAATTCACTCCAAAGGCCTCCTGTGTTATTTTTTAGTACCTGGGAAGGAGCAGATGTTCTGTGTTTGGGGTCTTTCCAAACCCCTGGAATCACTGCATGCTTAGCATGTTGGATCTTGGGGTACAGGCTGCTCATATTCAAATTACCATTTTGAAATAAAACCACCATAGAATAAAAGGCAAAACCTGCAGTGAAAATGTCAGGATCAGAGATCCACCCTTTGTTTTCTTCTGGCTACTCAAGTAATGATTCCACTTTATGAACTGAGTACTTGGCTTTGCTAAAACCAAGCAGATGACAGCTGGTAGAAACTTTGTTTGTTGTTTTTTAAATATCTTTTCAGTATAATTAGGATTTTCCTAATACAGTAGATTAATACAATATTCTTAAAATTGTCAAGTTTTAGATTGAAAAAAGACATTAATGCTAATGTCATAAATAACTGCTTTTGTTTCAAATTAGGAGCAGTCAAATTTATCAAGGTGTAGTTAAAATTTTCTTTTGACTAACACTATCAGATGTTTCTGCCATGTAGTCTGTGTTAGATCTGCAAACACAGTCACATGGAATTGCTAACAAAAGGTTTTTCAAGATTGTAGGTAAAATTTTTGATCAGGTTTGTGATAGCATTGATAATTTATGGACAAATATGAAGAAAAACACACATTATATTTACCATTTATAACTTTAGGTTATATTTCTACCTATAATTTTTAAGTAGCTGTGACTACTCAGAGCTGTTTTGAAATGACCTCTGATGGTTTTAGATGAAAATTTAGATGGATCCACTGATAAAAATTGAAATGAGTGTAGAGAACCAAAATTAAAATCTTAATTAAAAATGTAAATAAAAGCCTAAACTTACTAATGGAAGTATTCAGTGCTTCATCATACTGAAATGTTGAAAAGTTTTAAATATCCCAGATAAGTGTCAAACACAGCTGCCATCTGCCCTTAGCAGAAGCACCAGCAACTGCTGAGATGCAGACCTGTGACCTCCAGATAAATTTCCATACACAGAAAAATATTTATCTTTCTCCTCTGACCTTCCATGAACAAGACATGAGCCGTGGATTTGTTTCCTAGGGAACTAGTGACTGAGGAAAATCTATAATTAGATCTGTGGGTTGTTTGCTACAAGTGGGAATTGGGTGCTAAGCAGGTTCTTAAAGTATCCAGAAGTATTAGACAGACTTCATGTAACTGAACCATATTTAGAAAAAAGTACCCTTCATCATGATATTTCTTTTTTAATATCTTCAATTATAAAAATTAAGTACTTTTGATAGGGTACTTATCCCTCTAAGTTCATTTTAATTGCAAAATATTTTCACATTCAAGAATCATGAGGTTGCTAGCTAAAGCAAAAATAAAATTAGTCAAAATCTTCCAAGAAATTTCTTCAGCTTCAACTGAGTCTTAATTTTCAAGAGCATTTTAGGTGAGTCATTCTCATCAGCTCCATTTTCTCACTTTACTACTCCAGTCCCTCAGGTCAGCTCTGCAACTTCAGAGCCTTGTTCTGCAATTCCAATTACTCTGCCCAGCTGGAGGGTCCCACCTAATCCAGATCTCGATTCCTTTCTTTTCTGCACGGATCTAAAGATAACATTTGTTATCCCAGGGGCAGGAGATGTGGCTGCAGGGAGAGGAAGCAGCCAGGTTTTTGTATTCCCCAGACAAGCCAGGGCAGGGCTCTCCAGCCCTCATCAGCAGATTTTTCCAGCTCAAATGCTGCCCTGGCACTCCCAGCCCAGGGCCAGATCAGCGCCTCGTGCTTGTCTGGATGCTGCACAGGAGACCCTCAGTAATAAATTAAGGCTTTGATCTTATTCAGAATAAATGGCACTGTGAAATAACTGGGAAGAGGTGCTGAAAGTTGGGTCTGTTCTCCTCTTTTATCCTGTTTCTTCCAGATTCAGCTGCACCCCTGGTGATTGCACATTGTGTATTCTGTCCTGGGTCCTGAATTGCTGCAACTCCAAATCATCAAATGTGGCAATGTTGCCTCCTAATTTCTGCCTTTTTACATCTGTGAGCAGCTTTCAGTAAAGCTCCTCTATAAATCCAAATAATCCCTTGCTTTGTTTGTTTTTCAGGGGATCTTTTGAGTTCTTCTTTTAGCGTTGTCAGTCACAGTCAGGTTTTTCCCTAACAGACCCCAGCTCTGGAGCTGCTCCATCTGGCTGTCACTCAGCAGAGACAGGGGCTCCAGTTCCTTCAAGTGACAGGGTCTGCAAGTCACTTAAGTAGCAAATAAAATATGGTGCTTAAATGGCTCCTGAAAGGCCAGGCCAGCCAGTGGAACAGCCAGGCCTCCTGTGACAGGGAACACTTCTAAATCCCTTCCCCTTGAGATCACAAAAACCTGTGTTTGTAATTCTGCTGTCACTGGGGACGTGCTGTTGTGTACAGAATCCTGAGTCTGCAGATATATTTGTGAAATAGACTGCTAGGAACAGGGGAAGGGAAAATTATTTGTAATGAATCTTCTTGCTCTTTATAAATTAGGAGTAAAAGGAAGCTGAGGAATTACCTGCTACAAAAGCTAATGCACATCTTGATGTGTTTATTGAATTACTTTGCTTCGATCTCTGAGCAAATGCTCACTGTTAGCTATTTATATTGGTTAAATCCTCAAATTTAAATCCCTGCAAGTGCTGGAAAGGGTTCTTCAGGGAGAATTCTTGCATCTGTGTACAACTACGATAATGAACCTGGGGCTGAAGGGATCCACCAGTGCCCAGGGCTCCCACATGCATAAATTCATTTTGCTTCCCTTCAACACCTGTGCATCCCACTGCAAAGTTGATCTGGATTTTGTAAACATTTATGCATAATTATGATAAAAAGCCATTATGTCGAGAAGATGTTTTTTGGTTGAATATCAAATATCCTATTTGTTTTGATTATTCTAAAAAAGACCTGGAAAATGGAGCCCTGGCGGTGAAACAGCTTCACTGGGGTTTAATATATTGTGTCATTTTCATACATTGAGATACTTCGTTGAATTATTTGCCTATGGAATTTATAAACCTTGTCAAATTTCATATTTGCAATTCTTTCTACTTAGTAAAACATTGTGTTTGCACTGATGTAACAAAAGAATAATTGATGTAGTACATTTTATAGGAAGCAGAGCCCCAGTCTAAAACAATCCTTCAGTGTCTCACTCACTTTTTGAGCAGTGCAAGTTCTATTTCCTTCATGTGCATAAAGTCCTCAGTGTGGTGTTTGATCAGAGCATTCACAGTTTTGTCTGGATGCCTTCAGGCGAGGAACATTGGTACCACTTGCAGCCCCTCATCAGTCTTGCAAAAATCAAAAATATGTGTGCTAAAACCGTGTGCTTTAATTCTCCCAACCTTGTTCCCCAATCTGACACTTCCTGAAACTTTCTGCATGACAAAGCTCAGAGTTAAAATGCTAAAAAGGACCCTCTTGAGAATATCAGTGTATGTTTTTTGATTTTCATAATTAATTTAATTTCAATGTCTGATTTTTTAAATTCCCATGTACCTTTTTTGAAAATTAAAAAAGTTTTCATTTTCAAGCTACTAGTTAGTATACCTGGTATGAATATTTCAGAAATTTTATACAGATATTAAACTCTTCAGTTTACAGATGCACTATTGTAATAATACACGTTCCTTTTTTCTTTTCTGTAATTCGTAAGAGTCTTAAGAGAAGTGTGAAAGAATGTGACTAAGAAGTAATTGCACTTCTTGTAATAAAAGTTTTGCCCAGTGCCACTGAGATTTAAATGTGCATGAATTCATAAGAAAAAATAACAAATAATCCATAAAAGTAAACACAGAATCTAAAGGATTAATTACTTGTTAGAGGATCAATTATTTTGTATTTAAAGTTTTAAGTAATCTTTTTGATTGAGAAGCATCATGCAAAAATTAAGCCAAATTTATATTGTAAAGTGCAAAATTTAATATTTTGTAGTCATGTGTTTCACCCAGGATCTGAAACACAAAATAGGTCCCTAAAGTTTCAAATAACTGAATTATGGCTTTTTTTTGCTGGGTTAAATCCAGTCTGTTTGTGTGCATCTCTTTTCTCTGGGACATCTGTGATGTGCATTATTTGGACTGCCAACAACACCAAGCAAAATGTCAGGAGCTGATATCTCAGAAAGAAGGTCTGAGGTGCTAAATGTAGTTTTTCCAGCTCTGCTTAGCCCAGAATCCAAACTTTTCACCTCAATTTTGCGTTCCTTGGCTGTCACAGAGGTTGGGTCTGTGTTGTGCATTCCCACTGCTGGTGACTTTTCCCTTTCCCTCCTTTGCCTCTGGATTCTGCAGGGCCCCTCCAGCTGTAAGCAAAGATATCAGGATTTTGGGGATGTTTTTTTTCCTTTTTTTTGGCTCGATTCAGCTTTTCAGGAAAGCTCTTGGAGATGGACCCAGCTGTGAAAATCTTGCCCCTTCCATAGACTGGAGCTTGAAAACTGGTCTGGAAATGGTTTGAAATTTAGGACTGTGATATTGCCTGTTGCTTTCCATAAACACCTCTAATTGCTGAAGTTTTGTTCTGCTGCTGACTTGAATTTCTCAACTATTGCTAATTCTTGTCTCCATTAACTTGCTTTGGACATTTTGGATAACATCCTGAGAGGGCACCTGCCCACATGTGCTTTGATTGATAATAATGAACTTAATTTCCCATTATGTGAACAAGAGAAAGTGATCCCTGCAAGATATCCAGAGCTGGATTTATCCCTAAATATCATGAACAAAGGACACAGTCACTTAGAGAAGCTTTATAATTCCTGTAACCATTATGGGAATGAATCCCCCTGGATTTCCTTGCCTGTCACCTGCGCATGGAGTGAATCTGGAGGAAGTTCTAACCAGAGGGAAAGCCAAGGTCAGGTTTGGCCAATATCTGCCTTCATCAAAGAGCAGAATTTGGCTCCCATGCTCAGCCACTGCATCTGACATTTCATTAAAGAAGCTAGAGGTATTAATTTTTACATAATAAATTATTAAACAGTATAAATTCCTTTCTAGCCACGGGTTTTGTATGTTTAGCTTACAGTAATGAAGCAGTTTCTGTTGGTTAATGCTTTTGAATAAAGATGGGAATATTTTGCATTTGTTTTGGTTGAGAGTATTTGAGTCAGCGTGGAGCAGATGGAGCCCCTGACTGTAAAGAGTAATTTTCAGTGTGGCAGGACAGGAAGTGTCTGTTTATTTATACAATATCTAAACAATAGGCCTAAACCATTGTTCTGCTCTTGTTAAGCACAGTGATTTGAGGAAAAAAATAGTTCACCTTTAAATATTCCATGAATAAATTTGCTTCCTAAGAGGCTAAGGGAAGCAGGGAACACCAGAAACAAACAACACTACAAAAATTAAAAAAAAAAACCCAACAAACCAAAACACAAAACCAAAAAAACCACAAGGGAGACACTATAATGCTCTGAAATGAAAAGAACTGGGGCATGAACCAAAAATTTCTGTCTGGGGGCAGGATTAGATTTCTAACTAAAAAGTGGAACTATTATGATGCATCCATAATTCACCTGGCATCAAGAACTAAGAAATTATGGGAGTGGTTGAGGCAAACACTTCTTAAAGAATGAAGCTGGTAACTGAGGATGGTGCTGTTCAGGACAGATTTGCTGGCGCTGCAGAACTGTGAATTCTCTCTCTGGGGGCAGCGTGGGGTTTTTGTGCTTCTCTTTCTCTTCTTCTCTTGAGAACACCCTGATTTACTTTTGTGATAAACCCGTAGCAACAGGGGGATCACCTTGCTGAGATGAGTTTAGCTGTGAGGGATGCACAATGTCAGCTGGGGAAATGCGTCCTGGCCACGGCTCAGCAGAAAGCAGCTCCTGTCAGCCCGTGATGCTCTGATTGCTTGGAAGGGTCTTTCAGCTGAGCAGGATCACCGAGCCTTTTGCTGGGCTGTCACTGGTGCTGTGCCCGTGGGATGGATCAGTTCCCAGTGATTCTCTGAAGTGTCCTTGAGATGGGACAGTGGGTGATGTCCGAGTGTCCATCCGGTGCTGTCCTTGTGTCCTGGCTGAGGGAGCAGCCTCCAACAGCCCAGGCTATTGTGGGGTGCTCAGCTGGTGTCTGTTCTGAGCCATCTGCCCACAGAAAATCCCCTCTGACCTGTGAGGTCAGAACAAGGGAGAATGAAATGTGTAGAAATTGGGATGCTGGATAAAGTATTCCTGTCTTATCCATATTCCCATTGGGTGGGTGGTGAGAGCCTGTGCTGCCTTAACAACCATTTCCTAAGAATGTAGAACCTCTATGTGCAACACGTAGCCACTGCCATATGGTGCAGACATTTGCAGTATTAGAACCTGTGCTGAAGTTCCCGACGCTGTGAAAAAACTTGTGGAAATATCTGTTTCTGTCTGGGCTTCAGGTAGCAATGACTCTGGGATTTCATTTATGTATTTTAGAAAAGTAAAAACGAAATCCCAAAGTAAACATTGCAGCAGAAATAGTCTTGTTTTATCTCCACCAGGATATTGGGAAAGCATTGTTCTGCAAGTGCACTGTGAGCTGGGAAATTTTCCTGTGAGCAGTGCTGTGTTTATGCCAGTGCTCCCAATCTCAGCCTTGCCAGAGGACATGTCAGACAATCCTCCTGTTTTCTTCCTTGCTCTTGCTGAAACACCAAACCATATGGCAAATTAAGCCCGATTTTTATTAAACTTTTCATTGTACTGAGCTCCGTGTGAACTGGGAAATGCACTTTCTTTGAACTATGCAGCCATTATATAAGCATCTTAATTAGGAGATGGGAGCGTTCTCGCTGGCGTTCCGGGGAGTTCGCGGCTCCCTCTCGTGGCTAATTAAGCGTTTTAACGAACCTTCTGAAAATGACTTTTCGTGAGCAAACGCTGCCGTGGTGCCCCGAGAGCTCCGGGCTGGCTCTGTGTCGCGATATCAGGCTGAAGGTGCAGTGCAGGACCTGGAGGCAGGGACAGGTACATTGATGGAAGGAAGGGTCTGCAAAGGGCTGCGCCGTGAAGGTGATGGATTTTTGAAATGTTCAAGGAGCTGAGTGAGCCCATCCAGTCATGGAGAAACCCTCTGCCCTCTGGTAACTCTGCTCCTCCTGTGCTTCAGAGGGTGAAGAAGGGTCTGCAGCTGGGGTGGGGATGGCATGTGGGATGTGTCAGCTCCAAGGATATTTCAGGTTCCACTTTGGGATGTCTCACCATCACATTCAAGGTGAAAATCTTTGCCAGATCTGATGTTGAGAAGAAATTTTCCCACCAGTTGGGTTTGTAGGGACCACTATTACTACTACTACTACTATTACTACTACTACTACTACTACTACTACTATGATTATTACATTCTTGCTTTGCTATCTAGCGTGGAGAAAAATCTCCACATGAATATCTGGATTTTTTTTGACAAATTCCCTTTCAGACTCCAATGCTTGTTTTTCTTTCTTAGCATGGATTGTTACAATGGAAGCATTGTGTTTATACTGCGTATTAAATTTGTCACGAACAGTAAGGTGATGTTTGGTGGCTCTGGTGAAAATGGCTGTAGTATAAACATCTCTGAGTTTGACTTTTGTGCTGGCCTGGGGCTGATTTCAGGCCTTTCAAACCACTGTTCTTATATGGGAAAGTGCACTTGCCTCATAATAAGTCTCAGACATCAGGGCAGAAAAGGATCAGTCAATCTTTTCTCTAGAAAAATGAGCAATGCTCATGACATTGCAAAATCTCAAGCATAGCTTTATGTTAAGGAAAACTTGTGTTTTTAAGCTTGATGTATAAATACCAGAAACTGGTCCAAAAATGACCTGAACAGCAGGTAACTTTTCAATAGGAGACATTTAAGGTCAAGTTTCATCACCAAACCAGAAATCTCAAAGTGACTTTGCCCTGTTGTTACCTGCAGTGTTTTCTGCCTCCATGTTTTGGCATGACTTACAAAATACACAGGAAGGAAACTTCAACAATTCGTGGTTTTGAGTGTTGGAAGGACGGAGAAAAAAAGAGGTGAAATAGGTTTTTACTTTGAAATGTCTCCCTTCCCCAAAGGATTTGGAAAGCAAAACTTTATCTCTGAAAACACTGATTTCCTATTTCATAACTCGTGGCAATTTTTTCTCAATTAAAATGAAGGAATAATGATTATGGAGTCAAGTCAAAATCTCACTGCCCAGTAATCTGCAAACCAGCGTTGCTCAACCCACAGCAATAGGGCAGCAAACATTTATTTCCTCAGGGACATTATTAAACACCCTGCATATTTATTATCTCAAAGTTGGAGAAGGTCCAGGTTTCTAAGGCCACTTTCTCCCTTCCTCTTCCTGAGCTGTAATTCAGACCAGAATATAAATTTTTGACTTAATGTTTCTGTGGAAATCAGCGATATGAAATTGCTAGAAACAAAAGAATGCTGAACAGCAGAGGGAAGAAATGGCTTGGCAAGATTGTCAGCCTTAAAGGGCAAGATTAATTTATAATCCCTCAGATTCTGGTGTACAAGTACAAATTTGCAAAGCATGTAGTTTATAACTGATATTTTGTGGCTCTGCAGGTTGGTAAATGTTACTGTTGCTAATGTGAGGCTGCTCTGAAATCTGATTTTTAGGGATTTTGTTCTCATGGGAAAATAATGTGATAGTAACAAGCAGTGGCCATACACTTGTGGGTATGTGTATAAACATAAATAGAAATTTAAGAAGTGGACTAATTCCAACTGTGTGACTCAGGAGTATTCTGGTCAGGATATTCTGATATTTCCATGCAGAGATTTTTCCCTTGATTTAAAATCCTGGGAAAGGAAGAGTTTGAAAGAGAATTGGGGATAAAAAACCCAACCTGAAAATAGTATATAATGATTTCACAATGACTAATAAAATATTGTTTGATGGCTCTCTGGAATGGTAAGGGTTGTCCTGAAATCAGAGTGCTTCTTGGCAATCAATTGAATATTTTTTTGTGTGTGTTTGTAGCTGTTCTATCAATTTAACTGAAAAGAAAAAAAAATAGCAATAAACCAAATGTCAAATTCTCGACATGGAGTGTATTCAGTGATGGAATAACAGAAACTTTAAGTAGTGAAATTGAAGACACTAAAGATAAGATAGGAACCGGCCAAGAACAAGAGTAGCTTTTCCAAGGTTTAACACAAAAATTGCACAGTGTCTTGTGAATGATTGAAATCATATTTCATAGTTACATTTTATTGGCAGGGAACATAGCTCGGCATTAGTTAAAAGACTGAAATGACTGAGGTGGTTTTTAAAGGATTTTACAATGTGGCCCATCCCTTGTTTCCTGCCATGCAGGTCATCAGAAGTGAAGGGACAGAGGGAGTAAAGTTTCGGATCTCTGGGAAGGGAGTAGATCAAGACCCAAAAGGAATTTTTAGAATCAATGAGATGAGCGGGGACGTCTCCGTGACCCGAACCCTCGATCGAGAAGCGATTGCCAATTACGAGGTGAGTACTCAGAGCAATAACATCTCTGCCTCTGTGTTGATTGTGTGCATTTTCTGGGTGTGTGCTTGCTCCTGAAAGATCTGCAGTTAAATTGAAGGCTCAGTTGCAGCCACTGTTCTATGAAATTTCAAGAACCGTTGGAAACCGTAAATGTGTTTGTTTCTCACGCAATTGAAACTTGTCTGTTTTCTGCGTGGAATTTCTGTCATTTATCTTCGGTGGAAATGCTGTCTGAACATGGTGAATGCATTTGATTTCTGAATAGATAATTTTGTTAGGACAAAGGAAGATCTTTTGGGGAAGTTGTCACTATGGTAGTACAGAATTATACATTTTTTATTGTCAAATGGTCAATAAAAAGTACTATTGAACTCCATTTTTAGTAATGGATAATAATAGAGATAAAGAAGATTCTGATAATATGAAAACGTTACATATGAAATGTACATCACCTACAAAGGTCTTACTTAAGATTCTTTTCCTTGTCAATAAAAATGTTTCCACTGAATACCTACCAAATGATTACTGAAATCTGAGAAACAACTGCCCCACATTGTCCCAAAATGCATAAAATAAACAGGGATCTGTCAATTCGTGTTTTCCCTCCAGCTCTGGGCATGTGCCCCCACATAACTCGTCCCTGGCCACGCTGATCCAGAGCAGCAGCAGAATTCCCAGTGCTCAGTGCTGGTGCATTTGCCTTTTGTGTCCCACCACAGGGATAATCTCCCACCCTCTGGCATGGTGCCCCTGTGGGACACAGCCTTGGGGACAGCCCTGGCTGCCATCCCTGACCCCTCAGCTTCGTTTCCTGCAGCACAATAATCAACACTTGTACCTCCAGTGCTGTTTCCTTCCTCCTCTGCGAGAGTTTCCCAGTTTGATGATGGGTCCTACTGCTCAAACAGCACTGCTAAAATTTACCATATGCTGGTTTTCATCACTTGAACATCTCCTTCCTATCTGGGTCTGCAGTGAAATGTGTGTTAAGCACTCACACAGGATTTATGGGAGTTGCTGACGTCCTTCTTGCAAGAAAAACATTGCAGTTTCTCTTTTTAACGCTGTTCCTTGTCTTCATTTGCCAGCTGTTTCTTATTTTATCAGTGGCTTTCCACCTTAATGTGTTGAGTGTAAACCCTGAATATTTTTTCCCCTGGAAAATCATAGTAGACTTTTCAATGTAATGCAGCAAAGCACAAATGGCCCTCATATCTGATCTGGCAAAAGACACGCTTAAATTAAGACAAACCCATTTCCCTAGAGGAGGCTTTTTGGAGAAATGTAAGTTATGCACGAGAAATGTCATGTAGCAGGTGATCCAGAGCAATGGGAATGTACAGCCTGAGAGGCTGTGGAGCTTCCTGAGCTGTTATCCAGCTCTGCTCAGCAAAAAAATCATCCTGCAATAAAAAATGAGGTTGGAATGTTCTGAAGGAGAACCCTCAACTTGATTACTGTGCCTCAAATCCAGCCCATTATTTTCCAATAAGGATGTGTCATGGTGTCAGGAAGACAACAGGATTTTCTCCCTGATCTCCTTGGTAGGCTGAAAGGTGAATAACCTGAAATATCCTTGAGTTTCTATCAAAAAAGTGTTTTTCTGGTTTTGTCTAAACTTCCCCCTGCCCAGCACTGTGGTTCTTAAAGGAAAAAGTGAAAGCAAAACGCAAATGAGTAAAGAAGAGATCATTGTGAAAGAATGCAGGTTCTTTGCAAACTATCAGAATATCAAGTGTGGAATCAGAGATGGGGGAAGAATGAAAAGATAAAATCTATTTGAGTCCTTCAGCTACACCCAGGGATGCTCTGCCTGAGCACTGATTTATTTCCTGCACTTAGTGCATATGTGCTCAATGGGTAAGAATTGAAAAATATTAATAGGGCACAAATCAGAGCTTTGGTGATCGCAGTATTTCATAGAAATTTTCAGATTTTACCACCTCAGAATGTTTTAAATTTGCTAAGAATGTTTAATCTGTTAAAAAAATGGTCTTTTTTTCACTGAACCTTTGAAAATTAGGGTTTTGCTGCCCTCTTTCTCCTGGAGGAATACTGAAGAACTTGTAGGAGTTCTTTGGATTCATAGCAAGAGAAGAGGATTAAATTAGAGACTACTAAACTCTACATAGATATCGTTGTTTATTGTTGGAGTTAATCCCTTCTTTCACAGTTTGTTTTTAAGTATTTTGTTTCTAGTAAAATTTAGAAAATATTTTATAATAGAATGAAAAGTTCTGTCTGAGGGTCAGGGCCTGCCAGTCTTTTTGGTGGAGGCCATTTGTGTGGAAGTTGTGTCTTCAGATGAGTTTAAAATTTGTTTTTTTAGTGAAGGAACTCAAGGAGAATATAAGGCAGCTCGTATAAAGGACACCAGTCTTACCCTCTGAAATAAACTTATTAATCCACTTGGTTTATGAGTTTATTTCTTACGAAACTTTGTGTTCTGAAAGTCCAAGGAATGTCAGTCAGCTTCATTTTTAAGTGGAAGCTGCTTGTGAGGATTCAGGAGGATTCAGGGATGATGCTATGCCCAGCAAAGACAGCCTGTGTAAGAAAATGGTGTAGCAACTCCTTTTTTCCTCCTCCAGAGGTTTATTAAGGAGCCTCCTGATAGGAATTCTGCAGGACAGCTGTGGATTTATATGGAATGGTTTTACTTTGGGGCTGGCTGGAGCTTGTTGACAAACTGAGAAATGATGCTCTGAAGAAGGGGCTTAAGCAGGCTCTGGGCACGTTATGGAATTGCTTCTGGGCTGCTGAGATAAGAGGCAGCCTAGAGCCCCTGTTTAGTGGGGGCAAAGGTACAAATACACTCTCGGGCTTATTTGGTTTTCTCTTGAGATTTGAATAAATCAAACTAAGTCAGAAATTTCAGACAATGGCAAATAGTTTTATTTATTTATTTGCTATTTATTTTACTTTTTTTTAATTTATTTGCTATTGGAAAGTGCAGATGTGGATAAACAGATGAAGGAGATTGGTGGGGAGATTTAAGATGGATTTTCTAGCCCAAATTAAGATGCATGCCATCCAAAATCTGCCCATAATTTATGCAATTCAGAGTCCTCTTCAGACCCATAGTCTTTCCTGATTTCAGCAGAGCAGAAATATTAGTGACTTTTCAGTTCTTTCCTTGAGCAAAAAATAACAAAAAAAAAAAATCAAGTGCTTCTTTAAAGAGATGTGATAAGAGAGGAAAAGGATTCCAGTGAAGCTGGAAGGCGACGTGTGCTCAGTGCTGATAAACCCCCAATGAATTGGGAAACAAAGGGTCAAATAGAGGGCCAGCGAAAATAGAAGCCTGAAACCCAGTGATTATGGGGTAATCTGTTAGTTAAAACCCCTGGGCTCATTTTCAAAACCTCACACTTACCTGGATAATGTATTTGTAGGCAGAATGTGAGGAAAAGCAGGAAGAGTCACAGAGGTTGATTGCTGCCGCCAAGATGACAAAAAGTTTCCAAGTTACAGGAAATCTTTTGTGTTCTGTACTCGAAGTTAGGTGTGTCCAGGAGAATTCTCAGAAATATTCCATTATTTTTTTTACTGTTCACACATGAGATTTGGGGTCAGGGATTCCTTGGGTACGGGACAAAGCCTCCTGTTGCAGAAGCTCCTTTCCCATCAGTTCCCACTGCGTGGAATCCCTGCAGCAGTGAAAAACTCCAAAGCCTCCAAAGCATCCAAAGTGCCACTGGGGTGTTCCAACTGGGACTCAAGCTTTTAAAGGGTGTTGCCATCGTCAAAGGCAACAAATGTGTGTGGAGGAGAAACAATCAGGAAGTGATCCTCTGCCAGCATGAAATGAAGCAGCTTGATAAAACTGTGCAAATTGGAGCTGTGACCAAATTTACCTAGGCAATTTGAACTGCTAATGAAGAGATAGTTTTAATTATTTTTTAAGTAAAGAGCTTTATTTGCTTTAAAAAATACTTAACAAGCAGAGGTGTGAAATGAGCCCTCAGCTTTTTTTTATAATGGCAGATCACACTTCTGTGAGAGGATGCCTTGCAACTGGTAGTGACAGACTGAGATATTTAGAAAAGTTATGTTAACAGGACTGGAAAGCAAACTGAGAGTGTGTAATTCTATGAAGAATTGTTTCTATATGTTGGCTAACAAGTAGGCTGAGAGGAGGGTAAAGATTTCAGACTCATCAGCAGCTCTCTGCTGGGAACTGCCTCGCTTTAGGTACCTGGGACTGAGTCAAACATTGGGGGTGAGGCTGCAGCCCTAATGGGCTCCATTTCTCTGTTTAATAAGGAGCAAACAATGGAAATGCTTCACAATGATGAGGAAAACTAGCTTGGTCAGGTGCTGAGGAGCATTTTGTGGCAAAGATTTGTAAGTGCTTTAATGCATTTTTGCAGATAAGGGAAGTGTTACTGTAGCAAAACCCTGGAAGCGAATGGCTGTAATTTATCGTGTGCAGGAGAAGGAATTTGTCGTCTGTGTAAGTCCATTTTAGTGCAGCCACATCCTTTTTAGAATGATTTATCATCCCCTGATGCTGAATCTCTGCTGATGCTGGCTGGAGATCTATGGACAGCGCACGGAAACAAGCTGCTGCTTCGAAAGGAAAATCACGAGTTTGCTTCTCACTTCAAGAATGGTCAAAAATGTATTTTAATCCTGGTCACCTGCACTGGCAGATTTGTCTGGAGTGCAACTGATCTGCTCTGTTTTGAGCTGAAACCAGTCGATGGGGAATGTCAGACCCCAGTCATCTCCCACTAATATCCCAACAAATGGAAGGCACTCAGTCTTTCCTGGCAAGAAGTTTGATCTTGTAGAGATGTAAATTGCAGTGAAATGTGCTTGATTTAATGAAAGAATCATTAATACACAGAACAAGCCCGTTAAAATACTGATGATTTCAAACTGCATCTCTTCCATCAAAAAATCATGGAGTAATGGCAGAATTCAAAGTTTCAGGGAGGAATCCTGACTGTTTAGTGAGGGGAAAGAAAATTTTACTGTTAAGAAAAAGAAAAGAGTTCTTGTGGAAATATAAAATATAATTATTAATCAGATAGAGAATTATTTATATACATGAGCTACAGTCAGATCAACTGAAATACAGCTGAAAATTTTGACAGGGAAAAAATATCTCTGTAGCTTGTGTTGCATGTTATATAGAAGGAGTGCAGGAGATGGGTTTTTCTTTCACATTGCTGAGCTCACATACATATTCATTAATGTGCTCACATATTGGGGCTCCACATAAAATCAGAGAGGACTCTTCAAAACCAAAAAATTGGAGGCAGAAACAAATCCAGCAGAAGCAAAGGCCTGGATCCTTCAATGAGATCCGTAGGGGCAGAATCCTGCATCCATGGGAAGCTTTCTGGCGTTGTTTACCAAGGTCAGAGCCAAGGTGATCTCCAAACTGTGGGCATCAATCAAATATTTGAGCATATATATTTTAAGTGGAGTCTCATTTCTTAAATCTGTGATTTAAAGAATTGCTTGCGCAGATGGGATGGAAATGGGATTTCCAGCTACTGGAAGTATTTCCCTCCCAAAGTTGTTTTACGGGATAAAGAGAAAATCTGACAAGAAGAGAAGCAAAAATTCATGCCATTGTTATGTATTTTGTCTCGAGGGAACAAAATATTCTTTATGAACTCTCTAATTTACCGTATCTTGTTCGTTTTTACAATAGTCTGTTCAATAAATACTGTATGCAAATCAATGCCTCCTAATGTTATGAGATATCAGCAGGGAACTGTGATTCCCTCCAGAAGGCAGTAACATCCTCGTTTTATTTCTGGGGAAAGCCTGCAAAAGTCAACAGTTGGTTTTGTTGGAGGGCATTTGCTTTATTCTGAGCCCTGACTGCTCGCGTGCCTTTGCCATCCCTGCTGCTCCACAGCACTGTCATTTGTAGCAGGAATAAAGAGAAATTTTGTAAAAAGAAGAAATCAGCGAAGCTTTGTTTATAACCTATAAGTGTCAAGGCAGTAGGCTTGGATTTCCATCCTAAAAATAGCACACTCTCCAAACATCAGGAAAAATGAGTATTTTCTCATTGAGCAGTGGAAGAGTGGAAATATAAAGCAGTAGGAACTATGGGAAAATGTGAATTTATTGAGACAGTAACAAATGACATAAAATTTGTTTGCATGGTGGCTTAGTTTTGTTGGTTTTTCGTCTGTTGTTTTGTTGGTTTGAGTTTTTTTAAAATTATTTTCTAATAGAACACTCTCAGAAAGAATAATGAGGTGTTCAGTAAAACATGAGGAGACTAATAACATTTTTTGTGATATTATGCTAATTGTCTATGAAACCACTTTTGTTATTGTATATTAATTGCATTTTGAGGCATTTAAAAATCATCATGATACTTTGCTGGTTTTGTTATTATATAATAATTGCATTTTAAGGCATTTAAAAGTCATCATGATGCCTCTTTGCTGCTTTTGTTATTATATATTAATTGCATTTTAAGGCATTTAGAAGTCATCATGATGCCTCTTTGCTGTTTGGCATGATTGGTTTATTTGTTTCTTTTCCTTGTTTTATAATAACCCTCAGAATACCTTGCTAAGGCCTCACTCTTCTGGGTGCAACAACAATATCCAGGACACTTTGCCCTTTCCTCAGAATTTGTGTTTTCCTGCAGGAAAAGGAGGAATCGTAGGAGTTCAGGGGAAAGATGGGAACATCTCTTTTTTTGGGTTGATTCCTTGGGTAGGAAATCTTCATCTGCTCATGAACCTTTCTTGAGCCAGCCTGACACACAACCAACCACGGGTTAAATTAGAAACTATAATTCTTGTCTTTGGCAAGGAAGATCTTCTCTTCATCTCTTGCTAGGTGTAAATTTTTGTTGGTTTGCTTTTCTGGAAAACTGCACAAGTTCTGAGTTTCCTGATGCTTTAAAGAGTGCAGAAATGTTGCAGTGGGAATTTTGACACAGAGTACCTGCAGTGGCTCAAGACAAAGCCTTGAAGGTCTGGCCTTGCTAATTTTTTAATAAGTCTTTTGTCACCCATCAATAACCTTCAGAATGTAACACAGACATTTTTGAAGTCTGGCTGCTCAAAACTCCACATCTCTTGTTCCTCATAACACAGCAAGAATTCTGTCTTATTTAGGTATTTATTCAAAATTCAGAATCTTAATGTTCTAATTGCCACAAAGACCTTGATTTTTTTGGCTGTGTCCTGAACCTGGAACTGTGGGTCCTGACTTTCTATAGCTTCTGTTTCTAAACAAGACAGGTGTGGTTTGTAATAAGTTTATTTTTTCTTTTGCTTTTCTTCTTTTTTAAGAACTGACACAACGAATTCATTATATTTTTATCAATAATTTCCTGTCTGCAGCAAGAGGAGGTGCTGCTTCCTTTCTGACCACTCGTTCTTTAGGGACCTGAAGAAAACTCTATTACCTGTCTTATCCCTTCCTGCCATCTTCTTTTCATTTTCCACCCTGTTGCATTTTTAGCTTCATTCCACGACATTTTACTCCCTGTCTTTCTTGATGTTTTATGTGATTCACTTCCACTTTTCCTACATTCTCTGCAATTCCTTGCTCAGACACTCACCTGTTTTCTGCTCTTTATAAATCACGTTGCAAGGAGAACACACAGCCATCACCTGAGCATGAATTTGTTTGGTTATTGTGTAGAACCTTTCCACTGTCTTTGCAAAAGCTGTGCTGCTTTATCCATTCTGATCAGCTGTGTCCATAAATAAACCCCTTTAGAATCCTGTGTTCTGGGAACCTTTGACTTCACATTGCTTACGACAGGACTCTGTCATTTCTGCAATTTTGGTGAAATAGCCCAGGTTGTAAATATCTGATGCTGAGAAAATCTCTGTGGAAATTGAACTTTGTTCCCATGTTAATGCTTTTCAGTCTGTATATATCCCTCATCAGTTTATGGCTATTAATTGAAGAAGTGTATGATTAGCTGGAAATTGCTAGCATTTAGTTTATTCAAGTAATTCTAATACCTAGTTCTGTCAGCCCTGGAATCATGATCTGCTCAAAAGTGAGCATAGAGCACCTGATAAAATAATTAGTTCTGTGGCTTCAGAACTGTGAGTTTAATGCATGATCTCTGTAAAATTATTGTATGATAATGGGTCATAATTTTAAATCTGTATCTGCATGTGTTTGGGGCAGAAGCACTGAACAGGTTTTTAATTTTAATGCAGAGGTAAATTTTAATTAATACCATATTTTAGCAAAACTTGTGAAAAGAATTTGTATAAAATTAAATAGGGTTGCTTCAAGCATTCAGTTTGTGGACTCAGTGAGTTACTGTAGCATCATTAGAGGGAATTAGGCTACAAGTGAGAAAATTTAAATATATTTGCCCAGTTGAATGTGCAGTTATCTTCAAAATCCAACCTTTTGGTATCTGTTCTTTTTTATACCAAGCTTTAGGAGTCCTTATGTAATGCTGCAGTTTCAGAGGACCCTAAACACAGCCTGTTCATTGTTACATATTTTTAACAAACATGTCCCTAAGACATTTTGAAGCAAAATGACACCATGGACTGTGGGGTCTCCATTCTTGAAATGATACAAAAATTGCTGTGTGCTGAAAAAAGAAATTTAAAAAAGGCAGATCGGAGCCTAGGATCCAACTGGCCAGGTGACCTTCAAAGTTTTTACTGCAATATTTTAAGTCCACTGCAGGGATCATCTGTATCCCAGTGAAGCAGATGACCACCTGTGGGTGGGTGACAGCAACATTTCAAGTTTTGATCTGTGGAAATGAAATTATAACCTTTTGTGGGTTGTCTGTCCCACAGCCCAGAATATTTCAGCTGTCCCTCTGTTTCCCCACTGCTGGCAGTGAATGGAGCTCAGTGCCTTGGGAGCAGCCACAGCACCTCTGGGCAGCTGCACCTGAGCTCACAAACTCTGCAGGGGCAGAAATAAAAGCCATTTTCCTGTGGCATCACGGCTGAACAGGTGTTTGCAAGTATTTTTTTAATATAGTTCTGACTGATATATTTACCAAGCAATAAGAGATTAACTTATATACTTGTCCATTTTAAGAAAATCTGGATGCACATCACCCTGCTGCACGTGTGTGTGTCCAGGCTGCTTTTTGATATTCTTTGACAAAGTACCTCCAGATATGTCTGAAATATATGTCACTGCACAAACACAAATGTGTGATTTCACAAACCCTAACTGTATCCTTTTAACCTGGTTTCTGGGGAGGGGGATTTTTTGATCCACAACATCTGAACTCTGAAATTCTTTTTGGCAGTTAGAGATTTAATTCTTTGAAATGAAAATAGCATAGGACTCGATAGGTGGAAGTTCAGAAAAACCACTAACTGTGATGAAACTCATAAAAATGTAAGCTTGCAACACTGCACACTGCAAGCAGAGCAGTGAGAATTCCCTTTTTTTCCTTTATTAGTGGTTTTTGATGGAAACATTCATGGAAACAAGTGATTCTTCTGTGTTCACGTGCTTCTTTCTTTAGATCTATTTCACTGCATAAGAGCAAATGAGTGAGAGAGGTTGAAGGAACTAAAGTTATAAATATTTAGAGTACACTGCATGAGGAGACTTCTAATATTATGGAAATTTTACTTTGGCATGATTTTATTAACATGTAAATGATAAAAGTCTTGCTGTATTTATCCTGGTTTACTCAGGTCATAACTAATTATTCTTAATTAGACAAATTCCCTAAAATTAAGTTACATTTATGTAAGTGTCTTGGTTTATTTCTCCACTTCTAATGGCTCATTAACAGGAGACGTGACTTTAGTTTACGAATTTTCAGGAGATAATTTGCAGATATGAGTTCATGTAAAACACCATATGTTTAGACTCATGTGATGGATCTTTTTGTGTTGAGGGGTTTTGCACTGATTCTGTAGAGAATAAAAGATGTCCCAGCAGCTTCTGGCAAAATTTCTTATGCAAGTGTGAGACTGGAAGGTTGCAAGGGCAGTCACTGGAATCCTGACCTTTACATGCTACCCCATAAGAACATTTTTATCCTCTGATTTTTTTGTAATCTTCAAAATATTTTGTCCAAGCCTATTTGTCTGCCAGGGCTGGGAAATGCTCTGCTTCAAACACTTCTCAAGTGCAACACTAAAACATTAAAGAGCATCAACCAGTCCAGCTGGGACTGAAGGCTTCGGAGTGGGAAAGTGGGGGGAGCATTGGAGAAAGGGGTGTGGAGCCAGAAAATCTTCATCTGAAATGGTTCTGTGCAGGGAAAACCTGGAAAAACACAAATTATTTCTTGTAGTTTTGTCATTAACAAGTGTGTTGTGCTGCACCCTGCTCTGCAGCAGTATTTGCAGTTTAAATTTACAAAGTAGAGACAGTACATCTTTGCAGAATTCTTCACAACCTCTGCTCTTGACATTATTCTTAATATTTATTTTATATACTGGCAATTCAGATACCTGAATGTAAGGAATTGAAAATAACTATTATCTATTAAAGGCTCTGTTATTATATATATTTCTTAAATATATTATATATCCATAAAACACGGGTGATCTGTGTTCCTATACAGAGTACAGATTTTATTTGTGGATGGGAACAAATAAAGTAATGTACTACAGTTACATTTCTGTTAGATTCAGAAGATTTACTAGAGTAATAATATAAAATAACAGGATTATGATTTACTATTTAGAAATTACTAAGAGGGAGGAAAATCATGACAGTTTTAAACTACCAATTTTTCTTGTTGTCTAAAACAACCTGTAAAAAACTTCCATTTTTTCCTTGCTGCTAGGGAAACATAGTGGAGAGGACAAAAAACAAGTAAAGAAATTGATCTGAAAATAAGATATATTATGCAAATGCTATGAAACTTCATTGTATTTTGAATTTTCCCCCATAAAGATGACTTTTGCTGTAGCAGAATGCCTTATTCTCTTTCCCAGTTTTCTGAACTTCTAGTTTCCGTGGGATAAGTGTGATGTTCTGTCCCTCAGGGAGGGTCAGATTTTCCTCAGGGATTCCCAGGTGTGAAGGCCTTATGCCCAGAAACTGGAGCTTTTCCCTCAGAAAAAGTTGCAGTCTATGTCCAGCCAAGAATCTAGAGCTTCCAACAGAAACTTGGTGAAAAAGCGGCGATTTTGGTGCTTGGGCAGATCGAAGGGTTCCTAAGGTGAAATCTTGGGATGCTCACACCTATGTTGAATGTCCAGTGACAATGACCTGGAGGAATCGTGGGTGTGTTTGTGTTACAAACTCAGAAAATGAAAGCACAGGGATGGTTTTGGCCTTAGGGGACCTCGTTCTCCAGACACCTTTTGGCTGTGGGACACGCAAGGACACACACGGACACTCTCTCTTGAGAAGGCTAAAAACTATTTATTAAAACATCTGACTCCATATTTACAGCATTTCCACACAGAGCAGGAATTGGAGAAGAAGGCTGACACCTCTCCCATCCCGTTGGTCAAGACAACTGCCCATCAGTTGTTCTTCACACCCAGAGAAAGTATGAAAAACAATTTTGTCTTATCAAAACAGACTTTTGATAAAGACACGGTGTGCATGAGAAACTAGGAACTATGAAAAACAGCAAGTTAGAAAGTGCCTCAGAAAAAACCTGAGTCATTGGGGTGACAGACACGTCACTGCCCTGTCCCCAGCTTGATGGGACAGAGACACCACCTGGAACACTCCAACTCCTCTGTGCCCTTTAACATCTCCACAGTGCCTCAATTTGAAAGACGTCCTGCATTCTGCCAGGTTCCAAATTGCAAAATTAGCAGTCACTGTTAATTTCCAGGTATTTTCTGAGTCATTCAAAGATAGTGATCTCCAGCTCCCCTTCAGCCTGTTTGCAACTGATACGTGCAATGTATTCATTGGAGATTTGCTTTAAAGGAGTTCAGGTGTTTGAGGATGTGCATTTAATTTCATTTCTTCCCTGGGAGCTTTGATCAATGCTATGCTCTCTACCTCTGCCACGTGCTTTGAACTCGTAGATGCAGGTGTATAAATAATTACCCGTGTCAATTCCTGGCTCATCCACCCAGGCTGATATATGGAAGGCAAGTTGTGTCCTAAATTCTTGTCAATAGGATTAGTGAATTGATTAGTTGAATTCTGGATGAAAATTACAATTAAAGGCAAAATTATATCTCTTAGACTTCAAGACATTTGCTCAAAGTGTAGTAGTCAGATTACAGACTTTTGATCAGGTTTGCATTATGAATAAAAACTGTTTTCAATAACCTTTTTTTTTTTCCTGTTTGTAAATCAATTGCTTAGATTATTAGCAATTACAAAACAAAAAATAATGTAATTTTTTTTTTTCAGTTTTTCAGTTTAAAGAGGAAATTCAATTGATTTTTGAAAATACTGAAGATGTGATTCAGGGAACATAATTACCTACAAATGCCACCAGCAGCATATAATGATCTTTTTTCCAATAGATTCAGCTCAAAGTATTTAAAATGGCAATATGGACATTGTATATTAATATGAAAAACAGCAAGTTAGATTTACTGATATATATTTACAGGTTACTGATATATATTTTGTTATGACAGACTCAGGACATACTTCAGGCATGAACCTTTGCATGTGAGTCTGAGCCTGAAGCTTCCCTGATGACAGGAAAATTCCTTCCTTCCTTCCTTCCTTCCTTCCTTCCTTCCTTCC
>VZTB01005271.1:877424-890510 GCA_013397245.1 Thryothorus ludovicianus | reverse complement strand
CTTTCCTTCTCTTTCCTTCCCTTCCTGTACTTTCGTAATTTATTCCATCTCCATCATCCAACTTTCTCAGTCTGGCTGTGAGATTGGAAATGGCCACAGAACACGATTTCTAGACCTCAGCAGGCCTTGCACAATGCTGATATATTGCTCACCTCACCCCGTGGCCATACAGGGCACATTCCAGTCCCCACAGAGCAGTCTGAGTGATTTAGTGATGCTGCTCCTCACACAGCATCAGCAGTGACTCCAGCTGCAGCTCTGCTGAAGGATCCTTTGCTCCTGCTGATATTATCTTGGTTAAGTGAGAAGCAAATGTACTGCTAGGAGCTACTTGGGCTTAATTTTTGCTATTCAGCGCCATAAATTACAGTATTTTATGGCCACTGTAAAAGGTGTGATTTGAACCAATTATGCATTCTGCTCTAAATCCCTAAACTTTGGAGAAGTATGTAATTATGGAAAGTCATTTCCCCTGGGTCAATTCTCTTTTATCTGTTCACAGGGAACACCAGGACATGTGTATGAAGTTTATAAGCATCATTTTAAACTAGACTTATTAAAGGTACTTACTAATGAGAATGTTTTCCTTTTCAAACCTCAAACCTTGCCATGTGTGAGTAGCATGGAGAACTTACCAGCTTCTCTGCACAAGCTCTTTTCTTTATTCTGGACAGGGATGAAATGGAGGTGTTAGGACAGAAGGAAAGGAAGCAAATTTGATAGAATTTGGAGACACAAAATATAATTTTCAAAAATACAAACAATGAACACAGGATTTATGTAACTCTACTGCCCGTTAGTTCCAATGTTAGATACTTAGGATCTCTTGGAATAAGATATAGCTCTTTAAAAGATTTGGTAGATTGTCACCCAGCTTTCTGTATTTTTATAGGACTTTGTGTATTTTTTTTCCTACAGATCTTTTTAGGGTTAAATATACAGGGAACTAAATGCCCATTTTCCCTTGTGAAGCCAGTGTTTGAATTTTGCCTGCCTGTTGAGTCAGATTTGGTTGTACCTTTTTTTCTAGCAGTTATGGAACACAGAGGATTAAAAAAACATTTTCCTAAAGGTGTTGGGGTCGGGTTTCTCTCTTCCCTTATTCTGTCACCCTCAATCTCACAGATTTGCTGCCTAAGGTACCAGTGCACTTAGTAGCAGTAAATGTTGTTTTTCTCTCTGAGTCATGAGGAGTGGTGGCACACACATGGCTCAGCAGTGGTGAGGTGGCAATGAACTCGTGGGTGGTGTTGTCTGAATATCTGTCTTTGGAGCTGCACAATGTCATCAGCATCCAAAATTAAACTAAGACAAGTTGTTGTCTAACTGCTTCCCATTGAGACTGTCATGGATTAGGCCAAACCCCAATAATTTAAGGATTGTTCATGAGCCACAATTGAACTTCTAACATGTAAAAGGACAGAGAAAATAGATGATTCAAACGGAAATCTGCTAAAATGCAGCAGTTTATTCCCTTGCTGAACTCTGCTAAAAAGCAACAGTTTATTCCATTAAATACAGTGCTGGCTACTAGACGTGATTTATTTTTCTACATGTGTAATGGCATTTTTAACTCATGATTTTCATTGTTGACAAGCAATTGAAGAGAAAACTGAACGTAATATTTGGGATTTAAAAAGACTCAACAGGTTGCACAATTTTTTAAAAGAGTTTTCTATTTGGTAATGATTGCAGGACATACATTGCAGTAAAGATTTTGGCTGGCTGCATTTGGAATCTGTGTTCAGTTGTTCAGGAAGCAAGGATCTGGTGTGAGGTCTGAGATACAGCACACGAGGTGCCAGGTCCAATTAACAGCCTGATGGTGGCAAATCCATTATCCTTGGAAAGAGAGGCCACCACCAGGAGACATTAATTCAATGTGACACCAACTGGGGTGTTTTATATACAGCTAATTGCAATGTCAGACATTCTGCTCTAATTGAGTTTAATTGTGGCAAAATTGGAGTTAATTAAAAGTTAATGGTATAGAGCACATCGTGTTATTATAAACTGTGGGTACATGTTTCATATCCTTATTATTGTTGTTTAAATGGTGCTTTCAATTACTGTGCCTTGTATTGGCACTTTGGAAATGGGCTGTAATTGTTTTGACATCACTGCAAGTTATTGTTCTGAGGAGGCCTGAAGAAATATGTTTGTTTTAAAAGGCTTGACAAAGTTTAGATTGGTTCATTATATCACAATATAAATGTCACATGTGATGTTTCTACCCACCTTGCTAAGAAAAGAGTGGAGAGTGCAGGTAAAACAGAATTAAATTCTAGTTCAGCTTAAGAGATTGATGGTGTTTTTGGCATTGTCCATCATAAACAATGTCAGGAAACCTCAATTTCCTCGTATTTTGTGAATCGACCTTTTTCTGATTGTGTCCAGTCTCTGGCTGTTCTGTGAGCATCTCTGATGAATCTCCTTTCTGTGGGATTTTCCCTGGATTCTCTTTGCTGTCGTCTTTCTCTGCACCCTTTGTTTTCTCCTGTTATACATTATATTCTATATATTCCCATTATTTATTTACTGGCAGCTCCATCTCTACCCCAACCTCTCTCTTGATGAAGTTTTATATCAGAACCTTTCTGCTTGACATGTCCTCCTGGATGTCTTGCTGGAGTTCAGAAATAGTCATTGCATTTTCCCTTAAATTGACAGTTTTCTGTCAATTTAAGCAGCCCAACCATCCTCGTGCCCATCAGCCCAACACCAGGTTGATTTTCTTGGTTTCCTCACGTCGTTTTCCTTCATGTGCTTGTTTGGAGCTATCCAAATATAAAACAATTGCAATGATGTGAAATTCTTCTTTCCAAGAACTGTGGTTCCATGGTTCATACAAGACAGGTAAAAGGTGTGTTAAACATATTGATGAACAAAAAATGCTGTGTTTGAAATGGCTCCTTATGTGGGGAAAGTGATGCAGTAAAATTACTGATTTTCTCCTGTGGGCCAGCAGTTTCCTCAACTCTTTATTCTGTAAAGCTCAATAAACTGAAAAAGGAAGAATGTTGCTGTTACATCAGAGTCACTTCATCCCAAAAGGAGGAAATTTGGCTCTAGAGCTGCCTAACAGAATTATTTCTTCTGAAATATTCTTTATTAATCTTTTTGCTAAAGTCAACTTTTAACCCTGTTGAAAATAATTAGCTCTTTGTCAGGAATTGTCATTTTCTGAAAACACCAGTAAGATACACCCCTATTTCATTGGACACTGTCACACAGGAGGGCAACAATCTAAAATAAACAACAAAGGAAAAAAAAACAAACCACACCCAAACCAAATATATTTGCCCAGTTTTTCTAAAGATGGAAAGTCCTTTTGTTGCTTAACATTTAAAAAATGACCCAAAGAAATGAGTAAAGAATAAGGTGAGAACAATGTCACAGTTCAAAAAGCACAGTGAGCTTCTTCCTGAATCTGGACAGAGTTTCAAAAGTAGATTTGTGTTCAAACCTTTTTGTTTAATTTATCACAACCAGCAGCTCTGGGTTTCTTTATTTAAAGAAAGATGTTTTACTAGGTCATAGATGCAGCTAATAAAGGGAATTTCTGTCAGTGGCAGTAAAATTAATGCTGCAAATGTCTTGCATCAGGAGCATGGAACACACCAGAAAGTGCTGAAATGAAGCTTGTGAGAGACCTAAGGAAAATGAGAGTGATGATTTCTGGAATCTGGTGGTGCTTTAAAACCTGCAGGTTTGAACTGATGCTGAGGTGGATTATACTGCACAACTTCATCCAGTTTTTCAGGGAAAAAATAATTATTAATGTTTTTGTTTATATATCTGATAGGGGATAAATACCTAAGGTATTAAAGGCACAAAGGGCTGATCCAATTTTCAGGTAAGGCAATATGATGTGTGCTCTAGACTTCCTTTCCCTACTCCTTCCTTTCCTACTTGTTCAACTTTGGCTTAAACACTAAGTCATTACCGAAAAATATGCTTTTAACAAGCCATTTTCAAAAAATACCAAGGAGTCTGAATAGGAATAAAGGCATTCAGAGCTTTTGAGTGGGGTTGGAAATAGAATATCTCTCGTTAGAGAAAGGAGAATGCTTGATACTTTAATGTTCATTACAACACTGAAGAATATTAACATGACTCTGTGCATTGTGAATGAAGTAGCTGTCAAAAAGATGGAGTAATGGACCACCAAAAAATATAACACTGTGAACTAAGCCATTGTGCTTTTATTGATGAAGAAATGGAAATACTTGATAATTCTTGCAGTGGAATTCTACTGTATTAACAGGTACCTATTTTTTCCTCTTTTCTTCTCCTTTCACTCTCAAAACTGCTTCAAACTTGTATTTTTCATGGTTATGGAAAAAAATCTATAATAATTTTTCTCAGAAAAATATTTTACGAGCGTAATTCTCTTTTGCAGTGAAATAGATATGAACACGCTCCTCATTTCTATATTTTTCAGAATATTCATTTATTGCATTTTTCTGGCTTTAACTTCTGCCCAAGTGTGATTGTTACCAGAATAGTTCCTAGTGAGGAGGAAACAAGAATGAAAGCAGATGGGATGTGAAATACACTTAGCTGCTACGGGCTCAGGAAAACTTTAAGAAGTTTCATAAATTAAATCCCCAGCTCTTTGATGTTAAGATTAAACCAGGTGGTTTACAACAAGCTTGCAGTAATATCCAAGCTGCCAATAAATCCCTTATGGGAAGCTCTCCAGTGAGCTTCAAGAGAATGAGGCAATTTCTTGGCTCCCTTCTGATGGAGCAGGGTGCTGGAGGAGGAGGTTGCTGAGAAGTTCCCGTGTTTTGCCATCTGCTTCTGCCAAGCACTGAAAGTTTCCGTTTTGCCACATTTTGGGACTCTGTGAAGTCCTGAGGCTTTTCAGCTCCACCCGTCTCTACCTTCCTTTTTCAGAGGATGCAGCACAAAAAGATTGACGCGTTTAACTTGGAATTTGATTTTGTTTTGGGTGTCTGGTTTAGCAATTTTGTTTTTTAATTGGGTGGAGAGGCTCTCTTATGGATCATTTATGAGTTCTCTTATTATTCTCGTATGGATCTTATGAGTTCTCTTATGGATCATTTGTCTCTCAGATTGGGAGAGGAGTAATGGTCTCAGTAACACAGAGTGGCTCCTGCTGTGCCAGCCACCCAGCAGGATCCTGTGCCTTGGGAAATTGTCCTTTTGCTCTTATTTGTTGGCTTTTGCAATTCTCATCTAGCTGCAGCCTCAGCCACAGCAAGCCTCTCCTTGCAGTCTTGCATATTATTATTACTCACTCAGAGGAAATGTATAGCAGCATGAAAAAAAATTTGTCTTTTTGAAATGGATTTGGATTGCTTTTGTTTTCTTTTTTGGTCCAACCCACTGCAAGTCCTTTATAAGATACTAGTAATACAAATATTGATCCTTGAACTGAACTTGCTATTTTTTTTTCTGTCTGTGTTTTTCAAAGGAGAAGCAATTAAGAAGAGATGAAAGAACTTTCTAGAGTATACATTATGTTGGTTTTGCATAGCCATGCCAAACCTGGCACTGGTTTTCTTCTGAATTCTACTCTCTTCTACTTATGTGTGTTCTAATTTATTTAAAAAAACAAAACAAAAACAACCCCTCTGGAATCAAAGAGCCTGAGTTTTTATCCAAACAGGTTAAGATTAATTGTCCTCAGGGAGTTGTGAGGTAGTAATAGACAGAAAATTACCTGCACAGTATTTTCTCTTCTTGGTTAAATATTTACAAAAATTAAAAAGAAAACCCCACGCTCTACCTTGCCCAACACACCTTCTCCCTCAAAACCCCCTGAAAACAACAAAAGAAAACTCCAAACAAACAAAAAACTCCAGATTTTCCAAAGGCCCACTTTTTCACCCTTGAGGAACTGAATTTCAGTGTCATTTGTAGATGCATTTTCCTCTTCAGAGGAGCAGGTGGTCTCTGCAGTTGTTTTCTGAGTGTCCTGACCTTCAAATTAATTTGAATTAACACCATAATATCATTAATAGAAAATGTCCGGAGAAATTGATCTGAGACTTTTGTCTCAAAGATAGAACTCATCTGCATCAGGCACTTGATGTCAGGATTGTCTGCAAAGCATCAGATACTCTTAAAAGAAAATATTCTTTGGCCAGAGAAGATGCGTTGGTGCCTTCTTAATGACAAGTTTAAATGAAAACCCAGACTTTTAAAAGGCACTGTCTGAAAAATGATTCTCTCCAGGAAATTCATAAAGTTTTTTAAATTAAGTTCAGCCCAGTTGATGTATTGGAGACAAGGATCAAGAGTCTGTGAAGATCCAGTTCAGCTCGATCCAACAAAGTTTAAAACAATTCATTCTTTATCGTGTCCTAAAGCAGTCTAAGTAATTTCCTTAATAATTTGTCTTAGTTATCTTTCATAGAATTGAAATTCTGTTTTAGCTTTAATCTGTCAAAAAAACAAAACAAAACAGCCTCAAAATTCCCAAATTCTACAGAAGAGAGCCTCTCTCTCTGCACCATTCTGCTTTTTTATCACCTACAGCAGCAAATGTGTGTTTTACCTTTGGAGTGGAATTCTGCAATGGCAATTCTCGAGCCAAGGCACCACATTTTTGTTTTGCCTGCAGCCTGTGAGGCAGTTGCAGGCTGACATCCCAACGTTTCCCACTGCTGAAATCCCAGGTTATAACTTTGCAGCTTGTAAGAACATAGACTTTGACAGTAATCAGCTTATTCTTTCCGCTTGGGGATTTTTTTTTGTTGTTGTTGTGCTCTTGTTTGGAAGTCCTGGTGGGCTCTCTTTCTGTCTTAATCTAGAATTTTATTTTTTTTTTTTTATCTTGAAAGTAGACCATAGTCTGATATGAAATCACTTATTTTGTGCATGTGCTAAGACCCATCTCAGCCAGGCTGATCCTTTGGACCAAAGCTAATGGTTCTAAGCTCATTAAGAACCTTATTAACATGCTGAGCCTTTGTGGAAGCTGCACTGGAAGGGAATAAATAAATAAACAAATAAATAAATAAATAAAGAGTGACAAAAGAGACTTCCACATGTAACCACCTTAGGAGAAGTGAAGTTTGAGGTGTCAATTAAGTCACTGACGTAAAAAACCTGTGTATTCCTATAAAATGGATAGAGATAAAAAGTTGAGACAAGTAATTTATTCTTAGAACAACATTTTCGTTTCAGATTTTGACTAATGGAAAATTACAAAAACTGTACAGGATCTAGACTCAGTTCTTTTGTTAGGACTCTTGATGTCCTAATATTGTCTTCGTATTTTTAAGAAGAAAACAATGTGGGAATTTCCTGCCAGTTCTGCTTTTTCACTTTTTGCATTCTTATCAACTAATTTGAAAGCATTTGAAGTTTGGCTCTTTGGGTAATTTTTACCTCATTTTCTTTTGCACTGTTCCTTTTTCTTTTTTGTTCCTGATCACTACTACATCCTTGCATTAAAAATATATACATACATATGTATATAGTTGTATAAACATATATATATTTTGAAATGGAAATGAAATAAGAAATTGCAATTTTTTTTGGTGGTCCTATATCACATCAGCCAGGATAGCAAAGATTTCAATCTACACCGTAACTCAAAATGAATGTGACAAGGTTCATGTTAAGGATTCCTAAAGTAAGTCTTATTCATGTTCATGATTGCTTCTATTTCATTTCTTATCTCAAATCTGCTTTAGAGGGTCACCAATGTAAGACAGGATCAGAACCAAAGTTTCATGAGAAAAGACTCAGGAATGACTCTGCACCAAAAATTTGTTTATTTCTCTTAAAATTTGCTCATCATCCCATCCTTGCTCAATTTTCTGCTGCTATTATCATTCTTCAGGCCATTAATTTGTTCCAAGTCCCATTATTTAGAGTCAGAGGTGCTGTATCCTACAGTGCCAGAGGGGATTTCTGATTTAAACAACTAAAGGTGTGCAACTCTTCCACAGACCTTATTGGGATCTCTTCTGAATTACCAAATCATCACTGGCTCATGAGGGCAGCAACTCAGCCCTAATTAATTAGAGGTAACGATGTGAATAACTTTCCATTGGAAAAGACTTTTATAAATGCTGCTGCCTCAGGAGCAACCACGATATGGTAAATTGTGGCTGTTGAACTCCTAAATTTTGTTATAAAAGGGACAAGAGATTTAATAATCTGTAAGAGGATGAATACCCTTCAAAAAATTTAGAGTGTTTCAGTGGAACTGAAGAGGTGGCAGTCTTAATTCACAATTGTTTTTGGTAATTTAATGCATTGTTAAAAAGGCATTTGTCTTTTGTGTCTTTTTAAGATTAATTGCATCTTCCCAATTTTTGTTGTTTATGACTACAGTTAATGTGCTGGCAAAGAATAATCTTATCAAAGCAGGAAACACAAAATAACCTTAAAATCTTAGGTCAGGCGAAGCGCTTTTCAGATGTTATGAATTTTGCATTAAATTATTTACTGATATATACTTAGGAGAAAAAATTGCCTTTTAACAAACTTTGCTTTAGCTCTTCCTTGAAGGGTCACCTGGGGTTATTTTGCATATTTTCTTTACAGATAAAGGGTAAAAGCTGCAGGGGAAGGTGTGAGGCTTTAAATTCTTTGGCTTTAGGAGCAACATCATGATCCTGCTGAAATAATTCTCTCTGGTGAGGAAAATACCATGGGTGTGTGTCTGGTCACACAGACACAGAAATGAGATGCACACACAGGTTTATGTCACAGATATGTATCAACTCCACGTTTACTCAGATAATGAGGACTCCAAGTTTCAGGACTCAATGGGAATAAATATCTTTTACAATAAAGGCTGGATTTAATTGGAACCATGCCTTTTTGAGCTGGTTTAGCCCAGTGCCAGCAGCTAAAGGGATGTTGCAAAGTTTAAAATGCTTTAATCAGGGCACATGGCTGGGACTGTGGGACACTGAAGGAAACAATCCACCCCTCAGCCTTTTCCCTGGCTGTCAATCTAGCAACATATTTGTCTCACAAAGAAAAGCAACACCTTTCCATAATATATATTTCAAATATAACTGAGTGCTGTTTCTTAGCAACAAGAGCTCAGGAGCTGGTGATCCTGAGATGAGCCACAACTCGAACGGGCTCGTGAACCACAGTGCTGCCATTAGCAGGGAGCTCACAGCAGAAACAAAGGCTTCCTGATGGCTAATTTCTTCAATAATTCTTGTTTCTTTCACCTGGGAGAGTGAAGGGCCACTCATCCCACCCCTGAAAAATACTGGCAAAAAAAAAAAAAATAATCCAACAACTTTTCCCTCTCGTTGAATAGACTAAATCAACTTGAAGTGCACACAAAACCAAGTGGGATAAATGTGACCTGACTATAAAACAGATGTGTTTTATGAATAGAACCTTGAGAAGTAATTACTCACAGCTTGTTTTAGAGAACTACTTTCTTTCACTCTGAAATGTGCTTATGTGTCATGTTGGAACAATAGCTTTGAGAGCTGCTTATGTTAAAGAAATTTAAAGAAAGTTGAGCACTTTCTGACAAGGGGTTTTTCATAGGCTCCAATTTTTGCTCTGTGGCTAGTTAGGGAAAAGCAATGTTGGGTAAAAAAAAAGCCTGAAAAGGATAAACCAGCCCAGTTTTATGGCTCTCCTCATGCAGAAATTTCCATCCTGGATCTAGATTTCACTATTTTTTGTTTTCTTTTTGAAGTGTTCCTTACTGTTTGATTCATCAGTGGTGTCCATTTCATATCAGTATATACCGAGCCTATGTAAAGGGCTTCAGGAAATTAAATATAAGTCATATAAAGTGTCCTTCCTCTTTTATGGAACAGAAGGATACATGAAATTATGTGCAATGTCTGTTTAGATCAATTAATTTTGAGTGTCCAATATTCCATGGGACAGGTGAGAACAATCTCAGATTTGTACCCAGAGCACTCTGCCTGGTTCCTGTTACTGCTTCTTCCTGTGACAAGATCATGCAAATAAAACACATCCCTGGGCATATTCCCATGTTTTCAATGCTTAGATTAGCAAATAGTTTAGAAAAAGAATTCAAAAGGAATAAGGGAGACTTTTCCTTGGCTTTTGTGATCTTTGGATTATAGTCCAAACGTGTGGCTCTCAGCTGAGAGATGAACCCATCCATGGGTGGTTATTATTAAGAGATATTAAAGTGGTTGTTCATTTTGAGTTTCATTTCCTCACTTAACGTCTTTAAAACACGTAAAACCAATTTTTTGACCAGAAAATTATTTAATGTCTTTCCATCCAGCTTAGAAAGGGAGAAGTTATCAGAATCATGAAGTGATTTGCTCCTTTACTGTCCAATTACTTGTGACTGTTTGTACAGACCTTCAGCTTTGCTTGAGCTGAGTTTGCTGAGCATAAATATATGCTTTAAATATTCAACCAGTTCATTTAAAATACTATCTATTAATATTTTGTAAATAATAGATCTTCATTAATTGGACAATAATACTTGATGTGGTGTTTAATACAAGATAACAGGATCCATTTGTAATTAAATAACCCCAGTGAAGTGAGAGCACTGAACAATCAAAGGGTCAACTACCAAATGTTAACAAGTAGTGCATTACACATTATAGTTATTACAGCAGTAATTGCCATTCAGTGATACATTTATAATGTTAAAAGTGTATTCACCAAAGGCATTCTTTACTGGAAACTCACAGAATTAATGGAGACAGGGAATGGCTGTTGTATGTTCTTGTTTAAAAAGTTAAAAATTCTTATTTTCTGCTCTTCTGTTCCACGTACCGAACTTGTGCTAAACGTTCCCCCTGATGTATTTCAGTGCAGAATGCAAAGTGCTGTCTAATGTGTGTTTTGTTTATTTGTGCAAAGCCTGTAACTGCGAAGGGCAGTGCCATGAAATATTAAGAGCCTTGCCATCTGTTTGTGAGAAGATGTGAGGTGTGGCTGTAGTCAAGGCTGAGTGCTCTGGAGTAGGAGGGAAGTTTTTCTATTTACATTCCATATGGTACAAGCAAAATATGGCAAACAGAGCATTTTCAGATGGCACCCACAAGGTAGAATCCTGGCTGTCCTGCACTCCACGCCAGATTCCTTACTGCTTTCAGTGAGTTCAATTATCAGCTTGTTGTCTCAGTTATTAATTCCTCTTAGTTTTGGAAAGACTTACAACACTTGAATTGTAGCTACCATTATGACCTTTAACAAATTCACTGAATTTGCAAAATCCCATCAATAGAAAATATAATAGACATATAACAGAAATTCACCAAGATTGTGTGGGTAAAAAAAAGAGCAGAAGTGACAAGAGCAAAGACTCAGAAATTTTCACTGGACACAGTGGCCAGAACATGATGAAAATATGTTGGTTTATTTCTTTAAATGCAACATGAATGAAACCATTCCATTTTTATTAATGACCTGGAGAACAATGTCACCTTGTGTTTTGCTTTTTCAAGACTTCCCTGCCAAAGGGAAGACAAAGTGCAGAAAGAATGAGAGCATCACCAGAATGATCATAACTTAGGGAAGGAGCTGTTTGGAGCCTTCTGCTGCTGCTGCTGTCTTCCCAACCTTTAATTGCAGTTTTGCTGCCATGATGCCAAATCAGTGAATCCCATGGGCTGTTTCTAGGTGATCATGAGATTTTGAATGCTGTGCCAGCTTTGACTCTCTGCAGCTGTGGTGGAGTGATGTGGCCTCCAAGTTCTCTTCAGCTCTCTCAGCAGCTGATCACCTCTAAGACTGCTTTTCTTATTTCCCTCAGAGCTTCCTGCAGGGATAAAGAAACACCTAAGAGTGGATCTATCAAGATCTAGGAAAACCTCTCCATGATTTTTTCACAGGACTTGACAGAATCAAGACTTTTTCACTCTTCCCAGCTTAGTTCATGGCACAGTGTCCAGGCAGTGCAGCATAGGTTGATTCTGAGAGATTACTCCAAATTTAGGCTCAGAGATTGTATCTTTGAAATAAAAACACTCTTAGGCCTTTTTTGTACTCACAAGAGTATTTTTAAATTCAGATTTTGAGGATACTGGAGCAGGGCCTATCTCTAACCATGTGGTTAATTTATATGCTCCTCATCTCAGTAAGGATCCTGATTTATTCCCACTATTACCATAATAGAAATTATAAGAGCAATAAGGTGAAATAATGTGAAAATAGGGAGCAGAGGTTCTAGTCAGCAGTCTAAAAATTAAGTCTTTCACATTTTTAAATTCCATGCTGACAGGTTACTGAAGGAGTGAGGGCAATTTACATTTCAAAGCTTAGTTTACAAAATTGGTTTGGCTCATTAGAAACTTATGGTTGAGTTTTACAAATTTGTCCCCTCTCCCTGTCTATTCCTCCCTCTGTCCTCTTCATTTTTAATCTCTGCACATATGCATGGCATTTCTATGCCAATATTAGAGAAAACTGCTCTTAAACTCCTCATTACATCAGTATCTTGACATAGTCTTATCCTGCAACCTGTGGATGAGATTTCACTGATTTTAGACTTATTTGTCAGTGTCCATTACCAAGCAACCCACAGGACTGCAGCTGCAGACAAATCAAATTTATATCCACTTCATTTTCCAACAGCATAATTGAGAATTCCATTTAATCTCAGTATATTCAGCACTGACTTTTACATCTTCCTGAAGCTTCCATTCTCATCAAAGATTTACATGGTGTGTTACCTGCTTTTCCTCTCGCTTTTTTTTTTTTGTCAGCTAATGGCTATTCATAATGCACATTTTATATGAAAAATTGTTCCATTATTATCCTTTTCTCCTGGACAGTTTGAAAAACAGGAATGCAAAATGAACATTTAAAGCTTGAATTCCAACTTGCCCGGAGATAAAGCTCAGTGTTTAGATTCTTCTGTGGGCTGCTTTCATTCCAGCTTGTATAGGGAGGCATAAATTAAGCCCTCTCTACATAACGGCCTATTTTCAATTCTGGTTTCATCTTCATGAAGGACAAACAGCTTTATGTGCGAGGTTTCCTGCAAAGCTGCTGCTCAGACAGGATGCAAACGTTTCACACCTGTCCTGGTTTGGGGCAAATTTGGGAGAGGGGAAGAAAGGAAAACAAACAAACCTCTAAAATGAACCACCCTTCCCCTTAGCTGAATTGGGATAGGAAAAA
>VZTB01005271.1:842863-877369 GCA_013397245.1 Thryothorus ludovicianus | reverse complement strand
AACGCAGTTTGGAGAACTTCTCTGCCTCGGCTAGCAAAAAACTGACAAAAAGCAAAGGAGAGCTCTCTTGTGCTGTCCACACCCTGCTAAAAACACAGGCTGTGTGAGTCTGAAAAAAAACTGCAGACCCTTATCTTTATGTTTTGAAAACAACTGCCTCAGGAATTCCAGTGTGTCTTCTTCACTCTCAGATCCAATTTTTAAAGGTACAACACTTATTTCTGAGCGAAACAGATGAATGGGGATACAATTTAGCATCAACCCAGGACAACACCCCAGGCTCATCTCATCCTCTCAGGAGGAAGCGAGGTCAGCAGCAGGCACCACCCAGGCTGAGCTGATTTTGGGGGCAGCTGCTGCTGAGCTGCACGAGACTTGGAGTGGCTGAGCAGGTGGGACAGAGGATTTCACCTGAGGTGTCTCTGCTTCAACTCTTAGTTCAGACTGGCAGGGAGCTTTAGGAAGGAGCTCTCCAGTCGCCTCCTCTGATGGTGTTTTGGTTCGGATTGTGCAACAGGCTTGGAGGAGATCTGAGCTCATTGGAGTGAAGGCAAACCACAAGCCGTGCTCAGGAGCTCACCTTCATCCTCAAACCCATCATTAGAGTGCAGGTGTCAGGGCCCCCTCACTGGGTTTAGCTCTGGGGATCTCCCTTTGGCCTCTCTGAGCTCCTGCTGCTTGAATCCTACCACGCCACTGGGAATCATTGTTTGTTCTCTTATTAAAGATGCGTGCTAGCTGGCAAGCATGGATTCCTTTCATATTATTGAAAGGTTCCATAAAATGCATTAAAATTCCCTTAGGTCTGCAAAACTGTGCGTGAAGTTTTTCTACAATTATGCGAGAAGTGCTAAGGTGATGACCATCTGTGCAGTAATTCAGCCTTTTCAAAAATATTAAACAGGGCATTCGTCTCTTCTGAGTTTTGAAAGCAGCCTGGTTTTGAGAGAGAGATTTTTCTTCTGGTATTAAAAGGGTCATACTTTATCCAAAGCAGAAAGTAAACACTTAATGTATTGCTTTTTATGTCCTTTTTATGTGTGTGTGTGAATAGTTGAGTCGCTCTCCCTAATAGGAAGTCAAGAAAGTTATTTGGGCATATAGGTTTCCTGTCAAATATACAAGACAAGTGATCATCAGAAAATAAGGCAAAACAGAGTATAAAAATGAACAAGCAGTAAAATATGGGGTTTTGTTAGTCAGAAACCTTGCAATACATGGAAATTATTTCACTGAATGTCCAAATCCTCTTTTCTTTCCACTTTCCCATTTTTCATTTTTTTGCTAGATTGATCTACAGTAACTCAGGTGAAGGCACTGGGTGGAAGTTAGGGACTGAGAGGTTATAAAAGAAAGCTTTCAGGATTTATTTTATTTGACAACATGATGAGCTTCTGCACTTGCTGTTGAAAACAGCGTGTAACATTTGGGATTCTCCAGTTGTCAACAGCTCTTTCAGCAGTAGGATTGTTTCTGCTCACAGTGGTTTGCCAGTCCTTGCCTGAGGGTGATGAGGCACAAAACGTGTCCCAGATCACCTCTGGCCTCTGCTGCTGTGCCCCACACCAGTAGGAGCCTGCACTGGGACAGAGCAAAACGCTCCCTTCTGTCTGTACAAAGTTCTTTGACACTTGTAATTCTCCAGAATAATTTTAAATTCAGACCCTCCAATGAAATGCAAATGTTCAGCTGGCAGAAATCAATGCATGGTGCCACTGAATTCTAGGAATCAAAAGCTAATTTTGTTACCAATTTTGCAGCCTGGTGTGACTTCCCTGCCTTCTAACAGCTACATACAAGGGTACATATCCTTTCTTGGGGTATCTGCACTAAAATCTCTGATCTTCATAAGAAATCATAATTTTCTAAGCTTAGAAGGTTAAAAATTAGGAAACTGAGTGAAGGAATTGTTTCTTGCTGTCAGTTTTTACTGTACTGTTAAAAACAAAGATGGAGTTGTAGAGTTGAGTTTTTGACACTGGATTAACTCGTGGGCTGTAGGAAGTGGTGAAGTGGTTCCATGTGAAGATCAATTGTTTAAGTAGCTTGAATTTCAGCAGCACTGAAAGTTTGTCCTCACATGATTGACACTAATGATTCTGAAAGAGACACTGTATTCTGTCGAGTGAGTAATTTGTTTTTTTAAAGAGTTTCTTGAGTACCTCTTTACACTGTAGACTAACAGTGGTGGTGACATTATGACGATACAGCCAATAAATAGGATGGTTTTGTTGGTTTTTTTTGGTATCTGAAATACCTGCCAACAAAATATGTCATGCTGGCTGTGAGGAAATGGATATTCATGTGCCTGTGAAATTCTGCAGTCAAAGCTGTGGTTCTGGTCTAGCTGCCTCTGGCTTTTAATGATCAAAGTTGTTAGTACCTTAAATACTGCAGTGGGATAAGCTTCAGTGAACAAGAGATCAGAGCATTATTGCTTATATCTTCTATAATATCTGCTTCATTTCATGAAAAGTGACTTAATGAACTATTGGCCAGACCTGAGTGCATTTGGAACTTGTGGAAGTCTAAGCCAGGGAGCATTGGCCAGTATGGTCAGCAACATTTTGGTCTTGGATATGTTACTCCTCTTTGGAACCAGATGACTCTGAATAGCACAGAGTGGTCACTACTGGGGAAACAGTCTCGTGTGGAGGGAATAATGCAGTCTTGACTTCCCATTCCTGATCCACAGGAGCTTTCCATGGAGGAAAACACCAGCACTGTGTGGTGGATTCCCACGGTGTTCGTTCCCCTGCCTGGTTCCTGGGGGCTGAATGCCATCACCCAGCCTCTGCCATCTCCAAATTCCCTTTCCTTTTCCCTGGAGGCCCTTTGTGAGCCTGGTGTGGACCCAGAGATTGCAAACACTGGATGTCCCTCTGTTCTGCACGGTTACCCTTGCAAGGTTGTAAAATCTCTGCTGTTGGCAAGGGCTTCCCATCCTGTAGGACTGGCAGGATTTTGCATTGCTGCAAAACATTACCAGCAGAAATCCACAGCCAGCATGAGGCAAAGACAGCTGAGGCTGCCAGGGCTTTGGGGCAATGCACAAGTGCTGGCTGCCAGGGTTTTGGGGCAATGCACAAGTGCTGGCTGCCAGGGCTTTGGGGCAGTGCACAAGTGCTGGCTGCCAGGGTTTTGGGGCAATGCACAAGTGCTGGCTGCCAGGGTTTGGGGCAATGCACAAGTGCTGGCTGCCAGGGTTTGGGGCAATGCACAAGTGCTGGAGTGCCCAGCTTTGTCAGCACAGCCCCCCGAGCTCTCAGGGTGAGGATCTGCTCTCTGTGCAGGCACCTTCCCGAGGGTCTCCTCATCCCATGGGCACAAAAGAGGTAGAACAGGGGTGAAGGACCCCTCAGATTTTAGCCTGTACGTCACACACAGCCCACAAGATTTCTGTTCCAGCTCTGACCTGCCCTGCCCTGAACGAGACCTCTGCAGGCTCGTCAGGAATATCCTGTGTCCTCTGGAGTTTTTAGGGGAGGAGCTGTGTTTGATTTCTCCTGTGTTTCACGAGGTGCAGGGGCACAAGTGGTTCTTTACGCAGCTCCCTCGCTGTTAGCTGTTCCCATTTAATTTGATTAATAAAGGGAATAAAGAGGGAGAAGTTACGTAAAGACCTTACTTGAGATTAAGAATGTTGAGTGCTTCTTTCTCAGACATAAACTGCAGGCTCTGTTCGAGCTATGGTGCATCAGAAAACCAGATTTGATAAGATTACAGCAACCTCAAGCATCTGCTGCTCGTTGAAGTTTTTCAATTTCTGAGTAGTAATCTTTTGTTTAATGTTCTTCGTGTATTAAATCTCCTTAATTCCAGAAACCTTTAATCTGTGTATGTAATAAGACATTGCTGTTGAAGTGCCAAATGCTTTGTTTGCACATTTTTAAGTTTCAGGAATCTGTTAACAATACCAGAATGTCCTTTGTAGAAGATTATTTAGATCATAGGCTTTATTGACTGCTGAAATTGTGTTTATCTTCGCAATGAGAAAAAACAGGAGTTCTAAAGGACACTAAAGAAAACCACTGAAAAGGAGTCTCCTTCCAGTCCGATCTCATTTGTTGAAAGAAAATGTATATTAATTAAAAATTTAGACACTTCATTTCTGTTGCAAGGCTCCTTGCAAAAGACGAATTATTTTATACATCTAGTATGTGTTGGAACTGACAGATGAGATTAATATGCATCTTAAATTACCATTACCAAGGGTCAATTAATAAGTGAACTAACCTTGTGAAAGTCATTCTGAAAGACTAGTTACAGATCTGTAATGGTCCCTGTCAAATTACACAGAACTGAGAAAATGAGAAATCCGTCAAATAAATACGGAACCTACTAATTGCATTCTGCATAAGGTAAATGAGCTTTGGTGGCTGTTGGGGGAAGGAACGAGAAATAAGTCTGAGAAGTGTTGCCATCAATAATATAGAAATTTGGAGTAAAATTTACCTGAGGGAACATGAATGCACAGAAACCTCCCCTGGTAATGGAAAAATGAAGTTTCTTGGCAGGCGAAGAATAGGGGATGTGAAGGTTGAATGATCGTTAAAGAAATATTTCTCTAGGTTATTATATAGGTTTATTAGCTTGGTAATTACAGAGTTTGTCTGTTTTTTTCATTCTTTGCTGCAATTTTTAGTTGTCCTCTGAATTTTTAGAGGTTAACTTAGACAAATTGAGGTTTCATTATGACAAGAATTCAAGCAATCATATTTGCTGTGTGATGACAAAAAAAAAATAACCCTGATTCCAAGTTTCTCTCTATGGGAAGGACTTTAAAAAATACCCAGCTCCAAATCTGCAGGCTGACCAAGCATCATGTTAGTCACTAATCTTATTTCCTGTGATCAGGTTATAAAACTGCAACAGGTGTAAGAGCAAGATCACAGAAAACCAGCTTGCATTCCTCCAGGAAACACTGAAGATTTAAGACGCTTGCATCAATGAAATCAGCCACTTTTGGGTTAAATTTGGGTGTTCACTGGAAATATGATTTTGCACTGGGTATTTCAATGTCCCATCTCTAGATTGCTGGGTTCTGTCTGTTAAATCATCCATCTATTAATTAATAAATATTTTATACAAATATTAAATACCGTGAAAAAGCTGAAAGTAGCTGTATAATGTGAATCAAAAGCAACAAGCCAAACATTTATTTGTGCAGCAAGCCCCAGGTTTGCTGCAATGGCAGAAGTGGCTTTTTGTGCATCTATTTTCTAATGGTATGGGTTTAAAAAATTTATATTTTATAGAATTAAAATAGCAACCATGTTACTGGATAGGATAAGCACACCAGCGTGTGCTGCCATGAAGCTTTGAGCTGGAAATTCCATGTTCCAGCCCTAGAAATGATTATTAGGCAGGTCAGAGAGTACCAGCAGTGCCATGAGACTGAAGGGATCAGTCAGCACAGCCACTCAACACTGGGCTCTAAAGCTAAAGGCTGAAATGTGCTCAATTGCAGCCTTTGATGGGTAATTCTAAAAGATAAACGTGGTTCTGAAAAGGAACTTGTTCAGAGAAAAAGGTTTAAAAAAAAGAAGATGTTTCCTTATATTTATTCAGTTCTGCTCTCTATGATCTTCTGCTGGGTAAAGCAAAACATGAAGCAGAAAAATAAACTTAATGTCACTTTTCTTGTCGGTTGTTTCATTAGTGATAGAACGTTTTTATAACATTGAAAAATCCTGTGTAGATCAAGATTTATTTTTTTTTTAGAGAACAACTTCATTTTAGTTAAACTCTTAGATGATATAATTTACCTGCTGTCAAACCCAGTTAAGTGACATAGTTTGGTGCTATCATATTCCAGAACATGTCAGGATTTGATGAGCATGAATGTTGTGTTTAGCAGTATACATTTTTAAAAGGTTTTTTTCCCAACATTCTGCTGAACACTCCCTGAATCCTTCTCTGAATGTCTTTTTTTTTTCTGCAGGGAAGTGTTCCTGTTATACAATTTTGATTCCTTGCTGAAAAGACAATCCATATTCATGCTTGTTTTTTGACCTCTTAGTGAGAGATGAGGTCTGATCTCTTAAAATGCATTTCTCACAAGCATATTTTTCTGTGGTTAAAACTTCCAATTTCTCTGAATTGTTCAGCATGAAGCTCATTTATCTCCTGATGGAAACCAGTTCTCTCTGAGTGGTGCCTGTAGTATAAAACCAGGGCAGCTGAGTAAACCCGGAGCAGTCTCTGTTGGCTGCTCTGTTGGTGTGAGAGGAGCTGGCAGGAGAGCACAAAATGCCATTTATTGAACACTCCTGTGAGCCAGCAGCCCTGGCCAGGGAAGGAGGGGAGACACAGCCATGGGAATAGATCATTTTACCCCCAAAAAAATGATCAATCCACTCGAGGTTTTATTGTGTTTCCTTTTGTTCCCATTTCCTTCTTTGGCGGGAAACGAAACAAACACAGAAGTTCTAAAATAATTCTTCTTGGTCTTCTTTAGGTTGACAAAAGATTTTGAGATCTTTCTGCCTTCCTATGTAGACCTAATAATTTTAAGTTAGTTTCTTTTTGCAGTTGGTTTTGCTTTCCTTATGGAATCATAGAATCATCCACGTGCTTTCCAAACGTGGATTTTAGGAGCCTTTTGTTATCCCCATGCCAGGGGATTTACTTGGCGCCATAATAACAAACTTTTAGCTCTACTAAATCCCTCAATTAAAACCAGAAGAGTTTTCTCTTTTTGATAGGCTCCATGGGGTTGATGGATTGCTTACTGATTTCAGCTCCAAAATCAAACCCTTGGGATCGATTGGACTGAGTTTCTCTGTGTGCTCTGCATTGACCCAGCAAGTTACTTAATAGTGATAGATTTATAAACAGGTTACTCCAAATAAAAGAAATTATCTTATCTTCGAACCAGCAATATATTGATGAGAAGTCACCTTGCCAGGCCAAAGGACAAGAACTCATTTTGGTGATGTAGCAGAACTGAGGAACTCCTATGCAATTTGCCACTGATTGTTGTTTTATTGAACAATAAAGTCCAATAATTTGTTTCTGTGTCTGTCAACCTAAAAACAAGAAGGTGACAGGACCCACAGAGCAGAATTTGGTGAATAAATCTTGTTTTCGTAATTTTAGACACTGTCTAAAGTGGCTAAATAAGATACTGGCCGTACTCAAAAGAATTGTTGCAACTACATTGGCAGAAATAATGACACTTCAAGCTATAATTAAATGCAGTTAAAGCAAATCATGCTGTATTGTTAAAAGAGCTTCCTATTGCTTTAAAAAAAGTTCACATTTTAACATACACCTATTATTTTTAGAAAAGATCTGTACTGGGATGTTGAGTCCCTAAATTGACAGAGGGGAGTGCGCTCCTCAAGGGGAGAGTAATGGAGAAAAATCCCCCAGGATGATTTTCCATCACCTTGTGACTTCAGTGCCACTTTGGGAATAAATACACCAAGGTTGAATTGTCTGCTCTGTGCAAGAAATCCCCATGTTGCTTTGGAGCATCAGCTTCAAAAGTCTCTTCAAGGACTTCCTTTACTAGGACATTTTAAATTTTAAAAAAATTGCTGCACCCCAGTAGATTTTAACAGCTCAAAACACTGCAAGATTTCTCCTCTGTGTATTTGTTTCTACTGTCTGTTTAATTCTCCAGCCTTGCCAAAACAATTGATATTTAATTCCTATTGCTTTGTTCTAGGACACACTTTTATTTCTATTATGCCATTAACTGACCCTGGTACTCTGTTGGTGATTATCTTTGTGGGTCCCAAATATCCCTTCTTTGGGATTTTCAGTTACATTTTTGCTGTAGGGGCAGCAAATGTTCCTGCAGGACTCGCTGGGATGAGCTCTGGAATTTACTCCTTTTATGATCATTTGGTCTGTGGGTGCATGGAAAAGGTTCTTGCTTATTGCTGTAATTCAAAAAGATTTTTTCATTTGCAAATTTAGGTGCTAAGAGCATTTAATTAATTTTTTACTGACTACATCCAAGCTTTACTTTTTACTTTTTCTAATTCTCCCTTTGCCAAATATAATATTCCACAAAGGAATTTTTGTTCTGGTTGATACAACTGATGCAACTTGATGCAAGCAGTGAAAAAATAGACATTTACAATGTAATCCTTGTAAAAAAAAGTTTTATTGTGTTTTTGGACTCAAAATCGTGTCTGTTAGTATTTGTGGATATTAAGGGGTTTGAAAAGGATAAAAACAGACAAAAAAAGATGACATTGTGGGTCTTGGAATTCAGAAAATTGCTCAGATAAGGTCGTGATAATTTGGAGTTTAGGATAACATGAAGGACAGAAAAAGAGAAATCTTTATCTCCAGAAACAAAATAGGTGTGGAAATATGGCACAGATAAAATCCTGAAAGTTAGTGACTAATCAGTAAGAAGTCTTCAGATTTGGTTTGACATCTGATTTTATGAATGTGCAGCACAGGAATTGTTGTGTGTTGTAAAACATCTTGTAAGATCTCAGAATTAAGGGAAAGTGGTGGTGGAGCATAAAATTTACTGAGGAAGTGCCTTCCTAACACGTTAAATGAAGTAAATTATGGTTGCCTGAGTTATTTAAAAATAAATAAATAAATCCAGTGAAGCATGCTAGAACTGCAAATTACACCTCAAGATTAATAGTTTTAACAGGTAGTGTTGTCATGAGAGCTGAAGACCAGTGAAGCATTTCAGAAAATTCCTGGGTGAAATGTAAGCAAGGAAAAGAAAAGAACATGAAATAAATTCTGTCTTTCGATGTGTCACTACTCAGCAGGTGCTTTTGATCCTTCAGGAGTTACATCTTTGGCTACTCAGAAAAGACTTTTACTGTTAATTCACTTAATTTGAGACTCATTGACTAAATCTTCCTTTATTCACAATTAACGTAGAGAGATGGCCCAACATGTTATCAGTGACAAAGACTCAGTTAAGAGAGATAGAAGTGCTAATTAGAAATGATATTTTATTTTGGATCAGGTTGCCCCTGAAATATATTTCCACTGCATCCATGTCTGCAAACTAGTTTTCTGCTATAATAAAGTGGAAACTCTTCAGATAATTTCTTTTGTCTATGAATGAAATATAGATCTACTATTAAAAAAAAACAGTACACAGCTGGACTGAAACACAGAAACTACTCAGTGTGTGTGATCTGGGATGTGCTGATCTGTTCATCTGCTCTTACCAGGAAGATCAGCTGACTGAATTATGAAAATATCTGCCACAAACACCCTTTTGGAAAAAAATCCCAACAACTGGGCATAATGTAAAATTCAATAAAACTGACTGTAGAGAAAAATCAGCAAAAACTCCTTTAGTTTGGGATGCCAGGGCAGGATAAGGAGAGTTTTGTTACCTCCAGTGCTTGCACATCATCACAGCTGCTGAGGGCGTGGGGTGCAGCAGGGCAGGCAAAACCAAGCACTAACTCTGAATACTCCTGAGGTATATTTGAAATATTTACCCACACACATGTCAAAATTCTTAATGTAACAGCTTCCAAGCTCTGGTGCTGCTGAGGGAGATCGATAAACTCACTTTTACTGACGGGTGTGACCAAACACACAGCAGGGAGCAGATGCCTCCCACACCTTTTACCATCAGCATCCAAATGTGTCAGCTTTGGCTCAGCAAAGTGCCAAATGTTCAGCAGGCAGGCAGGTGAGGAGGAAGGAGAGGGGTGTGCCATGGCAGGAACGTGGTCAAACAGGCAGGGTCCAGCTGCTCGAGTGAAGGAGAGGCTGCCAGGGCTTGGGAAAGGAGTTAGAAGGAGATTTGGCAGCAGAATTAAAAATAATAAATAAATAAAACCATATATATTTAAATAAATAAATGAGAAAGGGACTGTGTAGATAACAAACAGAACACTTTACATCCCATCCCATGTTCTGGAAAAGGGGCATGGCCTTGTACCACAATCCAAACATTCACAGCATCCTTCTGTGGTGGGAGCTTTGCAGCTCTGAAATTTTAATGGGTTTGGTATCACCTGGGCCTTAGGATTTGCAGCATGATCATCTCGATCCTACAAGCAGAGACAAATAAATCTCATCTAGTTCTCTTTTCCTGGCTTCTGGAGCCTTCCAAAAGGTGAAGTTTAGGGGTGCTACAGAATTGCATCTTGCAAGGCTGTGACAAATGTAGTGTACAGAATATGGTGATATAATTTCAAATTTTGGATAGCAGATCAATTTTATTTACAAGAAAAATAAATTTTTCAAGAAAACACTTGTCTGAAAAGTGTTTTCTTCATTGACACTCGATCCTGAGCACTCTTATTTTGCTCTTGATGGGCTTTGAAGGAGCCCTGGCAGGGTAAAGAGGATGAGCTGTCACCCCAGGAATGCTGACAGGGCTGGAAGCTCTGCGAGGCAGTGACCTGCAGGGCCTCCTGTGCAGCCTGCAAAGTCTGCTTTTGGAATTGCCTAAAATTAGGGAGACCTGGTCTGTTACCTCTGTTCTAGCCCGGCATCAGCCTGAGTGATCCTTGACTTCAAAGACCTTTTCCTACTCATTTGCAGGAACAGATATTTTAAGTAATAATAACAAAGCCAAATATATATATGTGTGATATATCCCTGGCATTTGCACTGACCTTTATTTCTTATGCCCGAAGAAGTCAGCTTGCTTGTCACTGATGCATTTGAGATCTTGCATTTTAGTTCTTGGTCTGATTAACTACGGGCTCTCTCTGACCCTGTGGCTCCTTGCATCCCTCCACGAGTTGAAATCTGTTAAACTCTTGCCACTTCCTCCACTTTTGGAGTTATTTTTGAGCAGCCAGAATGGTGAGCAGTGTTAAATAATGCCAGGAGCTATTTAAAAGTGCAAAGCTATTTTTTCAGTTTCCTTTGTAAGTGTCTTTGTTGCTTTCGTGGTGCAGCATAGTATAAAAATTCTGGCCCAGCTTATGTCTTAATCCTTTATTTCAGTCCTACTTTGTCTCTTTTTGATTTCTTGAATATTTTTGTGGTGATTAGACTTGATTGCTTTGGTGAATCCTGGTACCTCCTCTCTCTCCCCCCCACCCCTGCTCCCTTTTTGAGGGGATCAGCATGTGCTCTCTTGTGATATGGGAAGATTTTAATTAGTATTTACATGATCATCCTTAATGCTGTCTGTGTGAGGTACATGTGGCTCTGTGAAGAGCTGTGTTCCTCCACAGATTTGAGGGATGCTCTCCTCATTTTTCTCACTGAGGTTATTTTTGGAGTGGCCATTCTCATTTCAACTCCTCGATAATACTTAACAGGATGTATGCTTCAGAAGTCATTTTAATTCAATTTTTGTAGCCATATGAGAGATTCTTTGAGGCTTTCTGTTGTGGGGACGCATAAAATTATTTTCACTCTCTTTACAGATGTAGAATAGTGTGTAATGGGGTAAAAAATTGTATACTGAGAGGACAACTGGGTTTTCAAAGATCTTTCAAAGGTGTTTTGATTTTAAAAGGATATATTATCCAGTCTCATAAGGCACTTTAAAAAATCACACTGCACACATGTTGGTAGCTTAATAATCTTTGTAAATCTAATTTTACATTACTTACTCAGCAAGAGATGGAATATTGCTATCAGCCTTGTGTGCAGAGATCAAAAACTCAGATTCAAGCTTGATTTAAATTTTGTCTGCTCTGTGGCTTTGGTGAAGTCATTTCATCTCTGTCTCCCACCCTCTGCCTGTCTTATTTCTGTGACTGATTCTCTTTCGAAACTCTCTGTGGCTGTTGGTCCCATCAGTTCTCTCATTATTAATCGGGATGGGTAAAGTTTGAGCACCTCACTCCTCCTTTATGNATTTTAATAAACAGTTTTTAGCCTTCTTCAACAAGAGTGTCTGTGTGTGTCCTTGCGTGTCCCACAGTGACATCTGTCCGTCCTCAAATGGGGATTTTGGGGGTTTGGAAGGTTTGCAAATGCTCCCAGAGCCTGTGGGGAAGCTCCTGCCCACAGAAAAGAGAATTTGGGGATAATGGCAGAGAATTCCCTTCTCTGTCCCAATCCCTTTGTTCCCTGTGACTTTTTGCATAACTCATCATTAAACCCAGTTTTCTCTCTGACTGTCCTAGGAAGTGACATTTCTCAGAGGGACTGGAATTCACAGGGACACACCTGGGGCAAAAGGAGCAAAGCTTTGGAAAATTGCTGCTTACTAGAGTCTGATATTATATAAAACCTTAAATGTTCTGTGGCTATCTAGAGGAGTCTTTGCAAATAATTGTTTATTGCAAATATTTAAACGTTAAAAATAGGAAATTTTAAAATAATAGTCACGAGAACTTACAAGCAAATATTTTCTGCTACAAACTGACTTAAAAGCCCCCTAAAAATACCAATTACTGCTTGCCGACTCCTTTGATTTTATAAATTAAGATCAGCCTCAGGAATAGGTGGTAAAAAGCACGAGATTAAGTTATCCATTTTGTGGTTTTATTTTTTCAGTTGACATACATTTGACATAGAAAAAGCTGCTACAAAATCCCAAACTGTTTATTTTATGTTTTAATAAGATGAAAACATCAAAATAATTCTTGGAATTGTGTTTAGCGTGCAGAAAAGTCAGAGTTTATTTTGGAGTAAGATTTCTATGAGTATGTAATTAATGTATTTTTTCTGCAGTTTATGGCATAATTCTCTACAATTTTGGGTTTTTTATGTTTCTCCTCTGTGATTTTTTTTTCCTGGGAAAGGGGCCATTTTATACTTAGAACAGAGAAAAATTTTCGAGCTTTAAGCTGTACAAGAAAACAGCACTTTGGTACCAATATTGTGATTCAGAGACACAACTGGGGAAGAAAATGCATTTTCTGTGACACTAATGGTGACACAGAATATACATTCAATTAGATAATGAATTCATAATTGCTTGGTTTTGAGCTGTGGAGCCCTTTAATGTATTAAAACCAAAAAATATTAGATGTATAGCATTGTAAATTAATTTTGCAGCAATGAGCATATTCCACTGATGGCATTTCCTAGGAAAATTGTGATTTCCCTGGATTGTCAGTGCCAGGTTTTCCAGCAGAAAAAGTTTCTGATGTTATCTCAAGGCAACAGGAGCTGCAGTCCAAGGAGGTTTTGGGGCTGGCCTGTGCTGATTGCAGGAGTGGCCAAGAAAATATTCTTGTGCTTCAAGGGAAGAGTGAACAACAGAGAGAGTTACTGCACAAAAAATAATGTGGAAAATGTGCAGAAAGCTGTTATTCAATTAAATTTAATTAGGGCTCCAAGAGTTTTTTGACTTGAGATGGTTTTGTTTAAAGAAAAAACAGTTGAAACAGCACAGGAATGTTGATTTGACAGTCACATACAGATTGTTGACAGGTTCAGATGCCACTTTAGCTATGGAAAGGCAAAAGGTTCTTTTTAGTCAAAAATGTATAAACTTGACAGAACTTGCTATGTTATGCCTCACGAATTACAATATGATGTAGACTCTGACCTTTCAGTCTACTGATGTGACTAATTATTAAAATATTGAGCCCCCTGCCTTAAAAGCCAGAGATAAAAGCACATATTTGACTGTTTATAATATTAAATTCCTCTTTCTTTTCTTAAAATTTCTATTAATGAGTCTACAAACCTTTGCATCTGAAGTGATCAAAGCAGGTGAGGTGACTCTTACTGAAGAATTCATTCCTTGTCACTTTGGAGAGATAGAAGTCTTGGGCTTTTTTAAAAAATAAATTGTTTAATTAATGCACACAGTTAAGAGATAGTTGTGCTAAGAAAATAGGAACTATGTAATAATTGATTTGTGAGATGGGTGCAGTAGCAGGATACTCCTGGAGCATTTACATGGTTAATTAATCCCTTTCCACCTTGGCTCTAACTCTGAATTCAGGTGGAATTCTCCAGTTGCAGGTAATGGTGCTGGGTTTTGCCATCATCTGCACAGTTGTGGTGGTTGGTAGAATTATGCTTACCTCCAAGAAACTGAGTATTTTTGTTTTGTATCCTCTCCCTCCATCTCTTATGGAGCAATATAACTATTAGGTCATGTTTTATTCATACTCTTTAATCAGGAAAATTTACTAGGAATTAGTTTCTCTTTGTCTGAATTATTGTCTTCTGTGAGTTGTGTTAGGTAATTGCACAAGATTTTTACTACAGCTTTCCACTATAAAGAGAATTTCTTTGCTATTTTTTATGACCTAGATGTGGCCAAATTTTCTTACCAGGAAATTACCTGAATGAAAGATCCATAGGTCCATTGCCTTTCTTTACTCTCAATCTACACTTAAAAACTGATAATAAATGAACTTAACAAGTACTCTCAATAATTTATCTGATCAATAAATAAATCCAGCAGTGATTAGAATAACTGAGGTGGGGCAGGTGGTGGTGTTGCAGTATTTTGGATGGTGCAGTTCTCCTGTGAAGCTGGGGATGAGGAACAAGTGGAAAAACCATCTGTTGAAACAAATGGAAAAATTCTGTGGGAAACATTCCTGTGGGCAACAAATTGGAAATTAAAATTAGATGGCAGGTAATGACTAAATAGCCTATCTTAGGCTTTGAAGATAATTAAGCACTAGAAGATATTTCAGATTTACTTATGAAAATCTCCAAATTTATGATGTAATTTTATGTGGTCCATTGACTGGCTGGCTGCAAAGTGAAAATAGACATTTATATGCAGAGAAGGAAGGTGGCTCTCCAGAATCGTTTCACCAAAAGCAATAAATGAATGAAAACAACCCTTCTGTGAAGAGAAACCTTTGAAATTACTTGAAGTAATGGTAAGAACGAGACTGGTTATCTTTTCATGTAAATGTTATTGCTGACTGCAGAGTAGAAAGGATTGAAGACTGTTTAAAATAAAGCAGAAAGCTTAAAATGAGCAACTTTGAATAAGCTCAACTTCTGAGGAGATCATTTTATTTGGGGTGATGAAAGATCCTTGCTTTGCATATGCTGAGGGAAATGGGATGGGAAATCTGGAGATAATCCATTTTGAGAAGGGAGAGGGTTCAGTAGGAGTTTGCCAGACGGGATAGAATCTATTCCTGCCTGCACTTTGGGGGTTTATATTGCTTTTCCCTGTTCCATCGCTGTGCCTAATTTGATCAGTGTTTCTGAGCTGTATCACAGGCACCAGCCCAAGGCTGCTTTGTATCTGACTTCAGTGCTGTGAGGTGTAAAATTTCTCCTTAAGCCTTGATTGTCTTTTGTGGTTTGCATGTGCACTTGTGTCAAAAAGGAAACTGGGATTTAGCCTTGAGAGTTCCTGAAAATCACAGGAACTTCATTTTCAGCGAGTCATGGAATGGTTTGGCTTGGAAGGGACCATCTGGTTTTCACCCCCATGAATATAATTCTGTAACTTTTAAGTGGGAAAGCATCAGTTTTTCACAAAATAAACAGCTGCAGGACTTTACAGGTTGTTTTATTTTTCCAGTTTGTTCAAATCTTTCCTTATGCTTAGCCCATGCCCTTGAAGCTGCATTGTTATAATCAGGTAGGAACTTAAACCCTTTCTGAATGTGCCTTTACAACTTCTTGTTATCAAAAAATTAATTCAGTGTCTTTCATACATCAGTCAAGTTTTACATTGAAACCAGATAGGCTTTCTTTCCTTCTGCACTGAAGGACTGAAACCTTGCAGTTCTGTCAGGACAATTTAATTTTCCACCTGGTTTTATTTACAGCCTGCTCAATGTGCCACTATTGTCTTTTACTTGAATGCTTTTCTCACTTGCGTGTGTTGGGTTTTTGGAAATAACAATAAACTTCTGTTGTTATTTTATGAGCAGATTTTATGGATTTTTTGTTTTTGTTTTAATTTGGGGTGGTTTTAGTGTTTGAGTTTTTTTTTTTATGGGGAAGCTAGATAAGATATCAGACAGCTCCTTTCATAAACTGGTCATATGGCGAATGATGGCCACAACTTCAGTGCTTTTATTTTGAAAATGTAGAATGGGTTTAAAAGGAGCTTGGGAGTTAACTGAATGCTTAGGACAGGCTTGAAAATTATTGTAGAAGGATTAATAAATGAAAGTCCTCTGTCATCTTAATAAAATGAAAAAGATATCATGTAACTCTCCTACAGACCTGTCATGCCAAATTTTTTGGACAGTCGCTCTCAGATGCAGCGGACTTGGCAAAGATAAAGTAAATCTATTTCAAACATTAAAAAGAATCTCCTATTCTTCTCAATCTATGCAAGTCTGAGAAAAAAAACTCCAAAAAATAGTGTTAGATCAGCCTTTGTTTTAAATGACTTACAATTTTGATAAAACAGCTGAAATAGTTTTTTAAATTTAGCAAAGTCTTTGTTCTTTCCAATGAACAGCACAGTCACTTGATACTGAGAGATAGATTAAGAGCAAGTTATCTTGAATTTGAAAATTAATTTACTGGAATTTCACAGAGAAATATTGCTATTCTTTCGCTTCCCAAAGCAATTAACATAATTTTGATGAGTCAGTTTTGCTGTGATAAAGTGTCCAGCTCTGGAATCTTCAGCAGAGGAATGACATGGATATGTGGGTCCAGAGGAAATGAGCAGGGGGCTGGAACACTCACCAGGACACTCTCACGGAGTTGGGGTGCTCAGCTCAGCTCAGACAAGAAAAGGCTCCAGGAAGATTTTAGAGCCCCTTTCAGGGGGTTACAATAAGGTTGGGGATAAACATTTAGCAGAGCCTGTTTGATAGGACGAAGGGTAATGGCTTTGAACAAAAAAAGAAGGGATTTAAATGAGATATAAGGAGAGGGAAATTACAGTAAGAGTGGTAAAGCACTGTCATGGGCTGCCCAGAGATGTGGTGGATGTCCCATCCCTGGGAAATCTTCAAGGCCAGGCTGGATGGGACTTGGAGCAACCTGGTCCAGTGAAAGGTTTCCCTGCCCATGGCAAGGGGTGGAAATAGATGAACTTTAAAGGTCTTTTCCAAGCTAAACTATTTTATGAATCATTTTGTCAGCAGTTTCCAACTGTAGCTAAAACTGTATCTGACTTAAATGTAGCTCAGGAATGGAAGAGCTTTTCCCTTCCCAGTCCCCATCACATCCCATGGCAAAGATTCCTGCATTGACTTTGGAGTTCAGAGTTGAACAAGCCCAAAAGTTAAAAGGGAGATGCTCCAAGAAATCTCTAGCTGTGCCAAAGCTACAGGAATCATTCCAATCCGAATATTCGTCTGCCTTTAAGCTGTTAAGCCATGTAATAAAAAAATAATAAGGCTTGGGAAGGGCTTTCAAGAACAATTCCTAGACAAGTGAGCAGTGAGTAGATGCTAAAATGGACTGTGACACTATTTACAAACAGTGCCTGTAAGTAGGTGTCTCACTCATAACAAACACTCCTACTCACACCCAACACATTGAATTAAAAAAGTGGAAGGTATTTACATGCATAACAAAAACCAGAGAAAGGTGATAATAAGCCATCCATTTTAATAAGGAATTAGGATTCTGACCTATTTCTTTCCCAGCAGGATTTATCACTAAGTTATAAATAACTAACAGGTATAAGACAGGGCCATGAAGAATAAATTAAGAGAACAAACAAAATGCTCGGAGACTTCCAGCCCCTGCTGGCACCACTTTCTCAGGGAAAGACTGGGAGAGGGTGATAGTAACATCTGAGCTCAGGTTCATTTTCTGGCTGGCTTAACTCCATTAAAGAGTTGAGTCTGGGCATGGGGAGGGCAGGTGAGAAGGATGGTGGTGTCTCAGACCTGTTCATTGCTGTGTTTTATTGATTCCTTGTGAGGGGAGGACTGCAGGTGAAACACGCAGTTGCAATCTGAGTGATTTCTCTGGTGTTTATGAAGTTTTGGCGTGGTTTGCCCTGGTGACTCACTGGGACTTTGCACTGCACGTGGTTTGGTGGGCTGAGATGTACAATAGGATCTTTCTCTCCAGTTTTTGGAGGTAAAGCAAGTCCAAACAAATCTTCAGCTCAATCAAATCAGATCTTCTTTCATTCTTCTACACCTAATTAGAAAACCCGGAGAGCTCTGAAAATGGTCTAGCAAACACTTCATGCCATCACTGTTGAGAAAATGTCTCAATGTCTACAGCATTCCTGCATATTTTTTTTTGTTTGTTTTTCCTGGTGTTGTTTTCTGTTTGTTTTTAAAAAGGCTTTTGAGTGAGCATTAGTGTCAACTCCACCATGATAATTCTATGCGTGCCCACTGGATGTGTGCTTGATAAAAAAAAAGAAACTAATTCTAACCAAATCTTCACATGAATAGGATCAATTTTGCAAGGGGGCTTGTTTTTTGTCTTTTTTAAGCTCTAGTCTATTAATTCTTAGGGCAATATGGCATTTTCAGGCTGTCAGGGGGTATCTCAATTTGAATCTCCATCTGTCTCTCCCTTTTGCTTCGAGGAGAAATCTGCTGTGAGCCTGGTCTGAAAGAACGGGCTGCAAGCCGTGTCTTTGGCAGGGTCCACACCAGCACTCATCAGAACTCCTTTTTTTCTTGCTCTCTTCTCCCTGTGATGGTGAACTCATGATTTTACCCCTTTTTCTGTTCACGCAGCTGGAGGTTGAGGTCGTGGATGTGAACGGGAAAACCATCGATGGCCCGGTCCGGCTGGACGTCCTGGTCATCGATCAGAACGACAACAGGCCCATGTTCAAAGAGGGTCCCTACATCGGCCACGTCATGGAGGGGTCTGCCACAGGTGAGTTGGGGTCAGTCACAGCTCAGGGAGTTGGGCCTGAACAAAATCTCTCTGGATAAATGTGTTATTATCACATCGTGCGAGTTTTCTTGCTGGTTTCACGGCTCGCTGGGTTCTTGCTCCACAAGAAAGAAGTGGGAGCAGCACAACTTTAGGGCAACAGGTTTTTGAAAAACAAGTCTCTGCAGTAAAAAAAAAGAAGAAAAAGAAAAAATACCCCACAAATTAACTGGAAATAGCAGCTTTGATTTAGGTTCGTGTTTTTACTCATCTCTGGAACCAACTATGACTCCTAGGATATGATTAAGATTCAAACCAAATGCCACGAACAATTTCTGTGAAGTGTGGAAATTTCACATTTTTTTCCATAAGTTTAGTTACTGGAAAGGTTATTTTTATTTGTTCATGTAGCATGGGTATAATAAATAACACAAATAAATAGAAAGCACATTATGAATAAACTAATATTGTAGGGCAGATTGAAATACTGAACAATGCTGATAAACAGATGTTGTAAATGCAGATACAACAGTTGCAACAAAACAAAAACACATTGATAATTAAAGTTAGTAAGGAATATGTCCTGATTAAATTTCCTGTTGATTTTGTCTGATGAGGAAGTTCTACAAGAGTAAGATATTGTTCCAGGTTTTAATGTGGATACAACTATCCAAGTTAAACCCTTCCCTTATATTCTATCAGCTTTCTGGTGAATTTTGCATTTTCACATAAGACTTCTTGTCAAAAAACCTATGGGTATGAAATGCATTACAAGGTGCTCCTTAAACAGATGAAAATTTTGAGGTAAATGTTTATTTGCCTCACTTATAACAAGCATGTAATGAAGATATTGATGATCTTTTCAGCCAAACAAGAAATGTTTCATATTTGAAAGTGTGGCTGCCAGTGGAACATTCTTTTCTGTTGTAGGTCTCTAGTACATTTTTTAACTGGCAATTCTCTATTTTTATTATCCATAAACTCTCCTTGTTTTTCCTTTTTTCCCTACTCCTTATATTGAAGTTTACACTTCTGATTCAGTAGAGATGTTTCTCAGCCCAGCTTCCAGTGAATTCCTCCGTAATAGTTTCATCCATTTTCTCCTATTGCTGCTCTGTATTGGCTCAGGTACCATTTAACATTTTGATTGTCTTTCCTGTTGGCCAAAGTTTGAATAATTTTTCTCAGCTTTCCTTCCCTTACCCTCCCTCCAGGTATTCATCACATTAAACTTCATAACCTCATTTGCCTGGTGTCAAGAGCACCAACGCTTGCAAAATTATTTTGTGCACAGTTGAACCAGTGGGATCAGGGTTGGCTGGAATCACTCACAGCTCCTTGTGCAGATGGCACCCACTCAGCCAGGATTTCCTGCTGTTTACATCTGTTTTCCATAGTTCTTCACAACTTATGGCACATATCTTCAAATTATTCATCAGGCTCTGCTGTTTTGTCACGGAGGTTATCGGAGAATATTCCGAGCTGGAAGGGATCCACCAATTTCCGTGCTGATCCAAATCAGAGCCCTGCACAGCTTGATAGAAATCCTGATGTGTTTGCATGTGAGAGTCCTGAGTCCTTCCCTTTGGGTGGCAATTGAGCTGTATTTCATTTTTGAAGCTGAAAAAGGCAGGCTTTGTATTGGATGCATAACCTTATTTCTTATCCCAGCCACCTCCAGCTTCATCCAAAGCTCTGAATCAAACCCACTCATTGGAATCTGCTAAAAATAAAAAATGCTCAAGTAGGTAGCTTGGATTTGTCTTGATGCTCCCTGGAGCAAAGTGCAAATGTCCATGGATACCAATAATTCCATGAGAGATGCACAATTATGAAGAGAAAGATGCAAATATAGTGTGAAACTCATCCAAAGGGTTTGGTGCCTTTTTAAACCATTCAGTTGATATTATTATCATTAATTTAAATTTTCCTTTGCAACATTCCTGTGTGTTTTCCTGTTAGGCCACAATTTCATCAGTCACAAATACAATTAAATGCTCTAGAAACTTTCCACTCATTTATTGACTACAGTCGAACTTAGATGTTGTCTGTTCATCTGGAATATCAGAGAATTGCTGATAAGTAAATATTGGAGAGAATTAGCATCAAAAACTGAAATACAGAGACATTAATTTTAAAAATCAAGTGGATATTCACATTAGACTTCCCTGATATTGCTGTAAGACATATTTTCCAGCTTTTATGAGTTTTACAAAGTGCCTTTTTTCCTTAATGACTTGAAAGTCAATTCCTTAATTAGGGAACAACACAGAAATCACAGTGAAAAGTTGTGCCAAGCCCCTTTTAAGAATCTTCTTTTCTCTTCTATTTGAGATAGAAATCCACCAAAACTGAAGAAAATATGGAAACTGTGTGATTTTTGTGTTTATTTAATCTGTCTATGAATAATTAAAGAGCCCTTTGAGCACAGTCCCAGTGAGGATGGCTTGGACGGTGTTTAAATAGATTTTTTTGTGTCACTAAGGCCATTCATATTTTTTGAGTGTGTGATTTTTAAACTCACAGTAAACACCTCTGGTTATTTGGACACCTACAATTTATGTGCCATCGCATTTCTGGAGAGGCAAATACCTGTCCATAATTACTGAGAATATAAACTGCATTACAATGAGTATTCATCTGAATTTCAAGCTAGGGCTTGCCAGATCTTATAATTAATGCTAAAAATATGTGACTGCTAGGTGATATTGCTACAGATTTATTTCTTGATATATCATTCCTAGGGAAATTTAATAATATAGTTAGTTACAGTAAATTAGCTCTTTTCAGGGAAAATTGTCATGGTTCTGAAAATAGCCCAGAGTCAAATCCTAACAAAGTACACTTAAATGTGTGATTAAAGTGACCACAGATGTGCTATTAGAGCTTTTCCTGGAGGACTTGCAAACTTGGAGGCCAGTTTTCATAAATAAATAAATTGGAAGGCCAGTAGAAACTGTTTGAGGACACAAGAACCAGTTTGATTTGTTGGTTTTTATTTATGCCAGCTCTCATTTCTGTAGGAGGTTGCACTCAGCATATATGTACCAGGAAAATAATGGCTGAGCCTGATGCAGAGACACTGGTGGCAATTTTTGGGCTGACTCTAACGGGTTTTGTGTTCTCTGTACTGCTGATTTCTCATGTTTTTGTTTCCTGAGTTATGACCCAGTTTATTTCCTGTAGATCTCTGATTTTTCCAGCTGCCAGCTCAAGGGTTGAGGATCTGTGTCTCGCAGCAGCCTCACCTCAGCACGTTAGTGAGGGTGACTCCAGTCCCATGGGCAGGCAGAGACGTTTGGATATCTCACTTTTAGAGGCTGGAGAGTGGAGGAGGGTTAAATGAACTTGGCAGCCACCTCATCTCTCTTGCTGGAGGCACTTAGCAGAAATTATTTTAAACACATTTGACATTATGTGACTTACAACAATATGCTGCAAACCCAGTGGGGTAAAATCTTAGCTGCAGTGGTTTAGCAAAATTGCTTGAGAATTGCATTTAGAGGAAGTAACTTGTTTTTCTGTGCTGCACAAGAGCCTGGATCTATTGCACTCCAGCCAAGGAGCCTGGACTGACAGATGTCTATAAATAATTGCTGGAAATAAAGGGACACTTGGAGACATTTGGAGAGGAAACAGAAGGAATTAAGAAGAATAGCCTAGGGGGTTCTGCAGTATCATGAAACAGTAATTTGTAGAGATGGATAAAGCATGAGGAAGGGACTGAGTGTCATTGGTAGCTCTGCACTGAAAAATAGTGCAGTAGTTCAGGTAAATGCAAACTGCTGCTGCAATGGTGCCTTTTTATTTAGAATAACCTGCCAGGGTGATTGGTTTGTTGGTTTGTTGGGTATTTTATACTTAAACTAAGTTTAATACATAAATTAATAGAAATGGGGTTGTATAAGATAGATGGACACAAAAGAGTCCATGAAAGGGAAACAAAAGGTTAGCTGGCTTAGCAAAGTGGCAAAAATAAATTTGGCATCATTGACTTTTGCACGCCTGCTGCCAGCTTTGATACATTTCAAAAATTCTGGTACTGTTTTCCAGATTCTCTTTATTTATGCCTTGCAATCCTTGCTGGCCTGTGGCAGAGGAAGGTTGCCAAAGCTGTAAAAAGAAGCAAATTACACTGAATTTGGTGAAGTCTCAAAGTCTTCTTCTTTCTTTTGAACTATAAATCCCAGGGGACAGAGGGAAATCAAAGGGTGTGTTTCCAAGTTGACTTTTTGCTGAAAGATTATAAATTTTTAAAAAGTCACAAAGAGCTGTTAGAAAAGGGTAGTAAAGGATATAATATCTTTTTATTTAGGTAAAAGTAGAATCTGAAGTTTTCCAGTCTTCTGATTCTGCCTGCGCCAGGGTTGGGGTGACACTTGAGTCTTTTTGTCACAGAAGTTACAGTGGTGTGCATAAATGTTTATTTCTGGATATTTTATTGAGTTTTTGCAGTATAGACTTAGAAGTATCTCTAGATCTGACCTGCAAAGCAGAAATCTCTCAGAAAATTCACCTCAAAACTATCTCAAAATTAAATGTTTGAACCTTTTTTTTCTTCATGGCACCACCACTCTCAGCAAGACTTAGATTTAGAGGAGATTTGAAATGTCAAATGTGACATATTTAATTATGAAACTTACTGCTATGAGCTCTTGTGGAAAACAAAATAATAAATTGGAATGAAACTGTGGATGAGGAAGCCTCTGAGTCAAAGGAAGCTAAAGAATATACAAAACTCTTTTATTTATATTATAAACCCAGCCTGTTCCACAGCTTCCTACTGGAGATGGAATGCTCAGCTTTGGGTATAACTCAGCAGAGCAGTTTCTAAGTTCCTTTTCTTCCAGATGTGCTCAGTTCTGGGCAAACTTGAAAACTTGCTGATGGCAAACTTTCAGCCATTTTTTCTTGGGATTAATCATCTTCATTTCAGCAAAACTCCACTCACTGCCTCAAAATCCTTTGTAATCTGGCCTGTAAATGTAACGGATGTGAACTAGGTGGCAACATCTATAATGTCAATATTTAAATTTCCAAGCAGAAGCCAAGCAGCAGCCAGGCTAATTATGCACAGCTGCTTTGTATATCCCAGTAGGAAATGTTTCACAGATCTGTGTGGAATAAAATACAGCTGTATATGAATATGGTTATTGTGTGTATGTATATATATATATATATGCACATATATTTTAATATGTATGATGTGCATATATTGCAAAGAGATGAGCATCACAAATATCTGATCTGTTATTAGGGATTCTGGTGTATTTTAGTTCCTGTGTGTGTACATGATGGAAAGAGAAGATATATATTTACTAATAATTTGTTGTGTTATGGCAGACAAAGCTGTACATCCACTGTAATCTGCCTGTTGGAAATTGAGAGGAATAACCCATTAAAGCACTACCAAGTTATTAACAGGTTCCCAGGTATGCAAATGTGGTTAAACCAGTGCTTTTGGAGGAAATTAAAATAATCTCATGTGTAACAATTAGCAGTTCACTCAGCCTGGGTCTGTGATGGGAGAGTCTGGGAGCAGGAGGCTGCAGCCCACTCCTGGGTTCAATTAATTCTGATTTCCAGCACAAAGGGGCTAAACCCAGCAAAGGCTCCAGGCCAGCTTAGGTGCTTGGGAGGACTGGAAATGAATCTCCTTCTTCAGTCCCAGACAGAAAATTCCCTTTGCCTTTCTGCACAAGTGGTTTGAGTCCTGACTGCCTCTCCTGCTAAAATGAGCTTTCTTTTGCTTTTCCATACATACGAGATATACCAAAATCCAGCCTCGTGGCCAGATCAGCATTAATGCCTGAAGATGAAGGCTGTGAAAGCTCTGTGGTCTCTGTGCCTTGGACAATTCATGTAGTGAAGTGCTCGCACCTCCCTGCACAGAGCAGTGATGGTTGCAGCTTTTGGCTCTTTTTGCATTATAGCCCAGGCTCATGAAATAAAAATGAGTATGTTTCTTAATTAAAGAACAGATGAATTTTTAAAAAAAAAAATGCTAGAGTCCTTGCTGGGTACTGGAATATGAGGGCTTAAATAAATTTGTGCAATTTGGGATGTGATTGTTTGCAAAAGGAAATTTATGCCCTAATTTAGTTACCAGTGCCTTTTGCACCTGGGCTTTTGCACCTGCTTTGTGCATCTCCTGTTCTCTCAGAAGAGAGGGGGATGAGCTTTAAAGCTCCAAGCACTTTGGACACATGAGATAAACTCATCCATGTAATCAATAAATTGAAAGATCCAGCAGTCCTAGGAAAGCATTATCTGAAAAAAACTCATGGCTGCGTGGCAGCCTGCAGGGAGGGAGCGTGCTGCAGCCCTCTGGGCAGGCTTTATTAGTGCTATAAACCCTCAGTTTGTGTTTATACACTTCTAAATCACCCTTTGTGGATATTGCCTTGCCCTCCCCTCTGTGCAGGCTCTACAGGAGTCGGGGGCCTGGCAGCATCCACACCCCCATATTTCATCCAGATCCTTTAAAAGTGCATGAAAAGGGCGATAAATCCCCAGGACCTGCAATCATGAGCCATAAAGTGATGGCAGGGATGCAGCAGTGGAAGCCCTCCCAGGGAGCTGGGTGTAAATCCCAGGGCGGTGTCCCCAGGGGTGGTGACAGGGACATTGTCCCCTCTGACAGCAGGGCCAGGCTGTGGCCACTGCTCCCCATGCCAAAGCAAAAAAAAATATCAATAAATTGTCAGTGCAGGCAGGCTTTGCCTCAGTGTGCATTGCCAACAGGCAGATCCATCCTACTTTTATTGTGGAAGAGACACTCAGCTGAATGGAAAACTCAGCACTGCACTATGGCAGGATTATTTATTCCCTTGCAGGTTAACCTGATTAATTTTCCCAATTTTATTTGAAAGACGTTATCAGATAGATAGTGCCTCTAAAAAAAATAAAACAAAAACGGAGAAAAAACGTTATTTTTAAACTGTAGGTTCACATTTTTATTTTTTTTCTTATTTCTCCCTTTATTTCATGCCCTCACAGTTCTTCCTCTTTCCCCACCATTAAATATAGTGCTTGGGGTTTAAATTGCAGTCTGTAATCCCATGAAGTCAAAATAGAGTTGCACACTACCCTTGGAAGAGTGAAAGCAATTGCAATAGGAAAGGAAACCTCAGTGAGAATGACCTCACAGTAATCTATTTTTGCAGTATGAGAAGTTTGTGATATTTTATAGAAATATTCAAAATAGTTCTCCGGGCTTTTAGATATGGAGCACAACTTCTAGAAAAAGGCACACTTTGAGTTCTTCATTCAGATCACATCTGTTAAATAAAGAAAGTGTCACCTTTGCACACCACTATTCATTTCCACACACGGTTGCACTGTTTCTCTGTAGCAGTTTTCCATGGCTGTCCACCAAAAATAGGTGGGAAATGAGATTTATTTTTAGAAAGCAAGCCCTCCTGGCGAGCACCACTAACATGCTTGAAAGCGAGCAGGAGAAGCCTTTATAAAATGACACATTTGTACCTGAAGGACCTCCTGGAAACGTTGAAAAGTTTATTATTGGCTTTCTCGTGGAGGGAAAGGGGGAAAGGTGCTGTCAGCTGGTGCTGAGCTGCATTCACACGTAGGGAGAGTGATAGACAGGTGGAAGGTGAGATCTCACAGTTCTTGCTTTCAATCCGTCTTCTGCTGCTACATGTTGGAAACTCCAGCAGAAATGTCTTTTAAATGTAGTTTGAAGAAAATATTAACAGATACATATTCAAGACGGTGATTTTTGGGAGCATAAATGTGGCTCATCATTGCTATGATTTAAGCACAGAGCAGTAAAATATATTAAATATTCTTTTGATGGAAAATTCATGGCTTCAGGTCCATGTTTCAATTGTACAAGTCCAAGTTATGAAGACAAAAAAATTTGATTCCAAAGTAAAAGGAAAAGAATAACTTGGATAAAGAATTTTAACTGTTTTTTTTCTCAATCCTTACTTATTATACTTAAAAACAACTTGTAGTTTGAAAATGGAAATTACTATGTGCTAAGAATTACGTTGGTGACAATACTGGATGTTTTCTTGGACAGCTCTGGCCCAGATTCAAATCTGTGTTTTCACAGTGTGCTTATACAGAATGTTCTATTCTAAAATTAGTGTGGGTAAAACATGATTTTAAGAGTACTAGAAGTATTTAATAATTGTTTTAAGAGAAAGGAATATTATAAAAAAATGCGATTACATATAAAATAGCAATATTTGCCATGTAAACATTATGGCAGCACATATAACACCTCCAAGAAAGGAGATGTACATTACTGGAAGAAAATGTTTGTGTTTCCTCTGTGGAATCTCTGAGAGAAAAACAAAATATGATTTCCATTATAAAGGTGAAGACCACAGTCTACTTTTAATGTCATTTCATTTTAATCATCAAAAGCATTGTCAGGAAACCTGGCAGGGAAATTTATTTTTAACATGGTTTTGAAATTGAGAGACACACCTCAAGACAAAGCTACTTTAATTAATGAAATAATTTGCAATACACTGCAGGTCTTGTCCATGGGGTCATATAATTACTCTTTCAATTAATACATTATGAATTTTCTTCCAGTCTACTGGAGGGTGTAATTTTATTAAGCACACGTGCAAACTGTATTTCTTGGCCTTGTTGCTTTAGGCTCTAAAAGAGCAGAGTTCAGTTGATCTCACAGAGGGAGGTAGGAAAGATTTATTTCTCCACTTGGGTGGGGGCAAAGAAAAACCAAAACCAAAGTAAAAAAAAAAGCAACCAAAACCCCCCAAATTCTATGCATTCGTTTAATCAAACCCTTTTTACTTCTCTCATATGAAGATGTGTTATTTGTTGCTCCAAGCAGAAGTCTCTCATCTGTAGTGACAACCTTTGGGCTTTGAAAATATTGCCAGTCTCAGTATGTTTTTACAATCTGAATTTCATGATGTTTGATTAAAAAGCAATCCCTTGAACAGTCATTCTCTTTTACCATTAGCAGTTATAAACACAGTATCTTTCTTTAAAGGAACTTTAAATTTTTAAAGAGGTGTTATTTAAAGGTTTTTTATCTGTCATTTCTTGCCATCAACCCTGCGCTCCTGTGGGGTGTCTGAGAAGTTTGGAAGGCATCTGAAAAACTGAAGTTAAGGAGAGTGTCCCTGAAAGATCTCTTTGTGGTTTGCTCTTAAATGACAAAAAACCAAAAAAATAAAACTCCTGTGTCAGCTGGGATTGGCACATTGTGACACCAGTAGGAATGTCAGTGAAATTCATCCAGGCTCACTATTGCTGAAAGTTCATGTACTACAAATCTGAGTCTCTCAGATTTCATCTGAGGTTAAATTGGCAACCATTTAGCATGGCAGAAACCTTCCCTGCTGCATCACCAGCTCCTTGGTTCAGAATGTGGCTGTAATGTAAGCCTGGATTTCTCAGAATACACAAAATTCCAGAAGGTTGTCAACATCACAGCTCGACTCTGTATGGGACTTTGCCTTCAGGATTTAATTCACTACCTTAATTTTCTTTTGTATTTTGTTGCATGAGCCATTAATTAACGCCATTGATCTGGCAGTTGGAATTCTTCAGCACCTGCAGTACCTTTGCTGGAAAGCTTCATGCCTAAGTACTGCTACCCAAAGCACTCTGTAAATTCTCTGAGTCAGCACCTAGGTAGCATTTTTTACTCTTCAAAAAGTTCTTCTCTGGGGCAGAGCACCAATTATAAAAATGCAATCACAGCAGCTGCATGATATTAAAATAAAACTTATGCAGTAGCACATAATAGCAAATCAAACTATTAAATACTATAGTTTCCTCCTGTATACAAGAATAGGTTCTTCCTCCCACAGGCTGTGAACTGCCACAGTCAGAGGAATTTTAACCTTTGCAGGGTTGGCCTGGGGTTGAGTGAGCAGTGGAATAATAGAATCATGGAATGGTTTGGGTTGAAGGGACCTCAGAGCTCATCCCATCCCACCCCTGCCATGGCAGGGACACCTTCCACTGTCCCTGGCTGCTCCACCCCCATCCAGCCTGGACTTGGGCACTGCCAGGGATCCAGGGGCAGCCACAGCTGCTCTGGGCACCCTGTGCCAGGGCCTGCCCACCCGCACAGGGAACAATTCCTTCCCATTATCCCATCTAAACCTGCCCTTCTTGTCTTTAAAACTATTCCCCTGTCCTGTCACCAGCTGCCCTGTAAAAATCCCTATCCCTCCTTTTTATAAGGATGAAGCCAGGATGAATTAAACAGGAGTGAGCACCCTACTGAGGTATTTTAATTGAACTTTCCTTGCGTTCTTCCACTGACAGACAGCTGGGCATTGTTTTAAGGCAGAAAAATGGGATCTGGGTGCTTGGGATCTGCGATCTGCATTCCACTAAGACACAGTAATTCCAGTGCCAGCAGCACCTAAGTAAATGTGGTTTAAAGTTTTGGTCTGACGAATTCTGGAAAGACATGAACAAGTTGAAGGACTACTCAGATAAATCTGAGATAAATCGTGTTGGAGAGAAAGCTCGTACCCTAAAACCTCTCAGAGAATTTCTGGTTAATGGTGGCCAGACACAGAATGAACATTCACATAAACAGAAAAAATAGAAATAACACTAAAATAATGTAATTCTGTTAATGGAGGGACCTGAAATACTGAAATGTCTCCTGTGAGGTGTGAGTAAATGGATTTTGCACTGCCTACCATCGCTGTACAAGGTTATCAGCACAGATGCTGATTTAGCAAGCAAAGTTAACAATAAATTTAATCAACGTACCACGGGCAGTACCGGTCTTGTCATGTCAACATTTTGTGCAGATGGGATGAGTGGTCCCCAAATCTGATTGGCCAAAATTTGACACAGGAGCTGGGTTCCCAGCTGTGGCAGAGAAGGGCCCTGGAAAACAGCAGCAGTGGAGACACATCAGCATGTTTTAACAGACAGGGTAATGGATCATGAAATTGCAGACGTTACTGTTTGGCCACACTGGCGAGCATTGTTTTGCAAACTTCTTGGTTTGTTTTTTTTTTAAATTTAAACAGTTTTGCCTCCTTGATTTTAAGCTGAACTCTATCATAGCTTCTGTTAGGAAAAAAAAACCTACAGTACTCAAAATAATTATAAGACCAAAAGATAGACGTGCCTCTTGGGCTTGTTGTAATCTTGCTTATTTGGCAGTTTCATTTGGGGAGGTTACACTTCCAGCAGGCTTGGTGTGTGCTGCAGGCTTACTAGGAGAGAACTAAAGAATTGAAAATTTGATCGTATTTTCTTAGCCAGGGAAAAAAGAAGTTAATAGTATAGCTTTTCTTTTCCAATTTCATTTTTTGAAGCCTTGCCTTTGCTAGTTAAGATAATATAGTTTATCCATCCTTTGGGCTCTTATTTTCTCATTGCTACAGCTGTATCCCAGAAAGCTGAAATTATCAGCTTCAGGCTTCATTGCTATTGAATAAAGTTCTAACTCATTTTTCTTTTCTCTTTTTTTTTAATTTTTTTTTTCTTCAAGCTGAAGAATCCTTTTGGAAACAGGCAGGCAGGCAAACATTCTGCTTCCCCCTCTTCCTGCTTTGCAGATTCCAATTTGTCTGTCGGTTCCTTTCCGAGTAGCTACTCCAACTGGAAAGTGTAGGGGAAGGACATCAAAATTCCGAATGTTTTCTTGGATCACTGCATAGATTAAAGCAGCAGTTACAGCATTATTAACATTCTCCTCCAAGCAGAGTGAGCAGAGGAGCCCGTGCAGTGCTGGGAGCAGCCCCAGCACAGACACATCCCCAGCTGCTGATTGTGCCACCTCCTGCCAGGCACCACAATTTGGAAACCATTTCTCAAAGAACCTTTGTTCAGAGTGTTTTGCTGCTGAATGGAGATGTCTCTCTCCTAAATGAAACAAAATCAAATTTCCTGATAAAGGCAGAGGTTGTTTTCTCAGACCTCATCCAGGGAGAGATGCTCTCCCGCCCAGGCTGGAGCAGGGAGTTTGTTCATGCCCACCATGGCTCTATATTAAATATATTGTTCCATAAAAAGTGTTGTGATATTTACTCAGTGCTGGTACATCCTTCTGTTTCTTTGGTGTGCCCTGAGGGGTTTAAACACTCTGTGCTGGAGTTGAGGAAAAAAAATTCTTCCTTAGCTTACGGATTTTAGCCTTTTCATAAGCTGTGAGGATGGGTAGTGGTGATGCTGCTTAAATACTTCAAAATTTGCTTGGGCTGCAGCAGCCAAGGGAGTGAAAACATCAAAAAAAAAAAAGAAAAAAAAAGTGTTAATTAAGAGAAGCCAGAAGAAGTAAAGGTTTCTTTGTTATTGTGGATTTTCTCTTGTCAATCTGGTCTACCTTAGCTGCAGGCTAGGCCCTCCTAGGCCCCGGAATGTGGAATTGAACCGGAATGTTGGATGTTGAACCTGTTGAATGTTAAAGAGGTGGTGTGGACCAATACTAATGAGGATCTGTGGAGCAGCCTCCTTATTCCTGCCAGCCAAAGGGAGAAAAGAAGAGTATTTCATGGTTTGCTACTCTGCCTAGGGACACCGAATTTACATATGGCCTAAAAGTGCTGATCAGAGCTAATCTCCCTGATCATTATAGCTTGAAGAAAGGTTTAATATTCAGGATGTTCTGGAGGTTTTTTTCTAAACAAAAATAGGCTGCATGAAAAGTGGGCCACTGGCAAGCCAGGACTGTGAGCTGCTGCCAAGAATTTTAATGGCCTGATGCTAAGCACTGAGGACTTGTGCTCCAGCGAAACTTTTTGTAGTTTTTCTCACAGATACTTATTTGGTTTATTCTGTTGTCTCAAGCTTGCACTGAAGCAGACTTTTTTTCCCCAGACTGATCTGAGGGGACTTCAGAGATCAAGAGACAGTAGGATGTGGCTGCTTCACAGAGTGTTGGCAGCAGACGTGGCTGCTGTGATTGCCATGGGATGTCCTCAAATGCTCCTTTCCTTGACAGTTTTCCTGGAGGGATGTGTCAGTTTGCAGCTGAGGCTGTCTCCTCGTTCCTCTCAGGGCATGGGGAGAAGGGACACAAAGCTTTTTGGGGAGGGGAATCCTCGTGTCTCCTCGCTTTTGTTTTAAAAATGGTGCAAATTAATTGCCAGCTTTTGTCTTTCATTCTTTACGATCCAGAGCCCAGGACAGCTGGAAGCTGAGGGGGATGTACCCACTGAGAATGGTGCTTGAATCCTCACCCTCACAAAATTCTAATTTAGGCCAAATTTCTTAGAAAATCAGAACCAGCCAATTCTAAATGACATCCTACAAGTGGCAGGATTTACTCTGTGGATCCATTTAGGTTTCATCCATAGATGTATTTACAGATCTCCTGCAGCCTTGGTACAACTTCCACCATTATGCAGCATTTGCTTTTATCCAGTAGCTAAAAAAATTAACACCTTTCATCTTTGCTTTGTAGCACAAAGGGAGAGACACTTTCAAGGAAAGAAAGTCCTGGTCAAAAATTGCAACTGCAAATTCATTTTTTTTTCCCCCCACTGAAAATAGACTGGGAAAAAAATACGTTATTTTTCCTGGGGCAACAAAAAGAGAAAAAATAAAAAAATCAACATTCTACTGTGTTGTCCACTCACCAGAAGTGTGGAGAGACAAGCTCTGAAGTGTTTGCAGGGGCTTCTGGCCGTGGGGAGAGGTTGCTGGGGTCTCTGGTGGCTGTGTTTGTGCCATTCCAGCCACGCTTTGTCCCGTGGCTTCCCTCTGATCTCGGTGCAGAATCTTTGCTTTCCCCGTGGCTGCAGCAAATCTGGGATTCCAGAGCAGCATGTTTCCTCACCCCCGTGACCCTGCCCTGCTTCTGTCACGGCTCGTGTTGAGGAATAGTCTCAGAGTGCTTCAGAGCTGCGAGGGCACGAGCTTAGTCTGGATAAAGCAGGAATTGAAATGATTCTGCCTCACAGCACTGTTGACCTCTGGTGCATCACATATGCTGCGTGTTTTCTCATGTGTTAAATTGCAAACTCCAGAAGATGTGTTTTGTAACTTTATTTTTGCTTAATTTGTTTCTTAAAGGGTACCGATTTGGGGATTTTTTTTTTTCCTTTAAATATGTGAGAAATACTCTCAGGTTAACATCTTGGATATCTGAAGTGGCTTTGATAGTCTCAGGTTTGATGTGAGTTGGGACCTTGTGATCTGTGACACAGTGAGAGCTTCATTGCCCATAAGCTGCCAAGAAATGTAGATTTCTGTATGCTGGTAGATGGCACTTTTTGAAATACATCCTTGCTCATGTAAATACATAATCATTGTCTTTTGTTTCAAATCACTGTTGGGGATGGGGCCCATGAAAGCTGCTCTGAGGTAGAGATTCCTAATTTTCCTTAAGTTTGCTGAACACTTATATCTTCATATGTTTATTTTTAAACAATCATTTGAATTTTTCTGACCAGTTTTGGAGAACACTGACACAGGATACAGCAATTGTTACTCCTGCTTTTGACTTTTCAAGTCAATTGTCAAGAACATAAATCCTTGCATGCCAATTAATTTTTTTTTGCATGATTGGGAATGGTTGCCACAGTTGGCAACTGCAAGTTGCTATGGAGATATTTTCTGTTGGCTTGGAAAGGTGGATGATGATGATTGGATGTGCTCGGCACGTACATGGAGTGTGTATGCATATAATAAATAAGATGTATATAATAAATAAGATGTATATTCACATCTTAATTCATAAATTTTGACCATGTGGTTGAGATTTAATGTTTATTATAATCAAGTAAATTGGCTTGTATTCCCAGTTCTGAAAGTTCCTCAGAGTTGGACAAATAACTCTGCCTTATCTGTGTCAAGATTTAAAATGATTAAAAACATGAAAATTACCTCTTGTAGATGAAACAATTTATCATTTGGGATGTTAGCAGAGCAGGTTGACAAAAAATGCATCATGTGTGTGAAGGTCTGAAAGAAAGCAGAGGGAGAAATCTGCCCTCACTAGAGTGGGAGTATATTTTGGGAGTATATTTGTTAGTGAGAAAATGTTGACTCCTTTGTATGTAGATTATAGATGTAGGTACAGATTTGTATGTATTATTATATTTCCTGTTTGTGTCTGAAAAAGCAAAGCTCAGCATAGAGGGGAAAAGAAAAATATAATTTTTTCTTGCTGTCAGTTATGTTACCCTGTGAAGAGAATCAAACCCTTGGGATTTATAAACCAGAACACATTTAGGAGAGCTCCAATGCAGAGTAGTCCTGAATCCTTCAACAATGAAAATAAAAATCTACAGAAAAGGGATCCTTAGGAGATTCTTAGGTAGTTCCAGAAGAACGTCCTGAGTTTTAAAAAGTTCATGTTATATTTTGTTACTTTAATGCACAATATGAGCCCCTCCAAGGGTCTCCCAAGCGTCCTGCAGGGAGGAACTCGTTGCAATATTAAAGGTAATGAAATGCACAGTGTTCAGAATTCCTCAGTCCCACAGTGCTCAAGGCTACATTAATATTTACATTATGTAAATTAATTGTTAAATGCTGAATAATGTTGAACCCAGTGTTATCTTTATAACATTTATTATAATAGAGCATGTGGAATTTTGCAAAAATATACAGGGAATTAATAATTCCCTCTAATTATTGGAGGAAGATGTAATACTTTGAATGTGATATTTTATGGGTTACTAACGTTTTTTTAAAACGGCCCTCGAAACCCAAATGGTCACATTGGCACACATTATCATTATAATAGAGGCAATATTGAAATATAAAGTCTGCTTGGAGAAGTTTGGGTGTGATTTTATTCCTTAAAAATGTTGTTAACTCCAAGGTGAAATGAAGCTTCTGGGGAATACATTGGCAGCTTTGCCATCAAACTCAAGACTGGAGTTCAGCCTTAAAAATGTTTAAAGAGCTGTGTCCAATTTCCAAGTATGATCAATATTCACCAAAAAA
>VZTB01005271.1:823233-842835 GCA_013397245.1 Thryothorus ludovicianus | reverse complement strand
AAAAAAAAAAAAAGACAAGAATTTAAAGTGTGGTAGATGCTGGGTCGTGCATCAACAAACCTGTGCGACCACCTTCCCAAGGAGGCAGTGAAATAGTCAGAGCTGCAGGGTGGGAGGATTCAGCATGCAGGAGATGAGGATCACAGCCCGGTGCTCTACTTCCCTCTAGAGTCAGTGGGAAGGAATCGGTGACTCCGAGGGGAGCTGGGAAATGCTCCCTCACCACCAATCTGTCACCCAGACAGCTTCAAGGAGACCTCTGAAGGCAAATCAGCGTTTGCCAGGAAATTGGGTTTGGTGTCTGGAGCACATTTCTTCAGGGAGGGTAAACATTTGGTGGGTTACTCAGACTTTTGAATCATGTCCTACTGAATCATGGATACCTAATTCCTGTACTGATCGTGTTGGGCTACAGAGAAATGAAGGAATGGGAATTCAGAGTTTAAATTCTCTCTGTTTGCTCTAGATTCATGTTTGGTTTGCTCGTTTGTTTGCTTGTTTTACTGCATTGGGAGCTCTGCTCAGTCATGACCTGTGTGCATCTCAAATCTGGAGTTTTGGCACCCTGAAACTTTGCGCAGTTTTTAGCAAATTTGAGGAATATTTTTAGCTTAAGACAGGGAAAAAGGGGAACCAAATATCTTCCGTTCTGTTGTGAATGACAGCTTTGTGAAGTTATAAAATATTTTATACATTTAAGAGGGAACATTTCTTTGTACCTATATATATCTATTAATTCTTATATTTCATTAAGATAATTGGTCTTATGGTTTTGAATATTCCGTTTTATTTTCACCAGTGAAAAAATATTCTGTAGTTTTATCCACTGAACAAGCAAAGTCTTTAAGAAGATTAGATTTGGTTTTGACTTGATCTGCTTTTCACTTCACTTGTGTATGCTTTTAATTTGCTTGTTTTTAGCAAATGTACTTTTAGTTTAAACACAAATCTAGGTAAAAGCATGAATGTTTATACCATAAAAATCACCCAATTCTGAGGTGAAAAGATGAAAGTCAAGATGAAGTTTGTTTTTTCTATAAAAATACCTTTATATAATATCCCAACATGTCAAATGCAGTACAAATTGCTAAGTTTACTCCATTTATTTTGTATACAGTTTTTGACATTATACCCACCTGTTATGTAGGGTAAAGGAAGGTGAAATAAAATTGAGAGAAATGGTAAACAGGAAGGAGAGCAGAATACATAACTCAGTGTAGAGATTCAGTTTCCATATGAGCACAAAAAGCTGCTCTTTTCCTGATCTCAGAGACATAACAGTCTCTGTGTCTGTCTCTATAAATATTTCAGAATTACTAAACCTTTGGTTGGTCTTGAGTTTCTCCCTATGAGATAATTGTCTGTGTTACTTCTGTTTTATACACCATGAAATTAGAAAGGTTAGAGCCTGTTCAGGCTTTTTGGCTTCTGTTAATTAATCTCACACAACCTTCCTGAATGGTTTTTATGATCACAGCTCGAAAAAAAAAAAAAGCCAGAAAATTCCACAGTGAGGGTTCAGTGGTCAATGTCCATTCCCTGTGTGTGGCTCCATTCCTTTGGGATGGGTTCAGGTGGCTGCAGGGGTGTCCTGTAGAAAACACCCCATTAATTTGAGGGGGCAGGGGATGGGAAGGGAAAGAGTGTGGAGTGAATAAACCAGGGACTGAGAATGGAATTTAAAAAAAGCAACAAACCCACTATAATTTTACTGACAAACCTTAATTAAGTTTACTGCTTACCATCAATGGCTCTTGCCCCAATAACAGCAGCAGCACAAGTAATTATTTGCTTTTGGTTCAGCACATGGTTTTGCTTTTTGCACATCTTTTTCTATGTTATTTACCACAGATGAGTTAATGGCAGACTGGAAACATATCAGGCACTAACTTGAACTATCTTGTCTATCTACAATATCTTTATATAAAACCCATCCTTTAGTGGTCTCACAATAAAAACACTCGATAAGAACCAAGTTGATGGTACAATTAATTTATATGGGGTAACAGGCTTCTCCTTGTAAACTTGGTTATTTGGGAGTTCTGTGGACAAGGCAAACTATTCTATAAAATTAACTGTAAAATGATCTGTCCCCATTTCTTCCAACGAGAAAGCTCAAATAACCTTTAATGTGGTACTTTTTAAACAGTTCATTTTCACCCAGAACTGTAACCCAGAATTTTGAAAGCAGTGCAGTGTAACAGCTTCTAAACTCCCAGTGTCATTTGTAGGTCCATGATTCCCCAAACAATTTCCATTTTTTCTAATACTGAAGAGATAAGCAAAGATCTAAAGAGGTACATGTATTGTATAATTCTGCAGAGATAAGAAAATATCTAAAGCTGGGAGAGGGCTGAAGAAGGAGGCAGGCAATGGATTTGCTGGATGCTGGGTGTTTGGGGATGCTTCAGTAGGAATTGGAAAGCAGGCAGATATGAAGTGGCATGGATTTGCATGTGCTGCATGCTCTCTTAGAATAAAGATCATTTTATTTAGGGTTGGTGGTTATCTAGCTTCAATTCAGAAGTTCTTTGATAACTTTGCATTATCACTGCCAGAGTAAAAAATTTTAATTGGTAATCTGCAGGCAGATTGGCACTACTTCTGGATATTTTCTTCTTTAAAAATTATGTTGCTAATGCTGTCCTTTAAACTCATATAGAATTCAAGCTGAGATTCTTAAAGTTCTCTAACTTAACAGTTGTCACTTAATCAGCTCTGCAAGTCCTCTTAAATCTGTTTTCCAAAGGCTGCTCTTCAGATTCTGCAAAGCCTAGGTCTGGAATAGAGGAGGGGCAGCTGTGGTTGGATAATACATTAAATTTTCAAAAAAGAAGAACAGGAAAACCCCAACCCCCCAGAGCAGTCATAGAGGATGGAAGAAATACCTGATCTTGTGGACAGGAGACACGAGCTTGCCCTGGCACAGCCTTGTTCTGTCTCTCTGCAGACTCTGGTGACACTGGGCAAGTCCTTTTTCAGGAGGGGAAGATGCAAGTGTTCTCCAGAAGGATGTTTCATCTGGATTCTCCAGACAGAATGACTGCCAGGTTCAAGATGCTTTGAAATATGTAGATTTTCTTTGTTAAAAGTTTCCAAATCTACCAATTTTGGAGGAACTCTTGATAGTCTTTAATGCTACTGAACTATGGGGAAAGGACTGGAAAGGAACTCAGGGAAAATTCCTTCCTTGAAGAGCCCTCACTGTGATTTTTTTTCTGCTTAAGGTTACAATTTCAGCCTCTAAATGCAGTTTTAAACATGGTTTTGCAATACTTGTAGGATTTGAGAGGCTGATTCTGATTGTTCTCAGAGCATTTACTACTGTGCCAGCAAAAGCTTGTAGGTGAAAACTGCACAGTCTGAGCAGCGTGGATTTAATTTTATGTTTTTATCCTTCACTGCTTGAGAGTGTGGGAATTGTCCTTGCTGTGTTTTGTGTTGTCACAGGTTCTGTCATGGATTCTGTTCTCTCCTACCAGGAAGCAGCAGGGCCATCACCCCAGTCCTGTGACAGGGAGCTGTGACACTGCAGTTGAAAATGTGGGTCTTCTTGGAGTTGTCTTTGATGAAATTGCTCAACTTTCAGCTAGTGAATTTAAGAGCAAATAATGGCAAATCTTCCTGCATGTCCACTACACGATGGTGCCATTGCTTTGTCACTGCTGCTGCAGGTTTTCATCCATCAGTCCTAATGCACTAAAGGTGTGCAACAGACAAAAAAAACCTTTCAACTAATTTGAGGTTGAAAGATTTGTGCTTTTATTCAGTGCTGGAGCACAGAGGACTGGCATCCTAAAGACATGAGCTGAATTCACAAAGTTTTGATTCCCTATTTATTTCCAAAAATTATCCATATTCATAAAGTTATTTAACATGTCTATACATATCCATCACCTGTCTCTGTGTTGTATATAAATTAGTTGGGTGTCTGTGAGGTTGGACAGTTCTCTCTTTAATTGAGGCACTGGGCCTTTTGATTTGAGTCAGTGCTCTTGTGGGAGGAAGTAAAGGCGTCTTCCTCCCCACTTTGTCCTGCTGCCAGGTCTTCATGACACCTTGGTTATGGTCCAGGCTCTTTCCTTGTCTTTGAGCATCAAAAGTTTTGGTTTTCTGATATCTTACAGTGCTAAGTGTCAGACACATGATAGATTGTCTTGTTCTGTACCTACATATTAATGATTAAACCTTTAGTTTCTCCTTTGGTCCTCTTATTTTCATGCTAGGCTCTGCTATGTGACATGTTGCTTACATCTTGCTGGCTACATTTCTAATTCCTAAATTTTTAAAGTCTTTGACTCAGTCCCAGTGAGGAGCCAAAGAGCAAAGGCACATCCAAACACACCCATCTCTCATTAACATGAGCACCAAATTCACCAGCAGTGCTGACTGCTGGGCTGACAGCAGCCATCAAACAAGTGCCCCTGCTCAGGAGAGGGACAAAATATGGTTTATTGATTGTGGGTTTGTTTCAAGAGAAAGTGAGTGGGGAAAGCAGTCCTTTGCCAGCCCTGCTGGTAAATCTGATTTGTGACAAAGTTACCATGGACTGATTTGAATATCGAGTGAAAGGAAGAGTGCTGCTGTGTCTCTGTGCAGTAGCTGCCATATCAATCATAACTTACAAGTACTTAGCTTTCTCTCAGAGGTAATTGCAGATATGTTTACATTTTGCATAAAAAGAGATGGCCAATCTAATCTTAAAATCCACAAGTGCTGGAATGAATCTGCTTCCCAGCCTTGTCTCCCCTGTTAATCTTCTCTGCAGACAGGCAGCTTGGCAGAGCAAGCCAGCAAATGTATCTCTGTACTTGATTCAAACCAAAGTTGAAATGTTTAATAGGATGAATATTTGAATTTAATTATACTTTATACCATGGAAATAACATTGCAGGCATCTATTAAAAAAGGAAACCTGGTCCTTCATTTGGACTATAAATTCTGTCTATGATGAATGCTGGAAGAGGAGTGTAAGCCAATATATTTCCTCAGCTGCCTCCCTAAACATTAAAGTGACATAAAATGCCCAATGATCTGGAACTCCTTTGCCCTGAGACCTCTGTTAACAAGATTTTAGCCGTGGCATTGGAGGACAGGAATTATTGGGACCTCTCCTTTATGGAGAGGAATTATGAAATGACTGATTATAACTGAATGTTCTTATCTCTTGGTTTTAATATGCTAATCCATCCTGGAATTATTTTCAAAATCAAAGTGTCCAGGTTCTTTCACTGTGGTGTGGACAAAGCCCTTGGCAAAGAGCAGAATTCAAAGCTGGTGCTACTGAATAGCAGCAGGGATTGATTTTGGCTCTTTAATGTAAATAAGAGGACTGTGTACAGAGAAANCTGGAAAGCTACATTCCAGCAGCCTGTCTGTAAAACATTGAGAGTTTTGAAGAAATTTCACTTAACTGAATTTTTAGGAGTAAAAACCAAAAATTTCAGCATTCTTTTTACAATACTTTTCCAGAATTGCTACCTTTTATAATCACACAGGCCCGATACATGAACTTGAGCACTTTTACAAAGGGGATTTTTTTTCTCCTTGGTTTCTCATTGCTTTGATGTGCTAATTTCTGTTAAGAATAGTTTAGGAATAATTAAAGCATCTCTAAAATAGACCTCTCGAGAGGCTGGGAGACACCTACTAACGATACTCAAGACCTACAAAAGGTGACACCATTCTGCTGTATTAAATTCACTGAAAAACCACAATGCTAAAATTTTATGCATTTCCTAATGCCTCGCTTAAGCTATAAGTGAGAAATGAAAAGAGTAAGAAAAAAGACATACATTTACACACTTATGGGGTTGCCCTATATAAGTGTAGCCTTTTCTTTATTTCTGCCTCATTTAACCTTTTCTGTTCATGGCACCTGATGAACTGCAGACAACTTGCACCTTCTCTAAGTTTTTGGCTGTGATTTTTTTTTTTGGTGGTTTCTTTTTTTATTATTTTCTTAACTTTTTAACATTGCGCTCCAACCGTAGAAATTACAAAGGAAATCTCCTGCTAAATGTATCCAACAGATCCCCTACTTCACTTGCAAATGACTATCTTTTGTAAAAAAAATAAAAATGTGTTGCGCAGCTTGTAGCTAATAGAAGCCCCAAAAGATAATGAGTTCTCTATTGCAGAACAGATGTATACTGCTCCTTTTATCATAAGGAAGAGATTTACAGGAGAAAAAAACTGCAGTAACCCTTGAAAATTCACAGCTTTGCTGGCAGTCCTTGCTGCCTGTTATTACATGAAAAAGGGCACTGTGGCAACTGAAAGTCAAAAGCAATTAAATAAAAGCTGAAATGATACATACCAGGTTGAACATCTAACAAAGACAACGAGCTGTTGGAGAGTAGGGGGAAAAAAATGGAAAAGGACTAAGAGGAGAAGCTATTAAATGAAATATTGGCTGGTAGTTCCCTGCAAACTCATTAATTGGGAAGTAATTCAAACAAGTAGGCAATTGCCAAAAGCTACAGTGGAGAATGTACAGGAAAAAAATGATCACAGCAAGTTGGGATTTTTTTTCCCAAAGAAATATCATTCACTCTACAGCTACAGTTCCACAGGAGCCTGGAAAACAGAATCACATTCCCTCGAGAATGCAGTGCAGTGCTCTAAATCCATGCTTTGAGGCCACATGATCTCCAGAGCCAGAACAGATCCATCTCTTTTCCACATGGTCACAAAGCCAGACCAGATCCATCTCTTTTCCACATGGTCACAAAGTCAGACCAGATCCATCTCTTTTCCACGTGGTCTCCAAAACCACCCCAGATCCAGCTCTTTTCCACATGATCTCTAAAGCCAGACCAAATCCATCCCTTTTCCATGTGGTCTCCAAAACCACCCCAGACCCATCTCTTTTCCACAAGATCTCCAAAGCCAGACCAGAATCCAACTCTGTTCCACGATCTCCAAAGCCAGACCAGACCCATCTCTTTTTCATGTGATTTCCAAAACCACACCAGATGCATCTCTTTTCCACATTATCTCCAAAGCCACACCAGATCCAACTCAGACCAGATCCATCCCTTTTCCACGTGGTCTCCAGAGCCAGACCAGATCCATCTCTTTTCCATTTTTGGTAGATAAGAGATGGAGAAATGGCCCATTCCCCATCTGGAATGTTCTCCCAGTTCAATCCTCCTTCCCCAAACGCCATCAGCAGGGCTCCTCCTCCTGCCCTGGTCATTTGTCCTGCCAGCCACCGGACAAATGGGACCTCCTTGCCAGGGACAGTGCCCAAATGTTGTCTGGAAAGGGAAAAATAACTCCCAAAATATTTTTTCCTCACGGTCCCAGGGAAACGTTCTTTGCAAATGAAAGCAGTGAATCATTTGTGCAGCTCTGTCACAGCATCACACTGCCCTTCCCTTCCAGGACTCTGTAAATCAAGATGCAGCCACAGCACTGGGCCCAGCACTCTAATGTGCCATTTTGGTGCTAAATTAGCAGTTTTCTGAAGGACAGGGAAATTCAGAAGCAGTAGGGTGTAATAATTTCTTAATTGCTTAGCATTTTGGCATGAAATTGTAGGTTGAACTTGGAACTAGAGTAGGAAAATAAAGATAAATCACAAAATCATCTAGACTCACAAGAAACACCTTTAATAACAAGTAATGTCAGAGCTTTTAACAGCTTTTAAGATTTAAGGATATTCTTTCAGGATGTATGTTTGTTTTGAAAGCTATATTTCATCCATAGTACTCAAACCATTTTGGAGCATGTATTATTTTTAATAGTACAATGATCATTTTCCACGGTCTGCTTGGGATGTGTGATTTGAGATGCTGAAATTACTGCTAAATTATTTCAGTTTTACTGTAACAGCGTTCCATCTAAGTCATGCATTTAACATACCTTAANGTTGAACTTGGAACTAGAGTAGGAGAATAAAGATAAATCACAGAATCATCTAGACTCACGAGAAACACCTTTAATAACAAGTAGTGTCAGAGCTTTTAACAGCTTATAAGATTTAAGGATATTCTTTCAGGATGTATGTTTGTTTTGAAAGCTATATTTCATCCATAGTACTCAAACCATTTTGGAGCATGTATTATTTTTAATAGTACAATGATCATTTTCCACGGTCTGCTTGGGATGTGTGATTTGAGATGCTGAAATTACTGCTAAATTATTTCAGTTTTACTGTAACAGCGTTCCATCTAAGTCATGCATTTAACATACCTTAAATTAGTGCAGCCAAATTATATTGAAAAAAAAAAAAAAGATTTTTTTGGTGTCAGTTTAGCAAGAGAAAAAACTCGTTTCCTACAACACTGATGTTTCACTTCTAATTGGAAGTCTGGTTAAATCCTCTCCCTGTGGATTTCAGTGTGGTCTAAGCCAGCTGTCATCACCAGACATCGTGACTCAGTCAAATTTTGGACAATATGAGTGAATTGAAGCAGAAATCTCTAAGTGACCCTCGTGTTCTCTGGGGAATGGGTTGGATGTGAACCCCAAATGTACAACAGGAGTTATTTTACTCTCTGGGTTCAGTGCAAGCCCTCCACACAAAGTCCCTCCAGGAGGGCTACAGCTCCCCTGCTGAAGTGGAACTTTGGAGAACAAATCCATATTTAAGTCAAGTTACAAGAATAGTGGCAGGCATCATTTAGGGACAGTGCCCTTCTCCAGTTACTGAGAATGACAGTTAAAAACTTGGAGCAATCACAGCAGATAAACATGAAAATATCAGCTTTTGGAGCTGCAGATGCATATATAACTTCTTTATAGAATATATAAAGATGACTTTATAGAATATATAAAGATAAAATGTCAGTGCAGAATGACTGTTTATATATAAAAGAGTAATTGCTTTTTTGTCTACCCTTGTATTGATCTTCACTTTTTTTTTTTTTTACCCAGAATAAGACAAGTCAGACACTGAACCTCACTTTCATAATTTGAATAGACACCAAGTGTAGTTTCATTTCTTTAGCTCAGTGTTCCTGCAGAACTCAGAGCTGGCTGGTTTTTGGAAAAGTTTGGCAATTTCACTCATGGTGTATTTCATTCTATCTGTACTGGAGGTCTGTGTGGCTTTTGGCACATCACTTTCCTGACTGTACAGATGTTTTTCTGGTTTTGGCACAGCCTCTGCTGCCTTTCTAAGTAATTGTGATAGATTAATAAAAAAATAAAAATAAAAATAAGACAGAGCTGAAGGATAATTCAGGGGCAGGAAGAGAGCTTTTTATTTCATTTAGGAGATCTGTCTGTGCACCACAACTTCAGTAGGACATGGTTTCATTAAGAGATCACTTCTGTGGTGCTCTGTGAGGGGTCTGATTTGGGTTTAAATCTTATTCATGATGCCAGGAGTTCTGACCTTAACTTTGGGGAGTGCATCCTATTTTTTTTTTTTTTTAATGTTTGATTGTTGTTTTTTTCTCAAAATGAAACCTCAGGCTGCTGGATTGCTAATGGAATTTACTGTCTGTTTCTCTCAGGATTTGGAAGCAGACAAAGTTCACCAATATATAAATTATCAGCCAGGTCCAAAGCCTTGTCCTGCTGTTGAGTGACATCTTTTCATTGCTTTTGAAAGGGGGCTTTATAACCTCAAATCCCAACAATTTATTTTCCTGCAATTTTCTCATTTTCCCTGGAAGGCTCAGATCCTTCAGGGTGCTGAAGTGCCTCCATTTCATTCTGAGGTAGGAGAAGAGCTCAGCTTTTCACTGGGGTTGCAGCTCACAAGATTGACTCCATTGTTGAGTGAGACAGAGACAGAGGGGATCCAGCGAGGGATTAGAGGGAATCAGGGAGGCTGGTCCAGACATGGGAGCCCAATTAAGTGAGGGTGGGTGCTGTGAAGGTCAGGCTTGCCTGGCATTTGGGTGGTGACACAAATAATGTCCCTGAACTCCAGCCAAAATAAAAATTAGCTGTTATCTACTCTTGAGGATCACTCACCTCATCCTCAAAGTTTTTAGGGCAGTGGGTGAACCACACTAGCAAAAGGACTCTTGTCCTTTTTCAGCAGTGTGGGCTGTGTTATCAGATTGTTTAATTTTGCCGTGGCTATAATTTGATTAGATGGATTTAGTCCTTACTGAACTGGGATGTAGTCACTGTGTAAAACTGTCACGGAGTCATAGAATATGCAGAGCTGACAGACACACATCAGGATCATCCAGTCCAGCTCCTGGCCCTGCACAGGACACCCCAAGAATCCCACCCTGTGCCTGACAGCTTTGGACCTGGAGCCATGGCCATTCCCTGGGGACCCTGCCCAGTGCCCAAACACCCTCAGGGGGAAAAATAGAGACAAGTCTGACAAAAAAAAGAGTAAAATATATGGAGAGCTCTGCTTCTGTGGCACTGCCATGGCAGGACTCTGGGGATGTGCATTTGGGGGTCTTAAAGAATCATTTAGGTCCCTCTCTGACTCAGCAGCTGTTATCCAGTGCAGCACAGAATCAGCACTGATATAAAGTTCACTGGGAAAAAAATCATTGTCTTGACACTGATATTTCCCTTCCTGTTTTGCTAGAGCTCTCTTAGTGTCATTTCAACAGCAATTTTAAGATTGGATAAATAATTTAGGGCAGAATGTGATTGCTGCCTCCAGTCCTTAGGTGGGAAAAAAAAAAGTAATTCTCTGTTATTGGATCTATTTTTTATTATTATTTTTAACAATATAATTTTAGGCTGAAATTTTGACAGCTGAATTGCAGAAAGAATGAATAAATTACAGCCATTCACACCTGCCATTTAGTAAATTTCTTTTTTTAATGACATATACCCAGTAGATATGCCAATATCATAAATGATTACATGCAGGCAAAGCATTCAAGAATAAATTCTCCCTCCCATTTAGCCAGCTGACAATCACATGGGATGTATAAAGAGTGGCAGGGAAATGTCATTTTGACACCACTGTGCTAATTGCTGGTGGCAAGAGGCCATGGATGATGATGATGATGATGATGATGGCAAAGGGGGAATTTTGGCTGTGTTGACCAACTGATGAGTGTTTTAAAGAGGACACAGGAGGGCCTGTTACAGCAGAGTGAGAGGCTGCAAAAAGGCAATTTTAGGGTTTGAAAAACTGGCTCAGGTGCCCAGGCAGTGGTGGAGTCAGCACCTCTGGCAGGGCTCTAAACAAGCGTGGAGGTGGCACCTGAGGATGGGATTTAGTGGTGAGGGATGGTTGGGCTTCATGATCATAAAGGGCTTTTCTGAGCAGTGATTCTGTGATCTGAGCTGCTCAAACATTCATTCCTTAACCAACAGCCCTGAACTCTCTGGGATGGGTTTCACAGCAAACACTTGGCAGGCTTCGAGATGAAAACACAGATAGCGCACACTTGGAAGAGAAAAAGGCTTTTTCTCCACTTCTAGGACAAATGAAGCAGCACTTCCTCCTGTTGTGACCTTCTGCAACGAGCAACAGAGCAAAAGAACCGAGCAGGTTTCATTCCCAGCTGTAGGTGGTGTCTAGCAGGGTAAGAGCTGCAGCCAACTCCAAATTCAGCAGCACCCCAAATAAACTTGCAGTTGTATGGAGCACTGAAAAAGCTGCCACCAAATGTTTGCTCCTATAGAAACAAAAAAAAAACCCACGGAGCTCTGTGTTCAAGTGTCAGTCAGTGTGTGACAGGGTGTGAACTGTTAAAAACAAAGCAGGAATTCAGCATGTTCCCATTACCAACCTCGCTGCACAAATTTCCAGCTGGAATCTCCTAGCAGCAAAGAGATTTTCTGCACCTCTCACAGAGTTAGCTTTCAGGGCATTTGCAGGAAGTTTGAGCAGTTAGGAAGTTATAATAGGTGAATTTTTGGTTTTACAGTTATAACATGTTTGACAAAGATTTTATTATGAGAAAATTATTTTTCTCATTACTTTATATTTTAAAAAGCTTTTTCAGCATCTCTATAGTTCTTTGGTAAATATGTAAGGTAGAAAGATACTCAAGTCAATTCTAAATAATTGGGATTTTATATTGTAATTCCATTTGTTTCTGCAAATATTTTAAAATTATGATTCACTGGGGATGAATTTCCACTAACCTGGTTTTTATTATCTCATTTTACACTACACCTTTTTAATATATTTTTAATGTGCTATTAGTCATTGCAATAACTCTTTCTCATTTTTCCCCATTGGCTTCTCAAGCTGCTGTAATACAAAACGATTTTCCTTTTTGTGGGGTTTTTTGGGGGGGATAATCTTGAGGAATTTGTGCCTGGGAGGAGAACACCAGAAGCAAAGCACTCGCCCTGGAGGGTTGAAGGTGACAGATCACCCTGAGTGACAGCTCTGCAGCAGCTCCCCCTAATTAAAGCTGAGAGAAATATGGGCTTTGCATCAGTGTGGGTTCACTTGGCTGTTCCCTGGTTGGGTGACAGACAGGAGGCAGGAGGGGGTGAACAAGAACAAACCCTTCTGAGGAGAGATCCCGAAATTTTCCTTCTGCGTTTTCCTGCCCTTGATTGCTGTAATTGTTCATGGCTTTGCTGATCAGAGACAGGTGTTCCATGGGAAACTTGTCAAAACCACTCAGGGAAGAGCGGCTGGAGTCCCTGAAACTCTGGAATTTCAGCTCTGGTGCTGTAAGCTTTGGTGATCGTGACCCTCATCTTCCACCACGTTACCTGACTGCCTTTCCAGCCAAACTAAACCTGCCAAAAAAGGGATTTCCCATATTTGGAGGCTTCTAATTTAGAAAAGCTGATGTGCCATGAGCACTCTAAGGGTGATTTCATGTTAAGCACTCTTTTTTCCTGTCCCTACCCATGGCAGGGGATGGAACTGGATGATTTTTAAGACCCTTTCCAACACAAACCGTTCTCTGATTCTGTGATTTTTTTTGTACTTATTTTTAGTGCTATTTCAAAACACCAGTTGGAGATGTCTAACGTGTTGTCCTGAACATCTCAATATTTTATTAAGAATCAAGTGTCTAGGGTTTTTTTTTTTTGATTAAGAAAAAGTATTCTTAAGGAAAGTGTATTTTTATTGAAGTGCAAATGAGAAAATGAAGTTCAAATACAACTATGTTGTTTTCACTTAAAATTCATCATTACCTTTATCTCCCAAGTCTCCAGCTGATCAGAAAATCTTTTTGAAACCTTCATGGTTCCTTTCAGCTTAATGGCAAGTTATGATATCCTTCATGTGGACTTGTTCAGAGCTGGTATTTCTTCTGCTTTAGCTGAAGAAGTGGAGATAAGAAGTACTCTGTGATCTTTAAAATGCGTGTACATTTATTTTATTTTGGTAAAGCTAGAGTTTTTCATACTTATACATAATTTATTTATGCATTCAGTGTGTTTATTTACCTTTTCATTTGCCAATTTATTTTAAATAATAATTTCATTATCTACGTGTTGATTTACAGCCCACCACCTCTGTTGTCTTCCTGTGGGTTAAGCATATTTTAGAAATGGGGAACCATACAAAAATGAAAAATATTATGAAGTGGTTCAGGGCTTTTTTTTTAGGTCACCATGGATGGATGTTTAGCAGAGTTGCAAAGATTCCTCTGTTCCCATTTCAAAGCTATATTTAGTTGAAAACTGTCCTTTTTGCTTCTGTTCTGTCTCCATTTGTCAGATAAGAGCTGCTCTGATCACACTCACTGTGAAGGGAAGTTTACAGGAACGTACCTTTATGGAGAAAAAATATTTGCCCAAGTACCTTTAAACGTTGTGCTGTCTGTTCTTAAAATTGAAACCCTTATTTTCTTTAGCTTCTCCCCTTAGGCAGGAAACACATTGTTGTGATAAATATTGTATGGCTTTTAATGCTAATCATTGTTGATTCATGGCAGAGACGAGAACGTTGTAAAAGGATATCCAGGATGATAATAAACAAAAAGTATTAAAAAGCATCATAAACAAATAAATACTTAAGCAGCTGCTTTTCAGTGCTCCATTAAAGCTGTTATAAATTAGGAATGTGCTTGTGTGTTTTGCCAAGTTCACACTGCATTCACAGAAAATAACTTATGTTGAAAGATTACCCAGCATGGATGGACCCAGTGAGGCCATCCCTCATTCTGGATCTGCCTCATTTCTGTGAAAAGCAGAATTTGGGATAGTTCAGGAGACCGATAAATTATTTGGCATTTCCCTTTTGCATTGAATTTTGATTTAATTGGGGTTTAGCCAGCACCTTTTAAAGGTACCTTTAAGACCTCAAAGGTCTTTCATGAGGGTTCAGTTCCAGGGGAGCAAATGCTCTGACACCAATATCTTTGCTTTTATCACCTTTTATTTGGCTCTTGGTTTGTACTGCTCCAAAGCTGTGCAGAAAACAAAGACTGCTCTAAAAGATTATGATCCTGCCACAAGAAAAATCCACTTTTCACATATTTTGGGCCTGTAATTTATATTTCTAATGGAATATTTAAGGAAAAAAAAAAATATTTTGGGACCATCTATATGCTTTCAATGTCAAATGGCTTCCCATGCAGATTTTGAGATGGAGGAAATCTTTCTGCTTATATTTGTCCAATGTTTTAATCTTTTCCCAAGGGCACTGGAGCTTGAGTCAGTCTTCACCATTATTGCCATTTCTTTGAAAACAGTGGAGCTGGACTGGTCCAAGGCTTAGAGAATGTGTGACTGCATTTTCCCTGCTGATGTTGGTATTTAGTGATCCCTGGGGGGGTCCCTTTTCTCTGTGACTTTAGTGGAATTTAAAAGATGCCATTGTAACATTTTAATTGTGGAGTTCTCTCGATGGGACTCTTCTTTTGCTATGTTAATTTTAGTCTGTTTTCAAAAAGATGCTGTTGATTGACAAGCTGTATTCTCTTTGACAGAATGATTTCACCTTATTTCAGGCACATTTTATTACATGGCATTGAAATTACAGCTCTTAAGTTTTTTAGAAACGGATTTCTTGCTGCAGACTTTCAAGTTTGTACATCTCTTTTTTCCCATAAGTTACTGGGGGTAAAATATTAACTTTTTACATGAGAGGTAAAGTGAAATTCTCCCTGGCTGTGGTAATAAATTCTAGAGAAAACCCAGGACAAAGTTTGTGACATTTAAATTGAGGCATAAAGTTCATTTACAATTTTTCTGGGTGAGTACATCTCCCTCACTAGGTGCTGGTAAATATTAATTATATCAGTGTTGTATCATGCAAAGTGTTACCTTTTTGAGAGAGAGGCACATTTCCTGACCCATTTTATTGTATTTCCTCACAAAGAGCTGCTGAGAGCAGCTGAATTCCTACCAATGGAAATCTGGTTGGCCCTAGGAGAGAAACCAATGTCTGGCGCTTTGATGTGAAGAAGAGAATTAAAAATACACTTTTTACTGGTTTAGAGGGAAGCCAAGAGTGAGATTATCAGTCATGAGAACAGCTCTTGTTTGTAAGGATGTGTGTACAGATCCTCTTAAAATACCTTCCTATTCCTCTCTAGCTCCTTGCTCGCTTTGCTTTTTCTTCCTTACTTTATTGATCTGATGCACTTTTGTCTAAATTGATCCCTGAGGTTATAGATCAGCCCTTTAAAAAAATCTCCTTGATAAATGGAGAAACTGTGGGTATCCTTTCCAGCGAGTATTTGGTGAATTTGATGCCTTACAGCCCGTGCAAAAGTTGTAGAGGTAGAATCTGAATTTGATCTTCAAAGTGTCTGATTGCACCAGGAGAGTGCTGCCCTGGTGCTGGCTAACCCAGAGAGCAAGGCAGAGAAATTGTCTTTTTACCCAGAATTTAACTTTTCAAAGCTTCCTGGACTGAATATTGATTATAGATCAGTGTATTAATTAGAGAAACCTCTGATGTTCTCTCAGTATTAAAAGATTCTCAAAGGTTGCCTTTTTTTTCTCTTTTTCTCCCAAAGACAGAATTAAGTTAGACATTTACAAAAAAGTACTTAAGAAAGATAATTAAATAAAAACACCCCAAAATCTTAGTGCTGCTCAAGTGCTATTGGCACATTAATATGGAATTTCTCTGCTGTTTTTCCTTAAATCATGGCTATTTTATGTACAATTTAGATTAAGCCATAATACCTGCCAGAGATCCATTCCTATTATCAAGTTAGCTTTACACTTGAAATATCTTCTTGTCTTCAATTGGCCTTTTAATAAATGTATGGATTCATTCACAAATAAAGATTGGTGTGATTCATCAGCTTATCTCACTAATGAATGTTTATTGCATTTAACTTCCTGGTGCCTCAGAGGCTGCCTAGGTTGGAGTGATTTGTGCCCCAGACTTTCATCCTGTTGGCAAAGTATTTTCCAGCAATCTGTGTTCTTGCCACAGGCAATTTCTTCCTTTAAAACTGTACATAAATAAAATATTTGTTCACGCTCCTCTCCGAGCGGAGTGCAAAGTCTTTACTCACACAGAAAACAGTATCTGCTGCAAAGAGTAAATCCTCATTTTCATATTTAATGAAGCCATAATCAATGGTAATGGCTGAAGATTGCATTAAAGAAATCTTAATGTTCCTCTCAAGGGAAAGTAATTTGACTGGAAACAAGCTAGTTAATCAGCCTCAGAAAAACTCGGTGTGTTTTATTATACAGGCAGGTTTTCCAAGGACGAAGAGGGAAACATAGCAAAAGCAGGAGTCAGTTTTCATCTTCAGAAATCTCTCACATTGGGCATTATGCAGGTTTGCTCTCTCAAACACTCTGTACTGGTCCTCTTTTTAAGTTTACAAACAAAAAAAAGGCTGAAATTCGTAAAATATTTATTTCTGCCTTGTACTCTGTACAATTTTCATGCAGATGTAGTTAAATTTCCCTATTAAATGAGTCTTGGTGAAACAGCTAAACTGGCAGAGTACCAAGAGAAGCAGCCAGGCAAATATTTCTCTCAGCATGTGTTACATACAGACATCAAACTTGAACACCAGTGGTGATGCTCACAGAAAAGCCAGAGAGGTCTGTGCAGGGGGATCTCTGGTGAGTCCCCAAATCCTCTCTGTGAGGGGGAAAGGAAGCCCAAAAATTAGGCACGAGCTCCTGGCTGGCAGAGCAGGAGGGCTCTTGTTGAGGGAGGATTTCCAGAATCACCGGCTGGGCAGGGAGAGCCTGGCCCTCAAACTCTGCCTGGCTTTGGGCTGCCAGGCCCAGCAGCACAAACATGCAATTATCCATAAACACTCGGGAATTTACCCCTGGGATCCCAGCTCAGGAATCTGGGACACAGAGGGTGTTTTGTGCCTGGCTTGCAGCTGGAGGGCAGGACGTGTCTGGCTGAAGGCGCTGCTGTAAACCTCACTTGTACACCAGGACCTGTGATGGTGGTGGCCTAAGATTGTGAATAACTTCTGGAAAATTATGTTTGTTACTTGTACAGCAGAAGTGGAAGCAGGAGACTCCCTTTGGAGCACCAGGCCCTTTTGGAAGGTGCCCTTGAAGTAAGAGATGTTGCGCCCAAAAGCTTTTCTCTTCTCGCAAAGTTTCATTTTTCAGTCAGTTAAAATCAGTGCTGGTTTTCTGTGGAGGATATTGGTTTGTTTGCTTTGGAATTCAGTGGGAATTTCAGTTCCTGTACATACTATAGAGGCCTCCTAAGGTACAGAGGTTACCTGGGCTTGGGTTCAGAGTTGTTCAGTGAACTGAACAGCCCAAACCTCTCTGGAATTGCTGCCACTGTCACTGTCAGAGCAAGGGATGTTTCAGTGGCATCAACAGGCGTGGAACACCCAGTGCTGGGAAATCTGGGTGTGGGGAGGTTGCTTTTGACAGGTTTTGCTCAATTCTTTGAATGAGGAAAAGCAAAGACACATTGCATCTTCATCTCCTTGCTCATTCCTGAAAGACCTTTGCTGTTTTGATAGAGCTGAGGATCAAGTCCAATTCTTCTGCTTTTGAAAGAAAAGCTGAATCAGCCTCTCCTGTTCATATGTTCAGAACAAGCCTCATTTCTCAGAGACCTTTCTTGGAGCATTTTATGTTTTGTATACATAAGGAGAATAGATTGTATTGTTTTGTAATTAAAATGCAGCTGAAAATCATTGATCTGAAAAAAAAAATAAAAACAGCACAAAGAAAAAGAAACATTGCTTCTGGTTTCAAGTGGAAGCTGAGAATAAATCACAGTGTGTTGGGTGGGACTGCCACATTACTAGCTGGTTTCAGGCTATTTATAAATGCATTTATAAATATATTAATGGTCACTGATGCATTCTGTAGAGAGGTGGAAAGAAAATCTGGACTTAATGATAGAAAAAAAGGTTGTTGGAATTGCTTTTAAAGGGAACATTATTGTTCCTACATATGCAACATGCAGAGAACAAGAAAGTAAAGGAATAATGATGGAGACTTGATCTAATTGGTTTTCTGATGCTCTCATTTCTGTGCCTCATTTTAAGAAGTCTTTCAAGCTTGTGTAGTTATGAAATAAATGGAACAAATTGGAAATGTGAAAACTAAATAAATAATGATCTGCCCATCATGTTACTATTACTGCTATCAGTAGTAGTAACACTTACTTAACAATTCTTCTGCATTAATAGGAATGTATTTATAATAAAATGTGCATTAAAATCTAGCCCATCTTTCAAAGAACTTGATCCCATGTCAGAATGTCTGTAAAGTCATCCTCCATCCAGAGAGAGACTTGTACACTGCAGGAGAAGTGTCACTACTCTGGAAATATTCATGTGGGCAGTACCTGGGAACCAGTCTCACTAATGTGGATTTAAATTTAGGACCTTAAATTTCCATGGTTACTTAATATTTGAAGAAGGTTGAAGCCTGCTGAAGCAATATCCCTTCAGTATATTCAAGGGCAAGAAGATGATGACAGTTTCATTTTGTGTTGGTCTTGTGCTGATTTATTTTGATGTCTGTATTTCCTTCTAGAACCTTTGCCCACCCTCTCTGCATGATGTGTAAACAGCAAAATAAACATTTTTTTTCATTTTAGGCACCTCTCCAGCAGTACAATAAGGTGCCAATAATCAGCTCTGCAGGACATCAGAGGGTGGAGGGTCACAAAGCTGTGACCATGCCTGGCCCTTGCACTGACCACCAAGAGGCTTTGAATTTTCTCCTTTCCCATGTGAGGAAACAGCCTCCGAAAATTATGTAAAAATGAATCGTTTTGCCTTTCAGAATCACAGTAACACTTTCCCTAAACTGTCTAAGTTTCCCTGCTCATATTCCCATTTAATTTCACCTGCCTGGGGCACATTTGTGTGGTACCCCCTGCCTCTGGCCAAGGAGCAGGAGGGCTCCCCTTCAGCCCTGCTGTTTTTGGGGTGATGCTGCAGCTGCTGGAGCAGCGAGCCCCAGTGGCTTTCTTGTCTGCATCTTTTCCTGTGGTGCTGCCATCCCAAGGATTCTTGATGGGATCACTTCACCCTGAGCCCAGCTCAGCCCCTTCCCACACCTCTCCCTCCACGGCCAGCCAGGGATGTCCACTGGGGAGGAGGGAAGGAGGAAAAGGATGGCTGGAGTCGTTTTTTGGCAGCTGGAGGGATGCTGTGCCTTTGGGAATAGCCCAAACCTGGACCTCACAGCACTGGGCAGGAGCCAGGTGGGAGAGGGATTTGGGAAGCAGGAGAGTTAGGGCAGGAACTTATGGGATTTGGGAAGCAGGAGAGTTAGGGCAGGAGTTTCTGGGATTTGGGAAGCAGAGCAGTTAGGGCAGGA
>VZTB01005271.1:746704-823085 GCA_013397245.1 Thryothorus ludovicianus | reverse complement strand
CAGAACAGGGCAGGAGTCTGTAGGATTTGGGAAGCAGAGCAGTTAGGGCAGGAGTCTGGGATTTGGGAAGCAGAACAGTTAGGGCAGGAGTTTTGGGATTTGGGAAGCAGGACAGGACAGGAGTTTCTGGGATTTGGGAAGCAGGAGAGTTAGGGCAGGAGTTTTGGGATATGAGAATCAGGACAAGGCAGGAGTTTCTGGGATTTGGGAAGCAGGACAGTGAGGGCAGGAATTTCTAGGAATGTGCTTCACACCCTCACTGCTGCTCAGGTCAGAACTAATTGTCTGCCCACACTTTGGGATTTTTTTTTTATTCCCATTCAAATTCCTTCTGCCTGTCCCACCAAGGACAGAGATTTCCAGGGAGTCTCAGCTTCATCTGCTGCTCATTTAAGGTGGTTTGTCACAAACATGAGCATCCCCCTCTCAGGGCAGCTCTCCTTTGCTGTCTTCCAGAGGCATAAATCTGTTACTGATTATATGGATTCTGTTTAAAGGAAGGAATTAAGTAGTTTTGTCTTGCGGCAGGATGCCAGGGATATTTGTACTGCAAATCCTCATTTTGTGGTTTAAAAAAGTGTTTCATTACTGAGTGAGGAACTTTTTACGCAGCCGTAGGGAATTCACTGATCAGGAAAACATTCCAAAATATCATAAAGGAAAATTAGACTTGTAGGAGATTATGCAAATGAAGCTGTTTTCTTACAGAGGGAGAGGAATATTTAAATTTTCTTTTGTTTAGATTTTGTATGTTTGCCTACATGAAACAAATTGGGAAAATCATATTCTTTTTTTTCTCTCTTATTTCTAGTGCTGGTTAGTTTTCTGTACTTACTTCTCTGTTACTATATTTGAGAACTGAAACACTTAATGAAAATTTTGCTTATGATACTTTCTGAAAAATCAGTAGCTTACATTCTGTGTTTACAGCTGTTTGCCTCACACATTTGTATATTTTTCAAATATTCTAATTGAATAAGCCTGGGAAAGAATCGATAGAAGCAGTTTTGTACTTTAGTGTTGCAAAAATACAACCTCTTTGAGAAACAGATGTATTTATTGTAGTGTCACTTTTCACTTTCCAGGGATTTTTAAGAAACTATTTTCAGAGCAGGAGCAGAAATGATATTTTTCTCCTCCTCTTTAGTAATTGTGATGTAGTTGCTAACACATGTAACTTTTTATTAACAGTAATTACTTTTACATGCAGCAAAACAATATGAATATTATATCTCTATTGATTACTTTTAAAAAGCATGTGTATGTTCAATTCCTAGAGCTGGCTGATCAGGTCAGAGATCAGATTTATGGGAAGGGCATTGGCTACAGCAGCTAAGAAATGATGCTGAGCTTCTCATTCCATAGGAGGAATTCCAGAATTCTTCCAGAATTATTTGAGGCAAGCCAAATCAATGTGGAAAATTCAGCAGGTGAATATGTCAATAAAAAAGACATCAGATTTGAAATGCATTTGCACAGATATAAATTAAAAATAACTTCATTTAAATCTATGTATTTATTAATATTTCCTATATCTATATATTTGTTGTCTGTCATACCAAGTTTATGTGTATATAATATTGAAATACGCTCCATTACATGAATACAAAATGAAATTCCATTAAAGAAAAATATGCAGGCATTCATAATTATATTTAAATATTTCTCTTTGCTTCAGAGGAGAACATTTCAATAGATTTCATGTTTAAGAATGTACTGCCAGCTCTTAAAGCATTCATTTGCTTTTATGAGCCTGTAATGCTCCTGTGCTATTATTCATAGAGCCATGCCAGCATCATGAACTCCAAACTTGTCAGAAATTATTTCCAGTATTGCACAGTCTCCACCTGCAGTAACCAGGAGAGAAGATGAAATGAAAGTGCTTTATAAAGTTTGCCCAGAAAATTGAAACTCATTTATCCTCTGTTTCCATCTAAGTGCCTTATAAATGGTTAACTAGCTTTTGAATAAATCTGTCATAAATGTTTAATTGAGGGACACTGGGTTGATTTTAATTATGGCTTATAAACATCTGTAGCATGGGTAATTTATAATGCAATTTGTGGATTTGTACATAGACCTGACTGCTTTAGGAGCAGGCAAAAGAAGCAGAGAATGCAAAACTTTCCTAACTGCTTTTTGGGTTAATTTTTTTCCAATTCCTGGAGACTGGGGCCACTTTGGAACATTTCACTGAAATCCTGATGGAGAAACACCCTCATGATGTCTCACACAGACATTTTTACCCACTGCCCAGACCTTGGCAAAGCATTAGTTTAAAAAGAAGATTTTTGGAAGCCAACCATAGCAGCCCAATTACATTGCATTATTCAGAATATAACCCTTTTCCTGAGCATGGGAATGTTGTTTTTTGTTTGGAGGCAGCAGGAAATGTCTGTGTGTGGAGCTCCAGCAGCACACACAGGAGATTCCACAAGTCATACAGCACAGAACATTCCTGAATTTATTTCCTACATGTGAATGTGCATAAAATAATTACAATGCAAAGATAACAAATCTGATAAGTTTGGGGAAATTTTTTGCTCTTTTTTTTTTTTTTTTTTTTTGGGAAGGGATTTAGAAGTCACTGATCTTGCCAAAAGTCAAGGAATTTATAATATAGCTCTAGTGGGAAATCTGTGATCCTCAACCCTTTGTTTGTATAAACATCATGGGTAACAATTTATTGATGATCTCATCTAATAATGAATTGTGTGGCAGGGGCAGGGACAGATATCAGAGACAGACACCTCAGAGACAAAAACTCTGACTCAGTTGCTGACCTTGTTGACTGTTGGAGAGATTTACAGCTCCCATCCCTGGAATGTAGGATGTCATACAAGTTACTGGGAAAACAAACAAATAAATCACAGGGGTTTGAAGTAAAATATTTCACACTTGATTATTTAACTGAAGTTTTGCATGGAAGAAATCTACTCAAGCTCTCAGGGATTGTACCCTGAAAGCTGATATAATTTGGAATTTTCATTCTTCCAAACATTGGATCAGGGCTCCAGTCAAAATTATAAAAGAACTGAGGATAAAGGGAAAGGGGAACTCTCTGAATGTGTTTGACAAATGGTGTTTACAGATTGCCTTTGAACTTTGTGGTGTATTGGTATTGACATTTCCAACGCTGGAAATTGTGAGGGCAAATGTCAACAGGGAGCCCAAGGCAGGACCACCTGTGTCTGCTCCCAAATCCTGTTTGCCTTCCAGTTTCCTTCAGGCAGGGACAGCTTTTTTTTGGAATGGACACTCAGCTGTGCTGGCCCCTCCATGGGCCAGACCCACCTGTCCCCCAAGGGACAAGATTTCATCAAAGCCCCTAGCTGAAAACTTGAATTTTAAGTCTGTTCAGGCTGAAGGTTGTGGTAAAGTACCCAGTGGAAAAGAAGAAGTTTTAAAATTGGAAATCGCATTCTGAGTCTCCTTTCTCTGGATGATTTGGCTCTGACTGATGCTTGTTTTCTTTTTGCCCAAGAAGGACTATGTGCATTTATAAAGTATAAATGTACTTGAGCAAGCCTGTGACTTAATGACACCATATTTGCACACAGCTCCACAAATCTTTATGATCTCTAAGTACCCAATTGCTGGCAGTGATATATCGTGACCTGTTCTGTGCTTAATTATTAATTTTACATTAAGGACTTTCACAGTCAATATTTAGATGGTTTATGGCATACAGAAGCTTTTCCATGCTCATATTTTCTTTGCAGGGACATAATGTAGCCCTTTCAGCACTAAATCAATTACACACAGAGTTAAAATATCTTGATTTGTTGCTTAAGGTCTCTCCCCACCAAGATGCATCAGTTCTAAGGGAATAAAACCAGGGATATCTTGGCCTGCTTTTAATCCTTACAGGGCTCCATTTAGCAGGGGTCAGGTGCCAGTGCAGGCTGTAAAGTCGTGCAGAACAAAGATCCCTTCAGCCCAAAGGAGTCGTGAGATGGAGAGAGAAAGGGTTCTGGAGTTGTGGTACCAGAACAAAAGTACAGGGGAACCATTTCATCCTAACCCTACTTTCTACACCTGCAGCAATGGGCAGAATTAACAGGAGTGTGTCACTTCTTTTAAGTGCCCTGGAGTTTGGTATCTTCTCAGAGTTAAATTTCACCCAGAATGAATCACTTCTAAAGATGCTTTATCTCATCTTTCATAAATTTTTATGTTAGAATGGGATGAGCTGCATCCAGAATTGCCAGTCTCTCTTTAGTGACTATAAAAAACCCTAAAAGACTGGATACCTGAGCCTAAAATGGTGTAACTGAGTGAAATTAATCACACTTGCTGAACTAAATGATTTAATCAATGACTTAATTCAGTAAAGAATATCAGGATCTCTACTGAAAATTTATATCACATACCCCAAATTGTATTCTTGTTACAAATATGGATAGTTTTGAAACCTGTGATTTATATAAGATAGTTTCAAAAGCCTGCTTTAAAATCACAGAGCACACTCTTGCAGCATCTGAATCATTTATTAAATTCAGCTATCAGTGGCTTTAAAATATAATTTAACCAAAAAGATCATTTGAAGAAGGGCTGCAAAGATTTCTACGTGCAGATACTTCAATCTCAAGATGAGGAAAAAGGCAGGAAACAATTCCATCATCTGTTCTCCCAGATTGCTCTTAGGGAATGAGCTGTGTGGACTTGATTTAAAGGCTGACCAATTTGAGGTGCAGGTTTCCAGAATAACTGATGGTGTCTGTCCTTCCTCCTGTGGGCTCCTCTGCAGTGGGAATCTGCTGAACTGGGCTCAGGGGAATGCATGGGGGAAGAATGAATCCTTTTTGAGGACATCTGCCCAAGAAATGCCTTATGATTCTCACTGAGGATTTGTTCCATGCTTACTTTGAGACCTTAAAATCAAATATTCCACTTCTGTTTGTAGTTTTAATAGGGATTACTGCAGCTGTCATGTGATTTATCCAGAAGAGTGCAATGGACTTAATGCAATTCTCTGAATGAAGAGCAGAGAGCAGTTGCCCAGTTTATTTATTGGGTCTAACAGTGAAGTCCATTATGAAATATTGCTCAGACAGGGTGAATTTAAATAAGTTCAACAGGGCAGACACTATGAGACTAGCCAAATATTTTATCCAGGAGTTCAGCTGCAGAAGGGGGTGAAGAAAAACAAAACTCACCTAAAAATTTTCTGTATTATGATGGAAACACTTATCCTTCAGATAAAAACTCTCAGATGTTTAATAGATCAAATGGCTGGGATTTGATGATGAGATCAATACATCAAAAGATGAAATAATACATCACAATTAAACGTGTGCTCTGGTTTCTGCAGAGGAAGATAGAAGCCATGTGAGATGATTTGCCTCCTCATTAGGACATGTGATTCTTCTTTCATTAGCACTGCTTCTGTAACACTGCAGCACCCTCGGCTCTTCTGGTTAATTTTGGATTGATGGTGCTGAGATTCCCAGTGGCGGGCTCAGGGGTAACAGGGCTGGGTGTTTCAATTCTATTTCCACTTTGTAATTTGAGATTAAAGCCCAACCAGTTCATATTAGTTAACAGGCAAAGAGTAAAGATGAGAACGTCCCAGGTGCAGTAATTGCTGAACTCTGCTGTGCTGTATATTCATAATCCTACATCCATATGAAAAATTGGATACTCGTGTAAATTGCTGGTAGCAAGAAGGGAAAGGGTCCAATGTAGAAGAGGCACAAAAAACAAAAGGTCACAGATCATCCTTTTGTTTTCTCTTTCATCTCACATATATTAAAGTGAGAAATTAGGGAGGTAAAAAGGGAATAAAGGCAATGTAATCCTGTGTGTACCTAATGCAGACCTTCAAGGTCAATCCTGTATTCCACAGCCTCACCCAAGATAAATCTGTGCTTTAGTAGTGCTGGGCTGAATTAGATCAACAGAAATTCTGGCCCACTGTCTCAAAAATCATTTCCAGTCGGGGAAGATTGACCTTGCACTGAGAGGTCTTTTTAAAATGTAATATTATTACTTTTTAATCAGGAAGGATGCCAGGGCTCCTTACTTGGACACAGAACAGTGCAAAGTGACTTCTGTGAAGTAATGACGTGGTTTTGATTAAAGCCCACCAAGACAGGGGAGTGTAATTGCTGCCTTTCTTATATCTATAAGAAGTCAGTCAATTCCTTTATAAAAGTAGGTAATTTATGGAGTGAGAGCTTCCATCTGTGAGTGTGGCCCTGATCAAATGATTATTGAAATCTGTGAAAATGTTCCCTTCTTAGAAAAATCTCTCCATTCTGTTGTTGTTCTGGAACAAGTCCTAATGCAGAATATACACACAGAGTATAGCCTGGGCTTCTTATTACCCTCTTCTCACTGACTGTAATGTTTAGTGTTTTTTAAAAATGGATGCTTAGTTGTCCATACATAACACTGTTTTATCTTTAGGGTTTTTTCTCCAATTTGGAACAACTTGGTTTTGGACTGAAAGGAAAAATATTTTTCTCATGTTCATTATCAAACATTATTAGATTTTAATGTACTCCTGATTTAAAACACACTGCAGTGCCCCAAATTTCCTTTCCAAAGGACACTGGTGCTGAGAAAGGGTTGTGGGATTAGATATACCTGGGCTGTTTACAAGAACTGGGAAGGGCAGTTTGGTCTCCAAATCCAGAGTCTTTCCTGGCCTGATGGAAGTGAACTGGGTCCCCAGTGATCAGCAGTGCTTTGTTTAAGAAGGGCCAGGAGAAGGGTCTGTACTTGGTTTTGTTGCCTTTCCTGTAAATATTCAGAATTCTAATTCTGCTTGACAGGCCTGGATGAAGACAAGGTGAAAGTGGCTTTGAAGTGAAAGATGGTCAGTTCTCTCCCAGAAGTTCAGAATGCAAATAATTGTCAATCCTTTTTTACTAACCTAAGTGAAGTCTCTGAAGCCTCTATTTTGTTTTCTACATTTATCTTGATTAAGAATGCCACCCTGCTCAGAGGCTGGGAGAAACTGGATATTAGCTTCTTTTTCAGGGGAGAAAGTGAAATGATTAATCTAATTTTCCCCTGACTTCTTTTTTGTCACGAAGTTTAGGGGAAGCTTTCTACCACGTTCAAGAGGTGATTTCTCATGGGTATTTCTGGATGTGAAATTTACATCAGGCTTAATTTGTATGACTTTAAAAATTGCTGTCTATTAGCAATTTGCATTGCTCTGGCCAGAGCTCTACCACCCAGCTAAAGAGGGAAGGGTAAGGAATAGGAAACTATCAAGGAAAAGGTAAAGAAAAGCAAAAAGAAAACATTTGGATTATAAAAGGGAAATAAGTGCAGCATATATATTTTTAGTAGGCTCTCTGCTTGCCCTTGACTGTAAAGCTTGCATCTGCATTTAAACAGCTTGCATACGCCTGAAATCAAATTTGAATGATTGCGGGCAATTCCAGTTTTACATGGGACCTGGGAAAACAGCACGGAGCATCCTGTGAGCATCCCTGACAAAAAGCTTCAGCTGTCAGGCAGTTCAGACCCAAGGGCTCAGGGCACTTTGGGCATTGTACCTCTGAGGGTTTTATAAAAGCAGAGGGAAGAGCTCAGCACCTCTCACCTCCCCTGGAGTGCAGCTGGCATTGAGCAAACTCCCCTTGGGATTTGGGCTGCCTTTCTGCAGTGCTGGCCAAATGCACTCGTGGTGATAAACTCCACAGGCCTTCTGGAAGTTTCTCCATCTGACCTTTCAGCAGAGAAAGCCAAGATGCTTTGTGTGTCTCTTTTGAGAATGGTCCTGCCTTGTTTTTACAGGCTGATTTTAATGATGTTTATGTGTCTCATCCAGTCTCTATTTGCTGTGATTATTCTGATTGATTTCTAGTGCTAGTCAAACTCCAGAGAGAATGTGGGCCCTTTGTGTTTCTCATGCCTGGGGCTGAATCTTGCTCTTTGTATGTTGAATAGATATTCTTTCACTCATAAATCACTGCTCTGTCATGTTCTCCTGCTGCGAGATGTTCAATGCATATCATCATTTACATTAAACCATTTACTTCAAGAGAAAGTGTTATATTGCTTTATGAATTATGTGATCTGACATATAAGATTATGTTATGAATTGGCACTTAGAATATTAGAACAGTGGGACATTTTATAGCTTATGGTCATGATCCAAGAAGTAATTCATGCCTTTTCTTAATAAACTTTGCTGGTCAGAAGGGAAACAGACACGAGAGTGTAACATTTTTACTTAGGGACAATCCTGGTTAAGAAAAAAAATTTAGTGATTTGCTTAAACCTGCAGCCTGTTTGTATCTGGAGGAAGATTTATTTTTTTTTTTCAGCTGCATCTCCATTGTCCTAAGTCCTTTTTTACTAAGCTTGCAATTCCCAGTGGAGAGGCTGCAAATGAACAAGTGTGAAGGATTCCCCTTGCCTGGACAGGGAAGGATTGTTTGCTGAAGGGGGAACAGAGATGAGTGGAATTGAGGGGACTGCTGAGGGGAAGGCTGATCTATAGTTGGTCTGTTTTTATGATCCCTCTGAAAGACACCATCTTATCTCTTCAGGGATGAATTTTGGACAGTGCCAGATAGGAAATTAGACTTCATTGATTTTACTCCTCATACAAATACCTGTTTCATGCTATCTGTAGTCTATAAGACAAAAAGTCTTCACACATTTTTTAATCTTTTTTTCCCTTTTTGTTGTGGGAAGATGCAGAGAGTCTAAAATGTAGGTTATCTTGTTTGTGGATCATGAGTTTCGTACAACACAAAATCTGTGAAGGGGATCTTGGTGTTCTTGAAAGAATAAATTACGTTCTTCACAATTTCTTGTATCTGCACAAAATAGAGATAAACTTCAGTATGAATATGCTATCACAGAATGTCATAACCTGGTGTGTACAGACAATAAGCACAATTTGGGAATTTTGGGAATTTTGGCGGGGCTAACAATTTTCCATATTTTCACCACACAATTTTACCCTAAAGAAGGAAACATCCACAGCACTGCAGACAAAATACAACACACCAAAGTAAGATCCATGTCACATAACTGCAGCTAATGCAAATTCCCTTACTGACATTTCATAGATCAATGTCTGGCCTGGAGCAGAGAATACCTGAAAGCTCTTCACGTTGTTCTCACAATGTGACAGTGGCTGCAGTGTGGCTGGGGACATGTTCCAAACATCCCAGGAGTGAATAATTCATTCTGCCAAAACAACTGTGCTGCTCATGGGAAGAAAGGTTAAATACCAGTATTTCTAAAGGTTGACCTGCCCATACATCTTCCCTGTTCTGTCATAACATTCAGCTGGGAATGTCCCATTATTTCTTACTCAATTTATATTCTTCTGACTGCATTAGCTCTCTATAGATAGTAACAATTCTTGACAGTTCTTCATCTCTACTTAGTATTGCTGAAGTTTCTTTTGTGTACTGGGAGAAGTTTGTTTATTATTCACTCCACAGCTGACAGTTCACCAGTTCACCCTTCCAGTCCTGCTGGCTGCAGCATTATAATATTCCCAGAGTGCTGCTCAGTGATGCCACCTAAAACAGAGTTTAAAAGAGCCTGCCAGGCATCTAAATAGAGAATGTGAGGAAGCCCTACAGGGTAGAAAATTATTGCCCTACACAAATATAAAATATGCTCTGAGTCTGAACTCAATAATTCTTACTCAATGTCTTCTTTGTTGAGCAAGGCCTTCAAGTTTTTAATGACACATAATTGCAATTCAAATGCCCTTGATTGGAACCATAATAGACTTTTCTTCTTATATTTGTTTTGCTCCCCATGGGCCTTTTATCTTAAAGTACAAAATGATAATCAAACATGTAATTAGTTAGGATGAGAACATTGTGAGGAGGGCTTCCTGCTTTGTTCCAGTTTCTGAAAGTTGAGCTCTAGTATACAGGTAACTCTCGTGATTTCTTCCTTCTTCATCCCGTTTTTTATTCTTTGTCCTCCTTCTTGGGTTAAAATAACTGTACTTTAGGAGAATACACTATTGTGCAACTGATTGTTATCATGTACAAAGCTGAACTTATGGAGAAGGTGGAAACACAACTCTACAGTGCAGTTTTGTTAATTAAGAGAATAAGCTCTTTCCTTTCTGTAACACATGTAGAAAACATTTAATGTACTGAACAATCAGTGTAGAACCACAGAAAAAGTGAAAATCAACTGGGAAAACTCCATGGTGAAGTTTTTGAGCTCTGTAGCTCTCATAAAGTTAAAATTTTTCAGTCCTTAAACTAGTTAATATTTTGTTGTTGGTCTTCAAATTCAGTCTTCTCTTAAAGCTGTAGGCCTGGGACATTTGTTCACATTCCACCAGGCTAGAGATAATCCTCACTTCCCCTCCCCTGCAGTCTTTATTTTAAACCCAGCAGTTTCATATAGTAAATACATAAAAGTTCAGTATTAATGGTCTCTTGACATCTTGGCAGAAAAAGGAAAGGAAAGGAAAGGAAAGGAAAGGAAAGGAAAGGAAAGGAAAGGAAAGGAAAGGAAAGGAAAGGAAAGGAAAGGAAAGGAAAGGAAAGGAAAGGAAAGGGAAAAAGTGAGACAGGTTATTGAAAGGTTATTAAGAAAATTCAAAAGAGATTTTCCCAAGAAACCCTCTGTTCCAATCACTTCAAAACTGTGCATGTGTCATATTTTCCTTCTTGAAGTCTAAGGGGAGATTTTGCCAGTATTTTCAAATAACCAGCACATTGATAGCTGCAGCCTCTGGAGCAATGGCCTGGGAGTGGGATCTGTGTGTGACCAACAGGGAGCTCTGGGAGGCTCTGACTGATTCTGGGAATTCTGAGTGGTTCTGCCCAGAAAGTGTGACAAACAGACCCTGAAGGCTGAGGCACACCAAGACACAAGTGCAGTTTTCCTGGGAGAGTTTCCTGCGTGGATTTCTGTGCGTCATCAGCACGAGGAAGGAGCTGCTGATTTTGCAGACATTCCTTCCCAGGCCTGATCCGTTTGTGTATATTGTTTAACACAACAATGTAGCAAGCTGTTGTTTTGTGGTTTGAAAGCCAGCTGCATTTGATTGATGCCAGGAGTGGAAGTATTTGTAAAACCACACTGAATTAGATGTAGTCACTTTACGGGCCTGGGGAAATGAATCTTTTATGAAGAATAAAAGTTTATGATGAAGGAGAAATACTGAAGAAATGTACATCTTGAATGAAGCTCTTTTGGACTGGATGCCTGTTGCAGAGCCTTTCAAAACATACATTTGGGCCACTATACTTTAGAGAAGGAGATCTCTATAGAAACATATCCTTTATGGTGGTCCAATCCCAATTTGTCATTTGTGTTCTCTCTGTGGACACCTCAATTAGGACAGGGAATTTTTTCCTTGGAAATGAAGCTTTTAGACTTCTTCGAAGGGTTCCAGGTATATGTTTTAACTGCTGAATTAAAGCTCTTGTGATTTTTGAGGCACCAGCCACAAATATGAAACACATAGGGGTGAAGTTTTCTGTATTGATTTTCCAACAAAAACCAGACACAACCTGCACTAATCCATAACAACATCTAAAGACAACCCAACATTCTCTGTGCATTTTTACACATCATGAGAACTTGTGAGACTAGAATAACTCTAAAATTAGATTTAAATTCCACTTTGATGGCAGCCAGAAACCAATACCACAAAACTTTTGAAAGAAGCAGCATAGCAAAAAGATGTATCTAATTCTCTCCAGCTTTCCTCCTGGAGCTGGCATCTCGATGCAAAATGAATGTAAAATTCTGCTCATCTGAGTGGCTGGAATTCGTATCTGTATGCACCAAAGGAACGATTGCAGGGAACAAGATAATGTCTAGTGAGTTGAAAGGTTAAAGAACTGCAGCTGGCAAGTCAGAATCAGATTCAGTCATTGTGTTAAGACAGTTCTATGCCAGAGAAATGAGAGATTAGGGGATTTACGTCACATCTTAAAATTTACATGTGCCTTCCACTGTTTTATCATCAGAAATATTTCAGTAGGACAACTGTATAAATAGAATTTCTACTTGAATATATATTGTAATAAGTTTCTAAATCTCTGCTGAGTGTCATCTAATAGATAATTAATAATATCAACAGTGTATTAATTCAAAATGTTTTCCACTGTACTTGAGTATGGCATCTTATTAAAGTGCCTTCTTCAGGGAGCCACTCTCTACTGGAGCCCATTTCATTTCACATGAACTTGGGCACTCTTTAAGATCCCTTGAAGATTTGCCTTAATCCTTATTTATTTCACGGAAACCTTGTGATTGGGAGACCCTTGTGAAACATGTTTTCTGACTCTGATATAAAAGAATCTTCTCAAAAATATGATAAATTATTAAAAACAGCACATTGCGCTGTACTTGTGAAAAAGGGTGAATATTAATTCCTAAAAAAAGAAAGCAGTTCTTTTCTCTCTTTTTTTTCTGAATCAGTCTCACACAAAGAAGGTGAAAATATCAGGGCTGGGATCATCTTGTAACACTGGAAAACATGGCATGGTATCCAGTGGTAAGCTTCTTTTTGAGCTGTTTGACCTTTAATCACTGCTGAATAAAACCAACATACTGTCAGGTCTCTGTTATTTTTCTCAAGGGGGTAACTCTGCCCAAAGTAGGAATGAAATAAAACCTTTGAGAGCTTATATTCAAGGTCACTACAAGAAGAGGCAACACTCTGTACTCTGGGAACTACAATAAAAGGGGAAAAATAAAAAGAAGATATATATCTAAACAAGCCAATTGAGTTTGTTTAACACTGAGCAGGCAGTTGTTATGTCAGTCTATAAATGAGACTGGCTATGTTTTTATTTTTGCCACAATATTTCATTTTTATTTGATTTTTTAAATCCAAGACCTTCAGAAAGAAAATAAACTCACGGTACATGAATGATACATATTTCTGTTATTGAATGTAATGTCTTAGGCCTTGTCTGTATTAGACTTTAACCTCTCACAGTTATTTTGCCACAGAAATCTCTGTGGATACTGAAAATGGATCCTATGTTCTTACAGATCTATGAAGAAATGAAAATTCTGTCTTTAAGATGTGTTAATTATGATAGTTTAAAATTATATTTGCCCAGTGTGTGGGGAAGAGGAAGGGTGAGTTCTCACAGAGGAATTAATCTGTAACAAAGAATTGTGGCTCACTCTGACACTCTGATTCACACCTGAGAGAATGGTATCAGTGCAAAGTTGCTTCAATGGAAATGGTGTGGATCACAAAATCTGATTAATTGCTTCAGCTGGGATTTTTAGGCCAAAGACTGGATCTCTTCCTAGATTCCTTCTTTACAGTTTGCTAATATCTCACACTAATCTGTTACTTATAGTTGATTCACTATTGAAATTAATTTCTTGATTTGATCACTATTTTTTTGTTATTTGGTAAAATGCCATTCTGTCTTCAGCTCAATATTACCAGAAATATTTAATCTTGCTGTGACTCTACATCATTTAGGTAGATTGCTTTTCAAACCAATGCTTACCTTTACAATTATAGATGAACTGATGAAGAAATAATTTTGGTCTAGGAGTGAGGATCTCACAGTTCAGCCCAGGTGTCTCCTTACACCCTTTCTTTGTTTCTCAGTGTGCTGTACAAAGCTGATAAAATGCTGGCCAAATTCTGCAGGCTGTGTCAGCCTCTGGGCTGCCTGTGTGGGGGAAAGGAAAATCCTTGATCCAGGGATGCAGGATGTGCTGCCCTCCTAAGCACAGGACTGGCAGCAGCTCCCTCCTCTCTCTATTAACTGTGATAAAGAAGCATAGTGAGATTTTTCCTCTGCACAGCATTTAGGAATCTGTGCAGGGAACTGCATTTTTATTGCACTCTGCAGCAGGGCTGTGTGCTCAGGGAATTTCCTGTCAGAGAAACCTTCAGCACTGGAAGGACAGTGGGGCAATAGGGATGGGGAACTTATTGATGTCCATGAAACAAGCTCATAAACCTGTGCAAATTAAAATTAGAACAATGTAGGCTTTAATAATTATATTTTTTATTGGCAAAAATGACATCCTATACATTTTGAACTGCAACACTTTACAGTGCAAACAGAGACATTCCTGTTATTTCAGTATTGTTGTTTTCATTGTAGCCACCTGTGGACTTTGTGCCTGCAGAAATTAAAGTGGAGGAGATACACCTGTGGTTCATTAGTGAAATGCAATTAGTATGGGTGGCTTCAAAGCACAGAGATTCAGGGAGTTTGTGTTGGGCCACACCAGTCTCCTGTTGGCTGAGTAACAAGCAACGATAAGGCAAACACAAGTGCAACCCGAACATCAGGTGGAAGCGCTCAGTGGTGTTGATGAGGTGTTTGCAGATTGGCTGTCCCAGGTGGGGACATTTGGAGAGGTTTTTTTGCTGAGTGCCTGCTGTGTGTGCCCCTGTCCCCAGGAACCACGGTGATGCGCATGGCTGCGTTCGACGCCGACGACGCCAGCACGGACAACGCCCTCCTGCGCTACAACATCCTCAGGCAGACCCCCACCAAACCCTCCCCAAACATGTTCTACATCGACCCCGAGAAGGGAGACATTGTCACCGTGGTGTCCCCCACGCTGCTGGACAGGGAGGTAAGGGAGCACTTTCCTATCTCCAGTCTCACATTTTAATGGTTGTGCCTTTAATGTTCTTCTGGGGTGAGAGGAGGTTCTGAGCGTTGTTGTGTTGATGCCTTCATGAGGCTGAGCTGGAACAGAGCCCAGGCAGAGGAAAAGGATAAAGCAGGGATTTATTAAAAGGCCTCACTGGGCACACCTGAGCAGAACAGGAGTCTGGCTGGGCCACAGCCAAGGTGAACCCAAAATGGGCACAAAATGGACACCTGGCCATGAGGTCTCACACTTTGATAATTTCTGCTCCATCAGCACATTGGAGTTCATTGTCCAATTACAGCTTCAGCTTATGAAGCTCCATCCTCCTTGGTTTTCCTTCTCCCTTCACTGTTGGTTTTGTTCTTGGGCTGAAAGTTGTCCTTGGTATCAAACTGGAGGAGGAATTGTTTTGTCTCCCTACTCTGTGAAGAGAACTCAGTAGCACTTTAAATGAAACCTAAAACTAACCCACCAAAACAGCCCAGAATCTGAAAAATATAAAAGCTAAAACTTAAGGCATCTGTGTGGGAATTCAGGTGATCAATTTTGTGAAGTCTTTTAAGAGTTTTGTTTATTTCTTACTTTTCTAACTGAGCTCTGATCAGTGTTTATAAATCTAGTGTTTTATGATTTCTGTGCAAGATATTTAGTGTTGTGTGGTGAGAGAGAAGATCTCAGGATTACGTGGAATTCAATTTAGTAATTGACACCCAGAGCTAATTGTGCATATAGCTCACTCTGAGATTATTCACTTGGTGCTCTATATCTCTCCTAAAATGTTTTTATGAGTGGACTTAATGAACTAATTAACTTGGTACCCCATAGCTATAAAAAGAAAGTAGAAAAAGGGGTAGGAAAGAACAGGTAATCCTTAGGTGGGTTTAAGGTGAATTGCCATAATGCCAAAATCTATGCTTATAACAGCTCATTAACATTATGAAAGCATAAATTGATGGCAAAGAAAGCTTAGATATGATCATTTAATGTTCAGAAGATAATAAAATAGAGGCAATCTGTTAATCTAAAGGTTTAGATTCCATAATATATAAAATCTTGGCACCAAAAAGAGTTACTCTATAAATCACAATTTCCTTTGAAGAAGTAGCCCTGAGTGCTCTTAGATTCCTGGAGACATCTGAATTCTGTTCCTGCAGGATGTTTCAGGTGTGTGCTGAGTCACTGAGCTTGTCTTCTAAGTTGATTAGACTCAGGACTGCCCAATGTTCTCAATATTCAGCACGTTATTTTTCATTGTCCCAGATGGAAATGCTGCCCATGCTCTTCCCTTTCTAGGTGGGTATTTTTTTCTACAGGCTTTTCCAACAGCAAGCATTTCATGGGTAAATCAGGCAGACACCAAGCACACAGTGCAGTAAAAGTAAGAGCGAAACTAAAGTCTGTGCTTTTAAGCTTAAAGAGATTCTAATTTTATTCCTATTTGGGTGGCTGTCCTCAGAATGGTGCCCAAGTTAAAGTTTATAAAATCGCTGCCTTTTGTCCCAAGTTTCCCTTCCAAATTCATTGTTTCAGTTCAAAAGCTTTTTACTGCTTTCTAAAGACAGTTTTAGGTATTTTTATTCCTCATAGATAACCATTCCCCAGATTAAACCAATTTACTCAAAATTAGAAAATCAATGGAAGGGAATGAACATGGCTGCTTTTCCCAGTGCCTTGCAAAGGTCACTGGTGATTCATGAAATAGTGATGCTGTCTCCACGCAAGAAACCTGGCCTCAGCTGAATGTGATGGCTGGGTAATATATCCTGAGAGCAGGCTCTGAATTCCTCAGGATTTTTAATAATAATCAATTTAAAACCTCTACTTTGAAGGTGACATGATGAGCTGTGAACTTGTTGAAACTCCAGAGTAATTTTTGTTGTTCCAGATCTGTGTGGTTTACAAGCCAAAACGTGCAGCTGTGTACAATGTTAACACTAAAATTAAGGATTGTCTGCAGTTAAAATCCAGTCTCACATTGCCTTGTCAGAGGAAAGGCTTGGGGAAAAAGGATGTTTATTTTTTCACAAGATGCTGTGTGCTGTCTGCCATCTTTGTGGCTTCAGCCTCTTCCCCTCCCTGCCCATTTGTCTTGAGTAGAAACTGGTGGTCAGGCCTCTTTTTTCACATTTGTGGAGTTGCCATTCATGGTCAAAGATGTATAACTTGTATTTTTAACCATAATTGCAGCTTTTAGAGACAAGCCAATAGGCCAAAAAATCTGAGCGCCAATTTAATATTAATGTTATATAAATAACTCTTATGTACTTTTTTGTGGCTCATGAAATTGAATTATTGTAAAATATTGTCTGTGTGAAGTGGGGACAAAGGGGAGCAAAAGGGAGAGGAGGAAATGTCTGACTGGATTCCTGCTTGGGGAATAAGGTACCTACACATCACCAGGCTTGAGTGAGTGGCTTTCTGGAAAGGTCTTGGGCTGGAGGGAGTACCATGTGCCATTCCTCTGCAGGATAACTGCTGGAATTAATGCCTGATTATGGGAAACCTCTGTGAATCCTGAATGTTTTGGCTCCTTGCTACAATCTCACGTAAAATGTGTTATAGAAACAAGGGAGGAAGAAGTTTGCTTTCCCCTGAAAGCCTTGCTAGGAGGTGTGAAACACCAGAGGACACAAACTGAATCCCCATGAAGGAGAATTTGTGAGACAGAAATGGTTTTATCTCAGCAATTCTTTATCTTGCTGTTCTTGGCATCTCAGAGGACAACGTGCAAACCCTTCCATTGGGTTTTTCTCTGCTTGGAAAAGAGGATGGATTTTGGGAGCAGCTCAGCTGAGCCTGTTTGGTGTCTGGGGTTTGAGGCAGCAGCTTTTGCAGGTGTAGCTCATGAGGATACACACCCCCTTGTGTGAGGGGAAAATGTGGGGATGCTGGGGAATTCCACAGTCCAGACACTGCAAAAGCTGGTTCTGGTGAATCTGATTATTCATCATTTCCAGTTCAAACAGAAGCTTCTCCAAGGTTTTACCTAAACCTTTGACTGGGTCAACAACTGCCTGGGATTGTAAGTGTGCTCTAAAGCTGGAGCAGCCCTAGCCACCAATTAAGAAGCTGAATAAAAGTAAAAAAATTCTCTGGGATAGACATGGAGAGAACTACTTTTCATCATTAATGTCTATATGCACCAGAGGATTATATGAACTCTTTCAAAGCGTGTTAAAACACTAAAATTACTCCTATTTTCCATCTCTCTGTAACATTTACCACTGCTTGGTCCTTGATGCTTTTGTGAAACTCTTCAGAGCATTTAAGACAAATTAGCTGAATGTAAATTGTCTGAGGTGTGGTTTTGTTTTTGGTTTGGTTTTGTTGGTTGTTTATTTTTCATTTTAAGTGTGATTTATTTCATGTTTGTGCATCAGAGGGAACAGGGGACTGGAGGTTTTGCCCAGTGGGGGAGACTGGGATGTGGATATAGAAAACATCTGGCAAGTTTTGCCCATCCTGGGTAGTCCACATTGTTTCTCCATGTTTCAGCATTTTCAGAAATGGAGCTGTGGCATAGCCTAGAAATTCTTGTTCCAAAGCAAAGGATCAATATACAGGCACTTATACTAAAAATTAAATAAAGTTTGGGCATCTAGAGGGCTTAGTTTTTAAATCCAATTATATAGGTGGGAGATTCTTAATTTACCTTAGTAAACATCTATGCTAACAAAATTAAGAGATATAAATGAAATAATGCTTTTATTTCTAAAGTATTATCAGGAAAAAAAAAGTTATTTCTTAGTAGATACTTTTAAAATAAAATTTAAAAGGTGAAAGAATTAACTTGTTTCTGGTCAAGTCCAACTGTGCATCTTACGAAGGACCCTATAGACCATCTTATGAAAGCTATGAAGGACCAGCTTAATGTGAAGAGAATTTTCTTAAATTGTTACAAATCTTCAAAATTTCTTTTTCTGTGACTCTCATTTATTAGGTCTGCTGCTAAAAGGGGAGTTTGGAGATAGGGATGCTCCCTGTAAGGAATTGCCTGGGTGTTTGATGGGGCAGGGATGGGTGATGGAGTTGCTCTGGAGGTGTTTCCATAATGGAATTTTTGTAGCACCTACAAAAAAGTCCTTCTGTCCTGTCTGCACAAAAAGGGAGTGCAGGAACCCCCCAGCCTCCATCCAGCAGCACACTGAGGGAATGCTCCCTGCCTCCAGGAAAACAGCACAGCGCAGGATTTGTATTTATACACCGGCAGATTTTTATTTATAAATTTTTATAGATTCAAAATTGTTTCCAAAAGTGCATGATCCTGGGGGCTTAAAGCAAAACTCAGGTAATTTCTCAAAGAACATCCATTTTCATTTTCAGAAGGCAGGTAAGGACACATTTTTGAAGATTTATGTGGGTTGTTGTTTTTTTTTTTTTTTCTTGTGAGAGTTAGGCATCCTTGAATGTGTCAGTAATAAAGATTGAAGAGCGTTAGGGGGCAAATTATACCTCCAGGTATCTGTTGGAGAATACATTTTGATTCATAAATTCAGAGGAGAAGGATGCCCTCCATCAAAATATATGGTCTAAATGACACGAAATAGAGCACAACAGGGAAAGAGAGTAAAAAAAGCAAGAAAAACAGGGGGAGGGGAAGAAGTTGGAAGGAAACCTTGAGGAAATGTCCTAAATTTCAGAGATGGAGCCTCCAGTTCAAAGTGACACTTCCCTGCAGTGAGGGGAAAATATTGCTCCTCGTGTGCATAAGTGAAGAAAACACTTGTGGTTGTGTGGAGTCAACTCTGAAAATTCCTTTCTGGGTCAGGAATTGGGTTTTCTGCTTGCCCTCAGTGCAGTTTTGCCAGTGTTACAGACTCTGCTCTATAGCAGAGTAACCGTGATTTGTATAAACTTCATGACTAAAGCACTAAAAGAAAGCTGTCACCACAGTTGCTTAAGTGAAATATTTACTTCTCACAGTTGGAGAAGTAACCTGCCTTTGCTTTTGATAGGAACTGCTGTGCCTAATTTGAGTTAGAGTTAACAAATGGTTTGAGCTGTCTGCTGCATGCTGATCTGTGTGCTGGCACACTGATTTCAAACACCCCAAGAAACCAGTTCAGGGGTTCTGTGGGTGTGAGGGGCCCTGGGCTGGACTGGGCTGGGTGAAATGTGTGTCCTGCTGGACTGGGCTGGGTGAAATGTGTGTCCTGCTGGACTGGGCTGGGTCAAATGTGTGTCCTGCTGGACTGGGCTGGGTCAAAAGTGTGTTCTGCAGTGGGTCTGACCCTGGTGGGTTTCCACAGGCCCAGGAAGCAGCTGCTGTGTTCTGTGACCATTTGAATCCATCCTGGTGCATCAGTCTGCCGTGGTTTGAATCATAAATAATTTTTCCTCTCTTTATGACTTGGGGAAATGGAGCTGAAAGCCTTTTGCCATAGACTGTGAGAGAGCTGGAGTTAGCTCTGCCCACAGGGCTGGTGTTTGTGTGAGCTGCCCACAGTAACAGAGATGCTTTGGGGTCTGGAGCAGCTCCCTGGTGAGGGGAGGCTGCTGGAGCTGGGTCTGGTTACTCTGGAGAAGGGAAGGTGAGGGGAGATCCCATCAATCCTTATAAATATTTCCAAGAGAATGGTCCCAGACTCTTTTTGGTGGTGTTCAGCTGCAGGACAAGGAGCAATCGCCATCAATTAAAACTTGAGGAGTTCTACCTCAACATGAGGAATAATTTTCCCTGAAGGGAGCAGAACTCTGGAACAGCTGCCCAGGGAGTCTCCTCTGGGGATGTCCCAACCCTACCTGGACACTTTTCTTGTTGAATGGAGCAGTCCTGCCTTGGCAGGGGCTTGGACTGGGCAATGCCCAGAGGTCCCAACCCTATTTTGACTCTGTAACTGTTGGCTGAACCTCCCTTTTATCCAAAATCTCTGGGATTTAAACGACACCTACAGCAAAAAGCAGAGTCCAACACCCAGCCAGTGCCTATCCTGGCTGTGAGTGATGCATGTGCACAGTGGGTGGCAATTTTTCAAGTCAACAGCAGCTCCCTGCTCCCTATTCTGCTGGCGTGGGGCAGAAATGTTCTTTTCAGCATGAACTCTGCTGGCATGAGTAAATCACAGCACTCAGGTTCAAAGAGCTTAACTTCTCTGAAGGGGTAGCAGTGGAAAATAGAAAAATCTTGTCCATTTCTGCATATGGACACTACCCTTTTTATTCATTATTTCCGTTTTGGTGATAGGTGTCTTAAGCAGTCAATATACTTATTACCTACTCGATCTAAATGCAAATGCTGAACCAACAGTGCACTCTCATTTTTAATGAAAAGATATTAATCTTTTCAGCAAATGCATTCCACATTTGATCTTCGTATTAACCTCTAAAATATTCATATTTACAGCAATTGTGGGAAAACATATACCTTGGAGCATATCAGCTCGGAGTTGGAATAATTGTATCATTTTGTCTTGTCTTCTCTGACAGAATTCCCACTTGCACACCTTTAACTTGTTTTGCTGTATGGTAAATTCCAGAGCTGAGCCTCAGTTTCTATGGTTTGAGGGGTTTTAGCAACAGATACAGCAACAGTTCATATTTTTCTGCTTGAAATGCAAGATAAACAAGGCATGCACCGTTTCCCCTTGGTTAATGCATTTCTTACATTCTGGCTTCTGATGCTTGTAAACGTAAGCAGCTGAGGGTCTTGAGTCTGAGGGAAACTCATGAGCCTTTGGAATCTTTTCAGAGAACATTCCATAGCTCATTATATCTGAAATATTAGAAACGGGGGAAAAAAATCTTCCAATTATAATGTTACTTCTGGAAAAATGGACACAGAGATTAAAATTGCTTCTTAGTGAGATGTAAAATCTTATTTATAGTTAATTTTATGATGAATTGTTCAGCATTTGGGCTTAAATGCCTGCAGTGAGGAAAAAAAATCTTAGTTTACCAGTAATTCTTAGTTTGATTCCTATTATGTTTTTGATGAGAAAGCTCATTAACCTGTTCTTGAATCTGAAAGAAGGTGTGCAAAGGAGAAATAAAAGTAAAAACTATATGTCAAAATATGAGTAGTATAATTCAAGTTACAAAGAGAAAAACTCCCATTGAGAGAATATGAGGGAATATGTATGTTCATTAAAAAAACAAATCTGATCTGTTTGAAGCTGTAGTGTCAGAATTCCTACAAATCTTTCATGACCTTGTTAGATAATTTCTAATTTCATTTAACTCAACACGTAGCTTGATAGCCTGATTAAGAAAGAAAGAAAATTATCTGCCAATAATAGGCCCAGAGTTCCTTTCCTGTAAAAATCCCTGAGGGATCAGCACATCACCCCGGGGGCTCACAGGGAGCCATTCCAGCACGATGCTCCTGTCCCCTCCTGGGCAGGGAATGCAATTCCCAAACCCTGAGGCAGAGAAATAAATCACTGGGTGGCTTTTCTCCCAATCAAAAGGCACAACGTGTGAGAATCCCACTTCTGGAAAAAGGGCAACCCTGGGATGAGCAGCCAGGTTTGCTGTCTCTGTGGATGAACAGCTCCCTGCAGCAGCTGCTGCTTGTGCTCTGTGTTTTACATTTGCCTTTTCCCCTGGAACAGCCAAACCCTCTGGAGATGCCCCCAAAGCCCTGCCCTGGCCCCTCCGTGTGTGTCGCAGTCCTGAACTCTGGAAATACCTTTGCAGGTAGAATCCTCTGGTAATTGCAGCCCCCGGGCATCCCCCTGCAGGTGCTGCTTTAGGGCTTCATCCAATAAAATCTGGGAAAATTGCTGGGTGTCAAACTTTTCAACCTGCAGCTTGCAGGGGGGGTAAATTATCACTTAAATGCAGAGCAAGGACGTTTCCTTCCTCTCCAAGGAATCCCATGATAGCTCCCAAAGGAATCTTTTCCTTGCTTTGTCTTGTTTCCCTCTGACAAGGAGGGAAGGAGCATTCCTGGCTCTTCATTAGGATCTTGGATTTTTTTCCTGGGTGGGTGTCCTGGTTTAGGGCAAATTTGGGAGAGGGGAAGAAAGGAAAACAAACAAACCTCTAAATGAACCACCCCTCCCCTTAGCTGAATCGGGATAGGAAAAAAATTTCCTTGGTAGAAAGTGGAAAAAGTTGTTTATTTAACAGATAAAACACTCCCCAGCCCAACAAACGAAGGAACAACCCTGAACAACAAAAACCTCTCTTGGCTCCGCAGAGATGCCACAAAGTCTCTCTCGTGGCTGTAGCTCGGTTTAGCTGCTGTCGGTTCCTCTGGTGGAAAGGCCAGGCCCAGGCCAGGCCTGGTGGCCAAGGGCTGAGCGCCTGGTGCCNGATACAATTTAGCATCAACCCAGGACAGTGGGTTACTGGCTCTCCCTTGCCCGTGTTTGTTATGCACTCAGAGGACTCTGAGCTCTTGATGGCTCCAGCCATCATTTTAACCCTCACAGTTTGCTTCCTGGAAAATCTCCACATTTCCCACGAGATGGTGAATGTGATTTTCCAAACCTGCAGCTCTCTGTAGCTGCGTTAAGGAATATTTATATTCTCCCTCTGATGTTTTGGGTTCGGAGTTTGGGTATCACTACCTCCTGTGGCAGATAGTTTGCTGATCCTCTCGAAATGTCACTCATCCAAACATCCTGAGTTTCTCTGACACTGATGTATTGCAGGGAGATTTAAGAAATATCATCTTCAAGGCACTTACCAAGAGTGACACAAAACATGATATCAGCTGCCCACATATTTTGAATAGAGGCTGATGATGGAAGTGTCTTTTTTTCGATGAGAGTTTCTTTTTTTTAAAAAAAAAAGAGGAATATCAGCTTTGTGGATGTTGAGATGTGAAAATCCCACTGTGACAAATGGCTGTCAAAGAAGGGAAAAAGAAATGGTGGACTTAGAATAAAAAAAAAGGCTCCAGTTGCAGATTTTGCAGAGGAGCTGGTTAATTTCTGAACAGTTAATTGCTAAATGCTGGCACATATTCTGCTAGAACTAAGAGCATGACGATTTTCAAAGTTCATCTATGACTGAAGATAGTAAAACTTAGAAATTCCTGACTGGGGACACACCAGGCATTTTTTACTTGTTTGGAGCAGGAGTTTCAGTTCAGGAATAGAGGTGGATGAGTGCCTAAACAGAAAACTAAAAATTAATGTTATCCACGTAGACTGAGGTGCCAAAAAGTGAGAAAAATCTGAAAGATTCTCACTGGGAATGTTTTTCAGCCCTTGCTTGGGGCCAAGGAATATGACTCCAAAAGGAAGAACTGCACCACTATTGATTAATCCCATTTTTTTCCTGGAAGTTTCCCATTTCCAAACAATTTTTCCTGACTGGACAAAAGGAACTTCTTGCTGTAGAAGTAGTGTGGAGGTAGCACAGTTAATGTTTAGAAACAAAACTTTTGGGTATTTTATCTTTGAAGTCTGACTCTTTAACACAAGTATCAATACTTTCAGGATGCTCAGTGCTGAAGAGAGCAGAAAGGAAAATTTCTGGAAGTGGTCAATTTACAACCAGCACAAATCAAGCAGAGTTAGCACTGAAAATAAATGGAATTACTTCAAAGTCACTGTAGGAATAATTGCTTAGTTGGGTGAAGTTGCATCTTGGAATACTTGGGACTCGACAAGAGTTACCCCAGAGGTGCTTCATCTGATTTATTTTTTTTTTTAAAACATGAGAAGGGTATTTTCAAATATGTAGGTGATTATTTTTAGTTCTGCTAGGATAATTCCAATTTCCCAATGTGTTATTTTGGGATAATTCCTCTAGCACCAATAGGATTTTACTTTTGATTCCCCAAATGTCATCAGACAACAGACACATCTTTCTCATTTTATTTTCACTTTCTTTTATCTTTCCTGTTTTCTTATGACTTTCTATTTTTAGAGTGCATGTAGCAAAAATCATTTAAGATGTGCTGGTTTGTAGGAGGCTGTATCTTAATGCCATCAATTGGGAAATTTCTTTCTCTCCAAATTCTACCCAAATTTAACTCTCTTTTCTGCTGGAGTAGCTAATTAAAATAACATTAATTAAAAACGTGTGTGTGTTCAACTTTTAATTTTCAGTCTGTATAGTTTTACAAAGCTTTTAACATTTTTCAAGGTTAAAATAAACCCTTCTTAGTCCACATGGATAACATTAATTTTTAGTTTTCTGTTTCTATACTCAGTGCATCAATTAAAAGGTAATTTGAGAAAGCAGAATGTGAATAAATATAATGAGTCATGTTAATTAAATTCTCCTCTGCTTCCCTTCTGGAGTGGAGGATCCACTGGTGTTCCACTTGTAAAACATTCCCAGAACTTTTTGCCTGATTGTTTAATATACAAAAAAAATAAAAATAATCCCAAAATTTGAAGTATTAATTAAAGTACAGCTGGAACATCCTAGTGAGACAGTGGCTGCCTCTGAGTCTGTTTTTACTTGTAAATATTGTCCATTGCACACATATTAAGAACATTTAAACCCTTCAGAAGCTCCAAATCTAAGGCATAAATGAAGACATCCAATTCTGTGCTGGATTAGTGCAGACACAAAATTCCCTTTAGCACACAGAGCTCCTCCTGGTTCCTCCTGTCCCTGCTGTGCTGGTGTGATGCAGCTGGGAGAGATCCCCAGGCTCTCATTTCCCTTTGCTGGGGGATCCCTCTTTGTGCCCCTAACTCAGTTTTACTGATTACTTTTTACATTTTGCTTGTGACATCTTTAATTTGATCTGCCTTGTGCTATGGCATTTTTTTATTTTTTTTTTTCTGAAAGCAAACTTTATTTCCTTGAGAGGAAATCCATAAAGCATCATTCTCCCCGCAGAACAAGTATGAGCTGGCTCCTTGGAGACCAGAGATAAATCACTTTTAAGGGAAGATATTGCTCACTCAGAAAAGTAATTTGTAAACACTTTAAGTTTGTGCCATATTATCCCACCATCCCCAAACGGATACCTGCATCTAAAATACTGAAATATGAATTCCCCTTGCAGGCTGATGGTACAGGAGAAGTATTTATGAATGGTGACTTTTCTTCTTTGGCAAACAACCTCTGAAATCTTCAGAATATTTGCCTGGCCCTGCTCATTTGATGATTTTAAGAAGCCTTAACCACAAGCTGTCCTAGATGAGATGGTCTCAGCATAAGGATTGAATATTTTTGCCACTTAATTTTTCTTTATAGTATTTATATTAGGATGTTTCCCTGTATAAACATTAAAAGTAGATTAAGGCCAGGTAACACACTGCAGCTGAGATGTGGCAGGGAGACTCTGAAATGGGAAATAATTCCATTAACAGTCATGGAAATATTCCAGCTTTAAGGAACTGCAACAGAAACAAGGCCCAGAATCCGACCTTTGTTCCCACAGCAAAGGGAAATAGTAAATTTTATTGCAAATGTACTTCAACTTAATAAACATCTGTCTTGTATATTTAAAACTGCCATTTCAGGATTGTAATTATATCATCTGAAAATAAGTCCTCCTCAAAAGAGAATGGAAGTGACAGGCTGAAGAAAATGAAACATCACATTGCTCATTCTCCTTTCGTCCTAGAGCTAAAATTTAAATTAATTTTCTTCTTCTTGTCAGAAAGTATTTTAATTGGAAATTACTTTTGATTGCAGTTTTCAGAGAGGAATGGGATCATTCCCATTGTGTTGTTCAGTGTCTTCATAATATTTTACTATATTAATCTTTGCAGATATTTTAAATAGTTGATAGCTGTGCTGGTAATTCTAAAGAAGGTAAAAAACCCTGAGATAAATGTAAAGATTTTCACTTTTTTTTTGTTTCTCGGCACCTTTTCATACAGCTATGGTGTGTTTGTTGCCATAGTTACCTGCTTGTTGGGAGAAATGAATATTTGATAGTAGCAGTAACTAGACTGTAAAAATTAGATATGCTGCTTCAGTTCAATTTAGGTTTATCACACTTTTTTTTTGTAGCTGAATTTTCATTATAAATGTTGAAGGAAAGTTGTGGAGTCACATTCCTCTGGGAGCTACAAGTCTCTGTAGCCCTGTGAGTTCATTCCCACTCATTCCACAGCCCTCTGATGAACTAAAAGACCCTAATTAAATTTTCTTCCAATATACTTCAATTCTCAGTTTTCAGACCTCTTCTAATGGGAGTTTCTTGTATTAATATCTTAATCTAAATATCACAGAGGACAGCAGCAGCCATTCCATGGCCACCACAGTGGTGGCTTTCTGTGCTGAGACAGTGACCCAGCCTGTGAGGGATCAAACGCAGGGGTTTGGCCTAATCTCTCACTTCTGAATCATTTTGCTTTCCCAAAATCCTTTTTGACACCTGGTTCAGCCCACACCAGACAGTGGAGCTCCACACAACTCAGGAATGCAGCTTTAAACAGCCACCCAGGCAGCAGTTCAGGGGAAGTTGCATGCTAGAGAGGAAAAGCATCTTCAGAGCAATAAAAAAAAATAGGTAGTTTAATTAGAAAAATTCCAGGAATGAAGCAGTTGCTTCTCTGACGTTTGCCTCAGCACTGGCACCTTGCAGTCTGCACTAAAATCTTTGGCAGGAAGGGTGGCTTGAGGAAAAATGATGCTCTGAGTCATGTTGTCATGCAGGGCTGTGTCAGACAGCAGTGACAGGAATTGTGTTGGCTGCATTATCTTCCCTTGCTCTAATTTCTCTTGTCTTAGAAATGTCTGAATTGTCTCTGTGTACTTTAATGTAGCCTTGATAAAATACATAACTCATGGGAGAGGCAAACTGAAGGGAGATCACAGTTTTCCCAGGGGATTTCTGCCTTTTCAGTGAACCGTGAGAGAGATGGAAAGTGCTGAAATGAAGGGGAATTTTCACTTCTAATATCTGGAAAAATGCTCTTCTAATATCTGGAAGCCCAGAGATTTCCACTAATGGGATTAAGTGCTTAACAAGGGGAAGGCAGTAAAATCTGTGCTGGTGCTAATAATGGTCTGATTTAGGCTTTCCTGAGGTAACCAGAACCTTGTTGCCATTGATTTTCACCTCAGAAGTTGCAGCAGGTCCAAGGCAGCTGCTGGGGGGATTTGGAGATAGCAGGGCTTTTTGCTGGACTCTTGACTTCTCACCATGGCCTAATTATAACATTAAGGCATCATGTTCCTGCCTTAAAAGGGAAATAATCACCAGGTTGTGCAGGCTGCTGTCTGTCAGGCTCGAGGGAAGCACTCTGGGACAGCAATGGGTAAAAGCTTTGCTTTTAGCAGTGTGAAGAGATGGCTCTGAGAGCTCCCGAGCAGAAAACTGCGAGGTTCACTTAGGGAAGTCCTGTGCTTTTAAACAGCTTGGGTATTTTAGCATCTGGGGGTTTTTTTTGTTTTTTTTCTGTGAGAAGTAAAGAGGTCTAAGTTTGATCAGAAAGTTTTAGAAGCTGTTGTGAGTTTGGCTCAGGCTGTGCCTGCACTGGGATGGGGCTGAGCAGAGCATGTGAATCCTTTCTTTGTCAGCAGTGGGGAGCCCTTCCCTACCCCATCTGCTTGGGATAATCTCCTTCCAGCTTCCTGTCACTTATGCACAGAGTTTGATCAAGACAAACTTTTCCTTTTTTCAAGCATATATAATGCCTGGCAGTTTATTTATTAACCTAATATAAAATTTGCATGTAACAATGCTGCACCAAAATTTTCAGTGCACCCCCTACTCCCAGAAAAACCCAATGAAAACCCCAAAACACTAACCAGTCAAACTGAGCAAGGCTTCAGGAGTTAGACATTCCACCCAGCAGCAGAGGCTGGCACTGTGCTGCCACTTGGCATCGTCTGTGCCCAGCTCTGACCCTGCAGGGTGCGTTGATTTCCTCCTGAGTGCAGAATGACACAGCTCAAGGCACTTCCACCCCATAAAAAATGCCCTCAGCACTGCCATTGCTCTCAACAGGGCCTTTCTTCCCCAGCCAACCTGGGAAGGAATTTGTTTCTCACCTAGGAGAAAATTCCATTAGCAATATCCTCAAGCCTTCAGGGGATTTGCCATCTTGCCTAATTTGTTAAGGGCTGTCTGAGTTTTCCAGAAGTGTCTTCAGGTAAGGGGAATTCTTCAAAACTTCAGTTCTTTTGGTGCACCAGTTGTAGGGAGGATTTGAGATTTATTGTCCAAAAGGGAACTTTGAAGTATTGTGAACATACAGATTTATATATATAAAAGTAATTGGCTATTTAAGTGTTTTTTGGGGTTTTTTTGAGAGTCCTTTGAAAGATATTTTATAACTGGCTTGCCTTTAATTGGAAAATGGGATGTGGAATTTCATAAGGCTTTTCTGGGAATGTCATATCTCAGCATAAAAAAGTCAGTCCCATCACATGGAAAGGTGTAGATGGAATTAAAACAAGCTTTTGCTAGAGCAGCTGCCAGTGGAGTCTCACAGCTTGGTTTGAGGAAGGAAGCAGTATTAAAAAATAATCATGATGTACATTGTGTAAATGAGCAGAATTTCTTTTCAGTCTTAAAGCAGGTCTTGTCTCCTTTTGGGTGGGAGGGGCAGAACCCTGAATACCTCAGTTCAAAAAGTTTTAATGGAGGCTCCTGCCTTGTGAGGGGCTTTCCAGGTGTATCAGCTCGTTATTTGTCCCCTGAAGTTTATATTTCATATTTAGTTTATCAGCATCCACAAGAGGCAAACAGGATTGGATTGCCTGATCTGACATGTCACTGTTATTTTGGGAGGCAAAGGGGAGTTTGATTTGATCTCAGTGACTTGGGTAGTTCCTCCTACTTGAGACGGGTTTGAATTAAACTGAGGATGTTCATTTCCAATAGATAAAGCAAGATAAGGTTTTCTTTTCTTCATCCCAGAAATGATAGAAGGCAGGAGGTAATTTTTGTTTTATGAAGATGGAAGACTGAAAACTGACAGAGATTTTGGAATATAAATTAAGAATTTAGATGGCATTTTGAGGAAATGGATAAGCAGAAGATGCCGTGCACTTTAGTTTGAGTAAAACCTGTCTTTTTCAATCCTATCCAGGGAAGATAAATTATGTAGTGTAATTCAGAATATTACTGATAAGTGTAATGGATCAAACAGAACATTCCAAGTTTCAATAAACAGGAGTGAGAAAGGTAACTTCCTGAACACTTTCCTATTTTCTGTGTAGCCTATCTCAGAAAATACTGGACAGTATCTCTAAAACAAATCATACAATGCACTGCAGAAAACATTCTGGAGTGCTTGATATAATTTTAAACATATTTCCCACTCAATTGTAAATATTGGAGAACAGTGGAGAAGCGTTAGAGCATTTTGCATATAAATGTATTTCCTATTTGTACAAGGGCCTGCTGGTAACCACTCAAAGATGGAACAGCTGATTTCAGACTTACAGGCAAAAAGGAATCTGCTGCAAATGGAAGGTTAAGGCTAAGAAATGAATCTCTTGATAGAATTCTGGTAGAAAGTAATGAGTAGAGAAGAAAATGAGTAGCAAGTAAGAATTGCTCCAGAATGGGTGAAGGACCCCAGAGTACCTAATTCAAGTTTTTGTACATAATTTAGGTTTCTGAGCAAGGTGTGCACTTCTACACTCCATGGGAACAGGGATGTTTGACTCTTCCACAGTCCACCTGAATGCCCCTGATCTCTGACAGGCCAGACTGTGCTAAAAAACTTCCCATGGTCTGAAAAGTTTCCCTCTCCTTATCAACTACTGCAAAAAAAAAAAAAAATCAGCACAGGAAGGGTTGGAACTAAAAAGAGCCCAGTACAAATTTGGTTTTGCGTGGTCATTTCCTCTCCCTGCAATACTGCTGTGTGGATTTTAGCTATTGTGCAAACATCTGGAGAGGTACAATTATGGATATTCAAAATCTCGGTCTTGAATTCCATTGGAAATAATTCTAGAAATTTCTGCGTGTCAGCCTTGAGCTCGGTGTGCATCAGAAAATCTCAAGAATTTATTTGTGTGGTGCATGGGTTTTGATCTCTGATAACAGTCTCTGTCAGAGCAGAAAATAACATCCCTAGCAGATTAAAGACAAGGCTTTGATGCCTTCTGGAGGTTGATCTGGAACAGAGCCCAGCCAGAGCAGAAGGATAAATTGGGGATTTATTCAAAGGCCTCACTGGGCACACCTGGGCAGTGCCAGAGCCACAGCCAAGGCGAACCCAAAATGGGCACAGAATTGACACCTGGCCATGAGGCCTCACACTTTGATGAGTTCTGCTCCATCAGCACATTGGAGTTCATTGTCCAATTACAGCTCCAGCTCATGAAGCTCCATCCTCCTTGTNTAAAGAGACTCAACCAGTAACAGAACCCATGGTTTTGGGTTTTGTCCCCTTGTAAAAAAGTCATGGATGCTTCCCCTGCTGCTNCCCTTCACCGTTGGTTTTGTACTTGGCCTGAAAGTTGTCCTTGTTCCCAAGCTGGAGCAGGAATTGTTTTGTCTCCCTGCTCTGTGCAGAGAGCTCAGTAGCATTTAATATAAAACCTAAAATTACACACTAAAACAGCCCAGTATCTAAAAAATATAAAAGCTAAAACTTAAGGAGTCAGCTTCATCTGCAAAGAGACTCAACCAGTAACAGAACCCATGGTTTTGGGTTTTGTCCCCTTGTAAAAAAGTCATGGATGCTTCCCCTGCTGCTGCTGGCATCCTCTGTGTCTCAAAATGTGCATTAAGGAGAGCCCACCCAGCTGCTGCTCCTGTGCCAGGTTTTATTGCTGAACACTCTTATCAGGGTGCCAGGTTAATGCAGAACCACCCATTTCTGCTTTCCCAAGACCCTGATTTTGGTAGAGGCTGCCCAAGGAAAGATTTATCTCTTTGTTCAGTCCTTTCCTGCAGCAGGGGAAACCTCAAATGGCCTCTCCACACATCCACCTTTTCCTGGGTAATCCATCTCTGGAAGCTTTCCTGTGGATAATTGTCTCTCTCGGAGGAGCAGGGGCTGCTGTGCTGCTGGAACACTGATTTACTCCTCTGCTAATCCTTGTGTGTTTGACAACAGCACACTGGGTAGCCAGAATGGCAGGAATTTATGTCTTGAGGTGCATGATGGCAGGGGGAAAAAAAAAAAAAAGAAGAAAAAAAGATTGGTTTTGAAATATTTATCTTAAAGCTGGTTTCTTATCTGATTCTGTTTTCCTTTTTCTTCTAAAGTCCTTGTCTGATAAATAATACCTTTTCATTGGCTCTCACCTTCATGAATTCCTCCTTTAGAAAGAACCAACATATATTTAAGTAAATGATGTATTTTTAAAAAGTTTTCAACATCAGAAAGGTTAGAGAAAGAAGAAAAATAAAGAAACACTGAAGAGCTACAAATGTATTACTGAAATAACAAAATGTACCTCAGCTTTTCACTCTGGAATACACTGGAGCAAAACTGGGAAAAAGAGTCAGAGGAGAAGAATAAGGATAGGAAAAATTTTTAAAGACCATGAAGCACAAATGTGCAAGCTGTTAAGTTGGAATTTTGACTAATTCACCTGTGTGAGTTGTAGCTATGGATAACAGAATGGAACTGTTTGATGGAAAATATCCAGGAAACTTTTCTAGCAAAGATTAAACTGTGAAATTCCTGTGTGAAAGAATGTTCATGGGTATATTTTGGAGGAGAGCAGAAAAAGAGCCAATAACTTCAATGTATGTGCTTGAACAAAAAAAAATCAAAACAAAAAAACCACAAAAAATCCATTTATGAACAGTGCCCTAGTCAGAAAAAAATAAATGTTTGGGTTCAAAAATCTTTTATTTCCTACATTTGGAGGCTTTTCAAGGCCAGGTTGGGCAGAGTTTGGAGCAGTGGAAGATGTTCCTGTCCTGGTATGGGATGGAATGAGATGATCCTTATGGTCCTTTCCAGCCCAGACCCTTTATGATCTTAAATCACCCAGTCACAACCACAATTTTTTTTAAAAAATTAAGAATTTAAATTTTCAAGTGAATCTTTACAGTAAAAATCAATGAGCAGAGAGCAACCTGCTGAGAGGTGTGAGGTGTGGCTGTGGTTGGAATGGAAAAGGTGAAAAACATTCCTGGTATTTCTGAAGAGCCCTGATGAGTTTTGTGAGGAACAGTTCATTTCTGAATATCCAGATGTTCCTATAATAAGGTGCTATTTAAAGTTAGCACAAACTTCCCTCTATCTCTCTAGATAGCATCAGGCTCTGAAAGTCTTTTAAAAGATATAAATTGAGCGCTTCAGAAAAAATGCAAATCAGCAGATACAGCGCGGCAGAAGAATAGAAACAAGAAAGGGTTTGAAGAGTGGTTTTAGCCACATTGTTTTAGAATTTATGAGTCATCTGAGCTTCTTCTCTACTGTGGAAAATTGCTTCAGAAATTGCTCCAGGCATTTAGCTCAAAAATCGTGCTTCCAGATTTGCTCATAGACTCCCAACTCCTGCTCGCATCTGCTCGCTCGAAATGGACACTTAAAAAATACTTTGGGTTCAGTTCCAGCCTTTGAACTCAATCAAGGTGCAAGGTTTTCTGAAGTATAGGCATAAACTTTAATGTAGATATTTATGAGGCTTGTATTAAGGACATCGTTCTGTACCTCCTTTTGTGACCATCAAGCCAGCGAAAAAAAAATTGATGGTGATATCACTGAAAAGTAAAAATCTGGTAAAACCACTGCTGAAATCAGGGTTTGCTTGACTCACATAAAGAAAACCAGCAGATAAATTTTATTTCCAGCTTCTGAAAGCCTGTGGTGCACTGTGAGAGGTTCAGTGGAGACAGAAACTTTCTGGCCTGTGTGATGAGCCCATCCGGTGCTAGGGAGAATATTGATGCATGTTGAGGGTTATTTCTTTCTCCTCAAAGATGTTCTGTTCTCAGGCACCCCGCAAAGATTTGCTTTGAATTCACAGCTTAAGAGATGATTAGTCTGGTGGAAAATCCTGATGTTTTTATTTATTTATTTATTTATTTATTGGTGTTAAATGTACTGGATTTATTTATTTGCACTGAATGTTCCTTTGGTTTTTGTTGTTGTAAGCATGGGCTGGTAGTTTGATCACCTCTGGAGGTGTGTCCAAGCCTGCCAGGAAGCCAAAAGGAAACTTCTCCATCAGCTCCACAAATCTCTGGCCCAGGAAAAGTCCTTGGTTGATTTTCCAGCAAAGATGAAATTTACCCAATCCTAGTGAAAATTTGCAAATATGGTGAATATTCACCTGAGCTGAGTGAGACCATGGGATGATAGAATGCAGAGCATTGGAGACTGGAGGCAAAATTTCCAATCCAGATGGGTAAAATCGGATATTTTTGTCCGTTTTTGATCACTTAAATAAGCAGGGTCAGGGATTCAAGAGCACTGGCTTTGCTGAGAGCTGGGCCTGCTCAGCACCTTTGAAATTAGGCTGTTTTCCACCTGGCTGGTGGAAGGAGGATGTGGGAATCTCATTTCAGACAGCTGGAATGTCAGATCCCATTGCACTGGTTTAATCTCAGCAACCTCGTGCAAAGGAAATGGCCAAGGAAAGATCACATCAATATTCCACGTACCAGTGGAGGGGAAGTAATACTTTAAAAATATAATTTATATTAAAATGTTCCTCAAAGAGGCCTTATTGCAAATACAAAGGAGGTGAAGGATTTCAAATGAGCTAATAGAAGGAGGAAGACAGCAATACCCTTTATTACCTCCCCTTTTTAATCACAGGGAAATCTATTTCCAGCTAATCAGCTGTTGATACGCAGAGTGAGAGATTCTCACAAGTTCAAGTTTCATCTGGAGCTGCCCCAGCCTGGAGTTCTCTCGACCTGTTCCTTTCACCTGCGTTAGCAGATAAGGAAATAGCAAAGATATGACAAATGTTTACCTGGAAAAAAAATACAGAACACAGCTCCCAGCTCTAAAGACAGATTTCATGAGTAAAATGTGTTTATTTTACCACCAGCTAGAGGCTTTAAAATCTTTACTTTGCCAAGAAAGTGAAAGTTTGTTAAGGAGAAAATAATATTGAATCAAACGGATCAAGGTCCTGGGAGAACAGAAATTTTTCTGTTTCTGTATATTTATTTACAATTTCTTTGTAAACAACACACACAAAGGCCAAGACTGCATTGTGTTTCAGTCTTAAACCCAGATAAGAACACTCTCACTCTGGACCCCACCTCTCCAGTGCTGTGAGTCCCTCACACATTAATAAGCAATTCTGTGTCCTCAGTCATTGTGAAGAGCTGCTCGAGTGCATCAGGATGTTCTTAGATGGGAGGCAGTAATGCCATTTTCTTTGGAACACACACAAAAGGGAAATTCTTATTTTGGGCTCCAGTCTCGGACTCTGTATTTAGCTTGAGATGCAGTTTTCCTGTCAAAAGGGGTTATTTTTTCCAGGACTCAGGGTTAACATTTTTTTTCCCCAGAATTGAGTCATTGTGGCTGAGTGACCTTATATTAAAACACTGTAGTAGTGATCCCTATTATTTGAGATTCTATTTTATATAATTGTACAGCTCTATTATGTTTATTTATGCTATACATACATTCTGCTCATTGTCCTTGCTGCTCAGGCTCAAAAAGTCATGTTACTTAAAAAAAGGAATAATTTTGATTGTTGTAAATGTGGCTTTGAGTGTTGAAAATACTGGAAATCAGATGTGCTCTTAGAGCAGTTACATAAGAGCTTCAAATTTACCAAACCTTTAGGATTCATTGATATGTAAAACACCTCAGAGTGGCTTAAGGTAAAACATATTTAAAGGCAACTCACCCTGAAGCCAATTAAACTGAAAGTTTTGCCAAAGTTCAAGGTTTGAGCATTTCTAAAGGGTGGATAAGCTTGTTTTTGCACCCCAACCTAGGTTAGAACCACCAAATCTTTGTTACGAGCATTTGTACAAAATAATTAAAATGAGACAGAACTAAATATTCCACGCTGTGGAAGCTGCTGCTTTGTTGATTGCATTCTGTTAATTAGGGTGTCAGAAATGCTCATCCCCTGGACTTGAGTGGGGAGAACTGTTCCCATTTCATTAAAATACTCCACTACTATTTTCAATCCCTTCCTTTTGCCAGCTGAGACTGTGTGCTGTATTTGGAGTATTTTTTTTTAAGATTGAGGAGAAATACTTTATAGGCTTGTAAATTCTCGTGAGGCTTTTCGTATAAACCTTTTCCTTAAAAAATGTTAGATGGGTGTGCTTATTGAAGGGATTTTATTTAACTGTGGGAAAAGAGGGAATTCTCTCTCTGTCCCAGATACCACTTTACCTTCCAAAAACTTTCCTGCATGGCCTGATTTTAAGTGGGCCATATGATTTCTAGCCAGCTTTGGCCTGCACAACAAACTAAACACAGACAAAATCATTTTCAGATGTCGTTCTGAGCATGGGAAATTCAGTTAGAGGGTGAAGCATCATTAATTTTTATCAAGCCACATAAAAGAAAGGAAATATAAGTCTAAATAATAGAAAGGTCAAAATCATGGGTATCTGTAGTTATTAGCAGAGCTTTATGGGGCATTCAGAATTGATATTCTCTAGTGACTCCTAAATCTAATTTTATAATTGACAAATAAATATAATTGCTTGCCTTACAGCCATGATTATTTTTTTCCCCTGTAGATCTGGGTGCTATAGACATGGAAAATTTATATTCTGTTCTCAGAACCTTGAAATGTTATAACTGAAAGAGATACCTGGGACTCTCTACCTTCTTTCATCTTGGACCTTTGATGTAGTAAAAGAGCCTTGGGGAGATCACATCACACTCCCTGTACTTGGCTCTACGGGGCTAAGAAAATATATTTTTTAAAAAAATTAAAGTATTGGTGATTGGTGTGGAGCTTATTTTAGTGAGATTGCAGATGTGTTGACCAGGAAGGATCTGTGTGGCATTTTCAGCACTGGAATGTCCTGATGGTTTTTCTGAGTGACCAATGCTGAACACGACCAGTCACGTGCTGAAGCACTGAGAAAGGAGTGTAAAATGAGTGTAAAAGGAGAATTCTTCATCAAAATTTGGTAATGAAGGCTGTGTAAAGCTGAGTGTGGCTGCACAGCTGATGCATGGCCCTTGCCAAGCTGCTCCATCTAGGGGATGCTTTACACAATTCTTGTTTTCACATGCACTTTTAAGCCTTTGGAATCTTTTAAATTGGATGTACAGTAGTGTAATGAAATAAAAATCTTGCCTGTGAACAGCAAAAATCTACTTTACTCCTTCAACAGCATGATCACAGCACTTGTTTTACTTATACAAAACCAGATTATCTGAGGGGGTCTGATTTTCAGTGGCACTTCAACAGAACCTCAATTTAAACTGCTCAGTAAAACATTCACAAAATCCGTGTCTGTCCCATGTAGGGGCTTTACAGACCCTCCCTTACAGACCGACTTCCACCTGTTGTTAAACTAATCCAGTTTGTAAAATTTCTAATACAAGAAAGAAATCTGAAATGTTTTACAGTCTATAAAAATCAAGGCAGATTTGATGCTGAATGTAAAATTATCCCAGTTTTTTACTCTCTAGTACAGCAGTCTAGAAACTGTATTAATGTATTTGGAGCAACTTGCATGACCTAAAACCACAAATGGAGCTCATAAGGTGCTGCTTGTCCCCCTTGCATGGCCCTTCCCTGTGCTGGCCCAGCATGAAATTAGTTAAATTAAAAGGCAGTCAGTCATTAGTAAGAAGCTTACATTTCCTCACATTAGATAATTTTAATTTGCTTTAAACTGATCCTTGTGTCAGAATCTGAGCATTTGACTTTTACCTAGGAATGTTTTTCCTTATTCTTTGATGCTGATTTTAATTTATAATGTTGTAAAGTTACTTTAATTGAGCTCATGCTGTGCATATTGCTCTCATTAGTAATATTTGTGTCTTCAGTTGTATATTTTAAAGGTGTTTAGGTGTAACAGGCCAAGTTTTATGCAAAGTTAGAATAACTGTGACATCATTAATTACAACCACACTGTAACTTTTGGTTTGTGAAGTCGTTCATTCTTAAGTGTGAGCTTAGCAAGAAGCACAGCTTCTCTTTGCTGCTGCTTTTAAGGTCTTTAGACCCCAAAAACTGAGGTTAACAATGAGGAGAGTGCGGGTACCACCAGAAATGAGTCTGGGCTGCTGTTGTTGACCTGAAATGTGAGAAATAACACACTTGGGGGTTTTGGCCATGAATTGGGGTGTGAGGAACAAAAAGCAACTCTAAACAAGGACCCCACAGCAGTACAGACCCTGGACTGCTGAGGATGATAATGCTGAAAAGATGGAGTTTGTGGAAGGAGATCTCAGTTACATTCCAGGCAGGCAGTTTGTCTCCAGTGGTGCCTGGGCTGCTGGGGATGTGGCCCCTGACACGAAACCTGAACCTGCCCAGGTTAAAATGTTGAAAATCATTGGATCTGCCTGAGAGAGGAAATCTGATATTTTGGTTACTGTGAGCAGGACAGTGATGCTCTCACCAGCCTCCAGTGCTCTGCAAATGTTTAATTCAGGATATATTCTCAATACTCTCTGCTGCTTAGGCCTTCCCTGGGGATTTACCCACTTTTGTAAGCCTTGCATGTCCCCTGTGCTCCAGCTGTGACATCCCTGGTGCCCCAGCCCTGGAATGGCACAGCCTGGAGTCACATTTTCCCTGCCCTCACCCTCAGCAGGCTCTGAACTTTGCTGCCTGTCTCTGTTTGACAGAGTGAGCTCCTTGCAGCCTTGGCATTTCCCTTTAACCTTCCCTGGGCTTCACTCGTGGCTCTGCTCTCCCTGCAATATTCTCTGCTCCACGCCAAAAATACAACTTGTGTTGTCTTGCAATGGAAACAGCAAATTACTCTTATTACTCATTTCTAGTCCTCTGCTGCAGCAATCCATTAGGAAAGAAATAACCACTGAAACGAACAGCAAAGGACAAAAAGAGCAGCCAGGCTGAAAGCACAACTGCCTCTCAGCAGTGGGGGCGGCTGCCAAATTATTCTGCTGTTTGTGACCCCCTTCAATCAGCATTTCCCAGGTGTGAGGATCCCTTCCAAGGACTCTGAGAGCAAAATGAATTCTTATTGCACCAGTTTGATGCTTGGGGAAGATGGAGGATGAAGCATGGAAATATTGAGTGTCTAGGCCAAAATCAGCTTGGAAATTTGAGTTGATAAAATTTACTTAAATCACTATTAAAATATGAGTAAAACATGCAAGTAAAGCTGAACACGAAAACACAGTTTTCTAAATTAGACCCTGTGAGTTTCTGTTCTTAAATGCTTTACAAATGTTCATATTAATGTTTTGGTTAATATAGAAAGAAATTAGTGGCTTTTTGCATTATTTTATAGTTTTACAATTCAGCTTTGTACTTAGGCAATGCAATAAGTTGATTGCAATGAGGATCTCTATTCTTTGGAGTAGATTTTCCATTTTTCTGAAAGTAGAAGTTGCACTTTCACAGGTCAGGCCACCATTTTGCAAATCAGTTTTCCTAAATGGAAAATTAACCTTGAAAACCCCCAAGAGAAAGCTTTTTGGGCAATTTTAGACAGCTTTTACTTTAACTTGGTTAGAAATCCCACACAGATAATCCCTTGTGCAGCAGAAATCAACAGTTGTGGTTGCTTTAAATGTAGGTCAGGAGGGGTAATAAATATTAAACCTAATCTTCTTTATCACTGATACAATCTTAGGACAACTTGTCTGCTTAAATGGATGATAGCATTGCTGTAAAGCCCAGGTAATAAGTTTCAGTGTGTGTGGCACAAGTTATTTGATTCCAGGCATAGCTGCATATTTTATAGACTTTATTTAGGAATCAAAAGTGGAAAGCCTGAGTACATGTCTGTGCGTCTCAAATATTTATTTGTCATCCCAGCTACGGCTTAGTTGAAACATTTGGAGCCTCTCTCTGTGATCCCAGGAGATGTCCCATAAAAGGGGTTTGCCTGTGGGTATCAATATCTATATGCAACACAGCTGTTAGGCTCGGCGGCGTGATGGATGCAGCTTTTATGAACATAATGAAAGGGAATTTTTAAATGCAGTAAAAAGAGACGTGAGACGGGCACATCAAACGGGACCGAGCCCGCCTGCGCTCTCCCTTCCTGGAGCCTCCCTCTCTTCTGTGGCTCCCAGAAACAGGAGCAGCTCAGGAGAGGGTGCAGCCTTTTCTGAGCCTGCTGGAGCAGGGGCTGCTCTGCTCTGCTCAAATCACATCAGGCTGTGGCTGCATTTTAATCTGAGCCCCCCGAGCAGCGCCCGCCGCTCCCGAGGGCAGCGCTGCCAGGACGGGTTCATGTTCGGTGCTGGAAACATCTTGTGACTGAGTGACCTGTAACTAATAAGAAGCAATGCTCAAATGAGATGAAGGTCCTTGTCTTCCAAGCCCTCAACAAATGGGCTCCATCTGGCAGCAGAGTGACTTGGCGTGTGATTTATGTTGGGCTCTTGCGCCTTACGGGGTGGGAGAATTGAAGAACCTCGTCAGAACGCAGGGGTTCCTACAACAGCTTTTAAGCTTTTTGAACCTTGCTTGGAAGCTTTTAAAGACAGAAGTTTAATTAGGGAAAGAAGAAGAAAAAATTTTTTTTTAGATCAGAAATTGTAGCAAAAGTTTCATTAGCCTTGGACACACCATGAGTTTTATCTCCAGCTTGGTTTTCCATGGTGTTCTGGATCAGCACGAGGGTAGAGTGGAGATTGTTAAAAAATGAAAGGCAACAGTGGCATGGTCAAAATGTCCACCTGGAAAGATTTCGCCATGTTTTCTCTATAAAAACTGGAACCTCAGTCTGTTTTTAACGGACCACGCTGGTGCTGAAAATTTTTAATGATACATATTTTATTTGAACTGGTTCTTTCCAGTTAAAAATGATGGTACTCAACCTGATTTAAAGATTTTTTAATACTCATAGAGTCATTAAGTTGGAAAAGGACTCTAAGGTCATCCAACCACTAACCCAGCACTTTAAGGCCACCACTAACCCATGTCCTCGAGTGCCACATCCACACTTTTTTGAATATTTTCAGAGTTGGTGGACATTTCCAGGACATTTCCCTGGGCATTCTGTTACAACGCTTGACCACCCTTCCAGTGAAGAAACTCTTCCTAATACCCAAACCAAACCTCCCTTGGCACAACTTGAAGCCATTTCTAACTGGTTATGAGGAGAACAATGATTGTGTCTTATGCTGGAGCTCCTACAGTACAAATGGAAAAAATATTGAATGAAGTGAATAAACACCATCAGCACATTGGATTTTATTTGAGCAGCATTCAGGGAGGTCACTGGTGGCATCTCAGCTCCTGATCAGCTGTCACATACTTTTCTTTTCACCCCATTGCTGATTATTTTCTCTTTTCTCTCATTTTTACTTCCTGGTTCCAGTCCTTTTTAGGTTCTTCATAGCAACCCCTTGGGACAGGAGGTGTTTCTGCAGCATTTGCTCATTTTTGGGTGGGCACAGCATGATTTGTCAGCTGGCAACTAAAGGGATGGAGCTTGTCTTGTCCTCTTTCCTGCCCAAGGAAGAGAGCAGTGACAGGAAGGTTTTTCTTCCCCTGGGAAGGGCAACAAGGTGTGTGAATCTGGGAGCAGAGCTGTCAGATTTAGCAGGCTGAGCCTCGCGTGCAGGAAGCAACAGGACTCACAAAAAGGGCAGGGAGCAGATCTCCAGCCAAGCCTGAGTGATTATGGAGGAAAAGGGAATTCCTGGGAGGTCTGTACCAGTTTGTTACAGATTGAAAAGGCAGTGAGGGCTGCTGGAGGGAGAGCAAAATTGATCCCTACCGAGAGTGCACAATGCTCAGGGAGTGAATGCTGAGTTGGTGTTTTTTTTTTATTTTTTTTTACCAAAGCTTTTTACAAATCCATTTCAACCTCTAAAGCTGAATTTTTCACCTTAAGAAAATGCAAAATCTTGAAGTACCCACCAGCACACCCTCCATGCTTTTATTCAGCCACTACAGTTTGTATTTTGGTGTGATAGTTTAGAGATTGGTGATTTTGTCTCTGCCTCAAAGCCTGGCTGGCTTGGGAGCCTCTCACACCCTTGAGTACAGATGGTGTGCCAACTTTCTCCTCTGAACCACGGCCATTCCTTTCCCAAAAACTGTGATGGATTCAGTTTATTTTCCAGAGTAGTCTCCTGGATTTTGTTTGTTGGTTTTCCTCTTTAGCATCCAGTAGAAATTCTCTGAAATGACACACATATATTTATTTTTTTTAATTTTTTTTTCTTCCCACCCATGAAGTCTTGGCATTTTAATCCTATCCTTAAAAGAGAGTGGAGGAACTGGGACTAGGATTTCAAAGGAATGTTGAAATAGCCTTATTTTCTTAGGCTCTTCCTTTCCCTGACCCTTAAAAAGTAGACTGCTCTATTTGTTCATTCTTTCCTGCTCACCATCTGCCTCCCTTTTCTCTTTTGTATAAAACTTGTACATTAAAAGCCTGGTTTTGTGAGAGTCTGGTGAAAATATAGCATCCTCCTGACCTCACTGTTATCATGTCTACAACTGAGAGAGTTCTTTGTATGTCCTCCTATGTCTTTACTGAGAAATGAGTGTCTTACCCTTTTGGATGATGTGGGGGAATAGCTTTGATTACATAAAAGACCCATGCAGTTTCTTTTTATTGTGCCACTATAACATTTCAGGCAACAAAAAAAAAAAAAAGCAGCCTAGCCCATCTGTGATGAGGCTTTTATATAAAAAAATATAAATTAAATAAGAGCAATGTGAGATTTAAACCATCTCAGTTGTGTGTGTGATGTTCATTATTGTTAAACTAAGAAAGTTTTGCAGACACCCTGCTGCTGGGGGCTTGGCTGCTCCATCCCAGTCAGATGTGCAGCATTCAAATGAGTGTCCTGAACTGCTCAAAGCCAGAAAACCAGCAGCAGAGCTTCTTTATCCAGGCTAATGGATCCAGCAGAGCCATGGGACACACCTTCAGAAGGCACTCCCTCCTAAATGATGACTCCAAAACTCATCTTGCCCAGGTTAAATCTCCATGGTGTCAGAGAGGCAAATCTCGAGGTGCTTTTATTGCAGCTGTTGATGCCATGTCTCACCCAGACCCTGTCTCAGGGGATTCTTCCCCATTTGGGGCACTTTTATTACGAGTAAGAGCTTCAGTCTTGGACCAGGACCCCAGTATATCACATGCCTGTATGAACATGAGATAAAAACTTGTTTATCCTCCTTGTAAGAAGTTGTTTTAGGCATAGGAAAAGCAAAGCTGTTGGGAAATGCAGGTAGAGGTGAAACCCTGGCCTTTCCCAGCAGGGTGGGCAGTAGCTGCAGCACTCTGTAAGGAAAACTGAAGAGGATGTTGAAAGAGAATGCTGAAACACCTTTCCTGATGAGTTTTACCTCATGTGGCAGAGTAGGAAGAGCTTGCTGTTCATGCTGAATGAGAGTTAATAAATTGGGTTAGAGTGGGCAGCACTATATCCTGACACAGAACCTTCTGCTGGTTTCCTAACCAGAGTTACCTTGTATTCCCTAATTTCCCAGCTTTAACAAATGTGTTCGCCCTTGTGCCAAACTGAACTCCATCCTTTGGGTACCAAGATCCTCATTTCAGACTCAGAAAGTTCTTTGTGAGCCATTATACTCTCCAGGTATTTTCAGGATTTCTTGACAGAAATATGACTGATTTGTCCTGGAGGCATTTTATTATGTATGTCATCCTGAAGTAATTGCTGGTTTTCTACTTTTTTTTACTACTTTGAAACACACACCACCTTCCTTCTGTGGTGTAGCCACCACCTCTTGCTGGGAAGTTCTTCCTGTCCTGGGGATGACCCTAAAGCTTTTTAAATTGTTCAGGAGAATGGCTGTAACTAACAGGACTACTTTCTGAAACCCAAGAAAAATAGCCCAGTGTAATTCTCCTTCCCTGGAGGCCTGTTTTTATAATAGATTTCCACTCACCCACCTGCCTTCTGTGCATAGCAGGGGATGTGCTTTGTATGATTTGAAGTGATAATTAGAAATGATGGTGGGTGGCCACAGGAGGGACTGCAGCTCCAAAGCAATAACTGTGTCTCCACAGAGTGACACATCAGCTCCTCATCAGATACTTTAATACTACAATTCCTTGGAATTAAACCTGGGGGTTCCTAATCAAAGGCGTGGAAATGTATTTGAGTCATGACTGATGGCAAATGGGGGCACCAAAAGTGAGAATAGAAATTATCTTTTGAGAATGCTCAGGTTTTTTTGTCTGTTTTAATTTTCTTTGTTTTGTTTTTCCAGTTTCTGCCATAAAATGCTTTTTAGGAAGAAGTCTTTGTTGCTACCACACACAGATTTTAAGAGATCCAATTTAAGCCGAGGTTGTAGTTTGGGGAATGTGCTGCTTTTTATTTGGTGATGCAGCTATTCCTTAATATCCCATGGAGAAAATTCCTTCACCATGTAATTTGCAAAGCCTCCTGAGATGTAATGCAGGCAGACTGGAGCTTTTTGCAGCAGCAGAACAGTGCAGAGCTTGCTTACATCTCTTTGGGTGAACAAGGGACACCTCTCTGCCTTTAATATTGCAGAATATTAGTCCAAGGTGGAACAAATGTGATTCGGATGGCACCTGTTTGAACACTGCCTTGGCTGCAATTTAATTTTCCTTCCCAAATTAGCATGTTTCATTACTGTCCTTTTCCCAGTGATAAACAAGATAATTCATTTTGGGTTTTCCTGCATGGCAGAAACATAAAAATTTGTCAACTGTAAATTGCTGTAGGTGTCATTAAAATTCTCCCTAACCAACCTAATACGTTCCAGGGATTTTTTTTATTTTTTTTTTGTCAAGACACTCGCAGCTATTTTTAAACCACCTGCTGTGTCTATACATATTCAGGCTGTAATGGGGAGGCACTGCTGAGCAATTCAATAGGAAATCATTTAAACAGAGAGGGACATAAGAGTAAGTGATGGGAAGTTCAGGAAGTTAATGCACTAGTTTGAAGTCTTGATCTCCCACACACACTCTTTTCTGCATGGCAGCCTCCAGAGTCGGGTTGTTTTCCTCTGAAATAATTTATTTGTGATTGTTTTCAGTCTCACAGAATTGTCTGAGTTGGGAAGTCAGTTCCTGGTAGCACCAGGGGGAGGTTGATGGTTTGTCCTCAGAGAGGTGTTGGGGATGATGTGCAGAGCAGCTGCTTGTGAGCACAGAAACAGAGCAGTTAAACTGCACAGGGGGGTGCCAGGCTCTGTCTGCTGCTTCTGGGGACTGGGAGAGCTCCCTGGTATATTTGCACAACCGCTCAAACCCCTCTGCAATATCTGCTTTTAGTTTTTTTGTCTTCTATCTTCTTTCGCCACATCTTTAAGAGACCTCCTCTTTGCACTTTGTTGTAACCTTTATTCTTTAAAGAAAACTCCCAGAAAACAAAGAATTAGGTTTTATTAACTTCTTACTAATAGGAAGAGAAATAAGAAAGAGAAAAAAGGTGCCTTTTCCTTCAACCATTCTTGTCTTCCTGGAGATTTTATAATTTCTCACAAGTTCTGGATGCCCTGGGCATTCAATCAGTCTCATCCTTGTAGCAACAAATGTTTCCATTCATATTTTATATTCAAGGGATTTACACACACAACCATTTAAAAGCAAAGGGATAATAAATAATAATCCAGAACAGAAGCTTATCTGACCACAGTAAACGAGTATCTGCTGGTAGAGCGGGAAAATATCAACTTATGAAAAATATCTTCATTTTTCCACTCATTTTCCTTTTCTGGATAAAAGTTTTTTATCCTGCAGCAGATTACTTTTACCGATATATTCCACATCCATGAGGCAGTAAGGGAGTGACAGTCCCTGACAGGAGAGAGTGCCCAGAGCAGCTGCAGCTGGTGTGGAGACCCCTGAGCCACCAGGGATGGCAAGAGACAGCTCCAGGAGGGGCAGAGTGGGAGCTGTGCTGGATAAATGATGGCAAGCACTAACCTGCAGTTTATTTTTGCTGGCAGGTTTAGTAAGCCAGGACAGCCCGAGACAAGTCTGCATTATCCAGCAGACCTGGGAAATGAACTCCTGCCCTGTGGTTGTAGAGGGGAATGGAGAAGTCTTTAGCAGCACTGCTTTGATTTTTCTTGAGGACATTTTTGTCCATTTAAAAAACAATGTGTTCAGTTACCTGTTGCAAAAGCCTCCTGACTCAGATGTATTTAGAAAGACAAGACAGAGAATAATTTAAAAAAACAAAGGGTAGAATTTCTGTGGGTTGGTGACTTCATTGCAGCTGAGGAGGAGCAGAGTGGAGATGGAGCTGCAGAATCGTTCAGCAGGCGGCTGCTGGGACTGGAGTCAGTGTAGCTGCCTCAGCCCATCAGTGAGATGGCATTAATTAGCTGTGATGAGTCCCACAGGGCCCTGGTCATTACAGGACACCACCAACATCCCTCCCTCTGCCCCCTTTTCCACTCTGGGATCTCAGTTAGTGCTGGGTTGTTGCTGCTGGACATGCCCTGGGGTGTGCTGGTGAATCAGAGCCATCAGTGGATCTCAGAGCAGAAAAACACTTCCTTCCAAAACCAGCAGCAGCAGAGACAGGAGCAATATCCAGCCCAGGATCAATAATCAGGGGGAGGTTCTGCCTTGGGGGCTGCACGAGCCAAAGCAGTTCAGGGGCAGTTTGATTCTCAGTTCTTCTGCAAAGTGTTTGTAACGTAGGTGGTACATAAAAATTTCATCATTCCGGCTGCCTGTGCTGTGCTGTCAACCAAGATGTTTCCCCTGTGTGCAGATGTTACTGAAATTGAACTTATCCCTTTGCCCTTAATGATAAATATGGACTCATCTGGTGAGAGCAGCTTCAGACTTGTGTTTGCAGAGTGAGGGCACGGTTATATGCAACGTTAAGGAATTCCTGACAGCATAGTTCATAAAATGTTTAATTTATTTCTCGCTTAAATGAAATGACAGACCAAATGATCTAAATGAGGCAGGCTTTATATTTATTTAGTCTTAGCTTTAACTCCTAACAAGAGCTTTATCATATTTAAACAGTCTCACATCATTAGGTTAATAATAGACTGCAGTTTGTGCTGCTGATGACTGGATTTTTCATTATCCTCAGTTTTGGTCTTTCGATGGCCATTATTGTTTATTGTGCCCTTTTAAAAAGTGAATAAATTAAGAGAAATTAAATGAGAGGGATTTGTTATCAGTGGAGGCGGTGACAGATATTACTGAGCTTGGATAGAAGGCAAGAAAATAGAAGAATAGATTGAAATTAGGTAGCAGCTTTGAAATTCAGACACACCAGTCTGAAAGGGAATACCATGTTTTAAAACATAAAGCACCTATATTTGATATTTTCACTTATATTTTGGTATATTTTGTGAACCTATTTAATTCTTAATGCTTGACTTCTGTACAAATGTGAGATTTTTTTCCTCTCAAGAGGAAGTTTATTGCCCAGAGAAGTTGTGGAAGTGTCCAAGGCCAGGTTCTTGGAGCAGCCTGCTCTAGTGGAAGGTTCTTTGCCCACAGCAGAGGAGTTGGAAATTGATGGTGTTTAGGATCCCTTCCAACCCAAACCCTTCTGTGAAATCATGTTGCTCGTGATTTAGTGGTGGTCGACAGAACCAAAGAGAAAGAACTTGAAAACCAGATGCAATCCAAAGCACTCAGCTCTGCACAAACTGGGAACAGCATCTGGCCTGCCACAAAAGCCAGCCCAGACTTTTCCAGTCAGAAATGGTTCATGTGTTGGGAGCTGCCTGCTCCCTTACTGCCAGTGCCAAGGGATGAGCTCACTGCTGCTGACCCAAGCCAAGCAGCTCCCGTTGCACAAGGGCTCTGAAAGAGGAACAAAAAGCAAACCCACAGAATTGTCTGCTGCGCCTTGGTGGCAGTGCTGGCTCTGCCCAGGTGTGAGGTGAGCTGCACCAGCCCGTGAGCAGGGCAGTGCAGTTGGGTTTGTTCACTCCCCTGTGTCCGTGCTGGGAAGCTGCAGGAGCACATGGAGGGATTTTCCACCTTGCCATCAGTGCAGCAGCCAGTGCTGGGTCCTGCCTGTGCCTCCTGGGCTCCAGCTCTGTGCACGGAGCTCAGCAGCAGCTGGAGAGGTGCCCGTGGCTGAAAGGGACTTCAGGGCACTGTCTGAGCTGTGTGATCCCTGCAGTAAATACATGGCATTTCTTTAAAAAGCCCTTTTCCTCCTCATCCTCCCACTCCCAAGCAGAAATCTGTCCGTGCCTCAGTTTATTCCCTGCACAGGGCAGGGCTGAATGTCTTTGCTAAATAAAAAGCTGTTTTGTATTAGGAATCAGACACTGCTCCAAGATGCACAGATTTGCAATTACAGCTTTGTCCTGGGAGTGAGGATTCTAGAATCATTTGCTGACACAAATTTGCTCTGTGACCTGGGGAAACATTTAAATACTCTGTGCTTCATTTTTCTCCTGCTGCTACATAAATTTTTCAGCGTTGTGTCTTGTACCATCTGATTCGTGTTTTCTGTTTAATCAAGTAATATAGAATTTTTAGCCTTTTAGCTATACAGTGCAACTGAATGACTTTGCAATGGAAATATCAGATACTGGCTGGAAATTTTTTGAAATCTTTGAATTAATTCCCATCTTGTCATGGCTTGCCAGTTGTTTTAGAACAAATTGAAGCAGTTGAGAAATACTGTTCCAATACTAATTTGTATTCTGGGGGTTACTTCGTGCTGGAATTAGTGACATGCAGTTGTCTTGATGCAGGTGAATCAAAGTTTGTGGTGTCAAGTCCAATTCTGCTTCTGTTTAAGATGATAATAAATCACCCCCCGAGCTGTGCTGTGCACGTTGGGGTCTATCCTCGGTGCTGTTACAGCTTGTTTAAATTTCTAATGAAGACACAGAATAATGTATGCTCATATTATGGCTTCATTATGCCATGTAAAATGTCTGCAGGAAAACACATTCCCAGTCAATCATCACTTGGAGAAGTTTTCTCTTCTCCTGACTAATACTCCATCACTTTGATACCTTCCAGGCAGGTTTTGCATTCACCTCATGTCCTCAGAGTCTACAAAACAGCACAGAAAAATAAGCCAGTGCCCAATACCATTACAGTGGAAGCTGTGAGAGCCCATATGGTGCTAGTTTCTCAAAAATAAATCACACTGAGAACTGTTGGATGCATACAGGGACTTTTTCCAGTCCCTCTTGGAGGAAATGCTACACAAAAAATATTTCAGAAGAGCAGCAATGCATTGCTTTAGAAGAATTATATAAAACAAATAAACCTGGGATGGATTAATATTCACAGCATTAATAAAAATTAGATTTTAATTACTGTTTAGTAAACCACATATTATAATTTAATAGCTAATTTAAAATCAAGATTGCAGCACTTAGAGCAAGTTTCTAGACCAAGAAATTGCATCTTCTGCACAGTCAGCACACTCCTGCTAATGCTTTAATGCATGTGTTAGATAAACTCTGCTGACACCTCCTTTGCACTTTTGCATACATTATATGGAAAATTTTCTAATAAACAAATTTTTCATTTTTTTGTGAAAGAGTCTTTACCTGCAGCTCTAAAAAAAAAAAAAAAAGTGGGAGTTCACTACTTCCACAGGCTTGGATTTCATCAATTCTTCCCCTGGGCGACATCCCCAGGGTGATCCAGGCAAAACAGTTTTTAAAACTGCCAGTTCTTTCCCAAAATGAAAGCAAGGTGTCTTTTTCCATGGCAAATAAAATGATATTCTCCTCCAAATAGCAAATCCATTCTCTAGAAAGTGTTTGCCATCTCTTGGGGCCTGATGTGCATAAGGACATTGGTTGTTCTTACAGTCCATGGGTTCCCTCTCTTCACTTACAGCTTTATCTGCAGGCATCAATATTTACATATTGCAATTATTTAAATCTCAGTGTTTGGTGTTTCTTTTTAGCATTGCAAAACCCCCCGAAATAATTACCAGGCAGGAAAACGAAAGGACACAGGTGAGACAAGCAGTTTGTTGTCGTGTCACCTTTGAACTTCAGTGCTAAGAATTTTCACTATTATAAACCCCAACAGGATTTGCCAAGAGATCCTTTGCTGTTAAACCCCTTGCTAGGATAGATTAAAAAGAAACTGCTGGAAAAGGAAAAAAAAAAAAAAAGAACAAAAAGCAGCTTCCTCAAGATGAGAAGGTGATTTCCCAGCTGGACAGGAACAGCTTTGTTTTCTGATCTTGTGTTTTTTACAGGGTCATTTGAAAAGTCACTGGTTTGCTCTATGGCATTAGAACAAAAGATGACTAAACTAAAAGAAGAGAAATATTCTATATGATATCAAATCTATTTGCATTTCAGAACCTGTCAAAGTGAAAAATGAAGCCACAAGCTTGGCCTTTAAAAAATATTAATTCACTTTAGAGATGAAATGTAAAAGTGCTGGGAAAGAAGTCACCTTATCTTCAGGAAGAAGCAAGCAAGACAAAAATCCCTATCACTCTTCCTGGATCTCTGATGGCACTTTCATGCCACCCTTAAATCTAAAAAAGGATTTAATCATCACTTCTTGCCACCATAAATCCCCAAAGCGTTTTTGCTCTATTAATAATGAGATGGTCATCAAATGCACTAACCAGGTTTAAGGAATTCCAGTTCCAGGGCAGTAATTTGCCACTTTTACTGAGTGATGTGGATTCAGTTCAGTGTTGACCTACAGCAGCATTTTGGGATTACAGCCACGGTTTATTGACAGCAGAAAGCACTGGCAATCAGGATGTCAAAAAAGGGGAATTAATGAATATTCAGCTAATAAATTGTCAATATCCAGCCATATCCAATGCATACTTTTCACTTGTATTCATTTAATGCCTATATTTAGCTACTCTGCTAAGGATAATTTAAAGCTTTTAGGGATCATTCTGCCTGTTTGATGTTATTGATTCCACACAGCAAACTATAATCAACTGCTAAATCTCTGATCTTTAGTCACAATAAAATAATATCATAAATGAATATTTCCATACCATTTGAGATGACACTTTGATATTGGCTTTGTCAAAATATATTGCAGATGTTTCTCAAAAAAAGTTTGTCTTAATCTAGAATAACTAATGAAGAAATTCTGGGTAGATTTTCACCCTAACAGTCCTCAGCCCTTTGTTCCATTAATGTCTTTTTCTGATATTATTCTTTAGTCGATGTGTTTGGAAATCTCTAGCTATTGAGACCTTCAAATTTGACAACACAAATGGTTCTTCTTGAAGTACTGAATATGAGTATGATTTTTAATTTTTTAAAATTTTTTTTCCAGTCATTTGGTGGCTTTATTGTTGTTTCTGGCTTTTTTTAATAATCTCACCTCCCATGTGCCCCCAGTCCCTGTTCTTAGGCTGCCACCTAGTAATAGAAGAGGAAAAAAACCTGTTGGATAGGCAGAGTAAGCCCAGAGCAGAGAGCTCTTACAGTGTAACCACAGCAAACCAAGAGGAATAGAGCTGTTGGTTTGTCTCTCACGTTCATAAATAAACCTGCCACTTTTTTCTGAGGTTTAATTTTCCTTGCAGCTTGTTTTAATACTTCAGCCAAGTGGAAGTTCAATACAAGGGAGCATTATAATGAATATTTCCCATTGTTTTATTTCCAAGCACCATAACCAATGAGGCAAATAATCCATGGCCATTAAGCTTTCTATATAAAGAATTGGAAGGTACACAGAGCTTACAGTAGCATGAATAACAGAGGTCTTTCCTCAGGCCTTCAGAGTATTTCTAAGTGTGTTTGATGATCTCTTTAATATTAGAATATTTTTATTGCCTCTTCAGGGAGTAGCTGTGTGTCATTTGACCATCAGGAAATTTAGGGCAAGTGGCTTAAGAATTTTGGTTTTATTTTTCTTATTGTTTTCCCAAGTGAAGCTCAGTTGTTGTCCTCCAGATAAAAACTGCATCTGAGGTTATGTCTCAAACTTCGTGTGAGCATCAGAGAGCCCTGTTGGACCAAACACAAAGTAGCAATTAAATGGTAGAAATCAATTTACTTGAGGGCTCAAAGCAATTCTCAGGAAAACAAGCACGTGAATGCTTCCTCAGAAGGCCTAATAAGCAAAGATACACATAAACCAAATTAGAAATGCAAATATCTTATTATAAAGCTTTTTGCCTTTAAAATTGCCAGGCAAATGCTCCAATTAGAGTCCCTCAGTGCCAAGAGCCAGCAGCTGACCTCACCCAAAACCCTGACACTGCTGCTGCCTCCCGGGGTAATTAAAGTCTTGATTTTACTGAAACACCCAGTGAGGATGAGAATATCCAAACGAGGAAACCACTGAAACACAGGAGCCAGGCCAGCAGAAGCAAGGAGGATGCTGTGGTGTTGGATTTGCTGGAACTCAACATCACAGGCTGCAGGTTTTGAGCCAGCCAGGCAAGGTGGGGACTGAGGGACACGAGGGACACTGCATCAACCATCAGGGGAATTGTGCAGGTTGTTATAAAAACAGGACAGGACTCTTGGTCTTTTCATTTCTCACTGAGAGGGAGGAAGTGTTTAGAGCTCCAGATTAGGAACTGGGAGGCTCTCAGGCTGTTTGTAGATGCAGTGATTTTCAGCATGACCTCGAGTCGTGCCATTCATCACTGCACCAATTAACCTGCCCCCGGGGGGTTGCTGTGTCCTGCTCATGGGTGTTTGTGGCACACATCAGGATCTGCGTGTAAGGACACATTTCATTACTTCTGGGTGTCCTGCTGCACTCTAAACTGATGGCTTGCACAGCAAGAGTAGCACTGTCAGATTTAAATAGTGTGTCCTCTGACAGCTGCATCCTTGCTGCTGTGCAAGGCTTGGGGAAAGAGGTCCTGCTAAAAAAGGCACTTGTGAGGATGAAAGCTTTGTTTTTTCTAAAAGTACTTAACCTAAATTGTTATTTCCTAAGCGTGTTTGTTGGCATGAGCTCATCCAACTGCTGACATGGGAGTTATTGCAGTGCCCTTCACTGTAAGTGTGGATTTCTGTGCAGCTTTTCTCCCATCCCTTTTCCACCTTTAACCAAGAAGTCTCATTTTATAATCAAATTGCATTTCCTGGTAGCTTGTCTGTGTGGGGGAAGGAGTGAATGAAAGGGCAGCACGTGAATTCCCAAGTCACTGGATGCCAACAGCACCCACAAAGTGGGCACCTGCTGGATTTACCCTTCCAAGAGGAGCTCAAGTCCTCCTGGCCCAGTCCCCACTGCACATTCCAACAGATCCTTTTGAGAATTATATTCAGAGATGCTTTTATTATTAGCCAGTTGTTTTGGGGATAGCTGGATAAAGTTCCAGCAGTTCCGTGCCAAAATTCCCATAGTATTTCCTTGGATCCCTGCAGGGACAGGTCCTGGGTGCTGTTGGGATCAAGTGTGGAGACCTTTGGTAAACAGAGCACCTGTAAATAAGCTTTAAGGGCAGGATGTGATGCTCTTTTACTGTAGGGCTGGGTTTAGGGATGTTCTATTCTGTCTAACACAGGGATCAATCTGTCTGGTCTCAATATTGATGGAGCAATGTCTCAGTTGTATGAAATTCTGGTTAAAAGGCGTGGGTTCTGTGCAACCATGTCTCAAAAACATTGATTAAAGTCAACATAATCCTTCAATCTGCCAGGAATACTCAAAAAAAGCTTTGTAATTTGCCACTGTTTGGAGGCACTTTAGAAGCTGCATATTTTCCTTTCCTGGTGCTGTGACATTTTCCTTTAAAGTGCTCCTTTCCAAAGTGTGTTGGAAAATTTCCATAATGGCCCAAGTAAGGAGGTGTTGGTTATCTCTGTGTAGGGAGGCTTCAGGGGAATGCTCAAGATGATGAATGATCTGAAGGGCCTCTCAGATGGGTGCTGTTTGATGCTGTTCTTCACCCCCTGGAATTGGAATCACTTGGGGAAAAAAAACCTGTCTGATAAATTCCATGGATATTATAAATCAAATTTACCTACTCTGGCCTAGAACCAAGTCAAAACCTCAGGTCCAGGGGAATCAGTGGAGTCCAAACTCATCATATTTTTACACTCTTGTTAGTCCTCCTTCACAAGAAAATACCCCCCTTTTTTTAGGCAAATAATATTTTTAAAACAAGGGTAGATGAGAAAGCAAAGCTTGGGGAGAGGGAGAACACTGGAAGATAACTGAATTCTTTATTGATTATCTGATTATCTTTGAATCCCAGAGAAGAAACCTAGGTGCTGATTTCTTTTTATTCTGCTTTACTTTCAGTCGTGTACCACAGTCCTGCTCTAAAATATTGTCTATCTAATAATATAAATTTTATTTCACATTTTCATTTTTATTCCTGCTTTGACAAGCAGCATCTTACCAGGCTTAAGATGCTGAACATTTGACAAAGGCAGTAATTTTAAAAGCCTCTTCTGCATCTGTTTATTAAGCTAATTGTTTCACTTGTAGCCTCCCTTCCCATTTGTTGTAGTGTTAACTCAGCATTTCCTGCCTCTGGAAATCTGTTTAACTAAAAGTGACTTTTAAGATAGGCTTTTAAGAAAATTCAATTTTCCAGTTTCCTTGTGAAATTGAAATTTCTTTTGTCCTTTTCTTTCTGTCTCAATAAAGTTTATGCAAATAATATTAACATTTATAATGAGACTAATATTTGTTAATCTCAGTTCAAACAGTGGATTTGTATTAAAACATAGTTTCAAACACTTCTGTTGAGAGTGAGAAAGTGTATTGCTTTTAATTCATTCATTACTGCGCCACTCTTGTTAAGCTTGAATTGTCATTATGATTACACACCATAATTTTTAGTATTCAGTATTAATTATATTTAAATCCCATTAGATCTACGGTTGCTGGGCCTGCTTTGATTCCCATTTTGCAGAAGTGTTTTGGAGTAATTCCAGCACATGAACCTGCTCCTGCAGCTCAGTGCTGGTTTCAGGAAGAGATCTGTGCATGTAAATTAATTATGTGAATAAAAGTTTCTTGTGCTCAGTAGAGGTTGCAGGGCATTCCAGGATGTCACACAGTCTGTGGCCTGCAGAAATGGCAGGAATTCGCTCTTGAGCTGGTTGAGGTCAGTATCAAATGTCCTGTTGGACCAACAGGTGTTGGAGGACACCCTGAAATGCAAATTTCGGCTTTCACGGTGCACATTCCAAATACAGGAAATGCCAATCTGCAAAGAATTGGAAAGGAACCTCAGTCATTTATTTGGTTTAATTGCAGATCTTCAGGGGCTGTCAGCAATACAAAATTACATTTGTCTACGTGAGCCCAAGAGGGGCTGGGTTTTTTATCCAGTTTGTTTTGTTCTCTTGCCTCCCTTGTGACCCAGCTCATCACAACATTCTGACTGTGGGCAGAATTTGTCTGTGCTGCAGTTCTGGGTGTGAGCCACCCTCCAGTGCCAGGCTGGGAATTCAGGGGTGTGAGGATCCCTCTGGGCACTCAGGGGCTGCACTTCTGTCCCCAGAACAGCTGCACGTGGGTTTGGCAGAGCTGAGACACCCAAACCGTGTGCACCTCTGGACAAGCAGCAAAATCCAAATCTTTCACCTGCAGAGCAATGAGGGAGGGCAGGGCTGAGGCTCTGGAAGCTGCCCCTGAGGCACAGGGCTTCCAGGGCTGGGCTGGCTGTGCTCAGATCCACAGCCCAGCTCTTCCTGCCTTTGAAAAGCTCTTTCAGGAACGTTGTGCGTGTCTCTTCCCAGTTCTTCAAAGGGCTCAGGTATTCTTCTTTCCTCCCACTTCTCCTCCTGCTGCCAGTGCCTCCCATCCCTTTTCCCCTTTGTTGTCTTTGCTGCTTTCAGTCCACAGGAACTGCCTGGGAATGGGAATTGGAGTTTGCAAAACTCTCTCTGAGCTCTCTCCATTGTGGTTCCCTGACCTCTGCTCACCCCCACGCCCTCCCCTATCCCACTCCTGCACTCACCTTCCCTCTGTCTCGTGTTTTTCACTTAATTGCAGTTTGTCCTCCTTTAATACAAATCCAGTAGATTTCCCTCAGTCATTAACACATTTCTTTCTTAATTCTGCACATTGGCAACATTTGTTTTTCTTTCCAGTGTGCCTTTGGAATTCTCCTAAAGGAAAGTTGTATATAAAACTACTTTATAGAGCACCAGGCCTCCAGGAATTTCTGACATTGAGTAGCATGAGCACAGCAGGGAAGCCAAGTTTTTACTGCAATATTATTTCTTCTTATTTTGAGCAACTTGTCTTATATTTTCTGTCATGTAAATGATTGTTGCACAAAAGCAACTGTACTGCAGCACAAAATCTGCATGAGGCAGTGACAGGCTAAGTCTGGAAGTGAGAATAACCTACAAATGTTGGTTGGGTGGCAAGAAAAGACAAAGCCTGACTTAAGGATGATAGTGGGGAGCTGTTTGGTTGGCAGATGCTCCTAGAAAATTAAAGTAGGATTGTGAAAGTCTAGCAAAAAGAGAAATTTTTAACTGAAGCAGAAAATGCAGGACTTTAAAAAAAGGCATTTAAATTTTTTTTATCATGAAAAGAAGTCATAAAAAGATACGTAGGAGTAAGAAAGAAAGGAATGAAATTGACTGGAGAAATCTTAAATGTAGAATTCCATTGTTACATCCTTCATCAGAACACAAATCTTGTGGAAGGGTTGATTTTTCACCCCATAGTGTGATAAGCTTTGTGGTAAAACAGAAATAGTGTAATTGAAATCCATTTTGCATCATTTTCCCCTGGATGATTTAGAATTAGGCCAATTTATATTCTGCAGGTACAAGGAGAGTGTAAATGCAGCCACCAGAATTGTTTTTGTCCACGAGCAAAGCTGGTATCATTTACTGATTCATTACACTCTCAGCAGGGTCCTCTCTTTCAAAAGCTACCTGGAATTATTGCTGGCAGTAGAACACTAAACTCTAAAATAAGATTTGCATAAAAAATGAAAGTTCAAGGAAAAATGATAACAGTGATTAAAAGTAACATTTGATGACTATTTTGATTAGGACACCACGTTGAAGTGTGGTGTTCAAACAGACACAGAGGCTTTCTTTTGCCCTCCAGCTCCAACTGCCAATGCACCTATTTAACTAGGCTATTATGTCCCTGATAATTTGCCTGAAATAATAGACAGTGCTCCTGTTAATATTTAACAATATAAACATCAAGCAAAGGCCGTACATCTGGAATCACAGAATATGCTTTTTGCATCAGGCTTCTAATTTTAGAAGTAACCTCTGTCTGCCTGGGCCTGCTGATGTACGGTTGTCGTAACGAGTCAGTAATTGAGTTTTCTGGGCATTTTGACCACTGATACAAATTTGCAAAGCAGATTACACAGCAGAAACACAATTTCCATCCTGACCTTTATCGCATTGCTTTCTGTTGGGGGAATTGGAATGTTTTGGGGTGGGAAATATAATCTAAGTGGGCCTAATTTGGGAGAATGTGATGTCTGATGTTAACCCAGTAAGGCGCATTTTGATTCATTTGATAACACATCATCTAAAAATTTGTCATTAGGCAGGTATGACAAAACTTATTATCTTGTATTGCCTGGGCAGAAAACACTGGGTTACACGATTATAAATTGAAACTCATGGAAAACTTTTACCTTCAGCTGCTGTGCAAAGATCCTGTCACAGCCTGGTTTGTTTTAGCAAACAAACAGCCTTATTCAGATCCTCCAGTGCAAACAGGGCACAGGGGTGATGCTGAGCTGCTGTGGATGTAGAAGTGGTGGTTGGGTGTTAAATACAGTGGTTGGGTAAAAAATACAATGCACAGGGCTCTATTATTAAGCTTAGACCTTCCTAATGTCTTGCTAGATATATTTTTCTGGTGTCTTAAGGTTTGCATCAACTAGATTCAAGACACTGCTTACTGTTTAATGTCCTTCCTCACTATCTCATGTAATTCTTTTATTTTCAGAACCAATATCTGCAGCATAGCTCTAAATTTTCTGTTCTTTTCTGCTTCTGAGGCCTGCTTCTACAGCTGTTCCAAAAACCCTTTTATTTTTAACGATTCCCACAGCTGGGGTTAAGGATCTCCTTGTGAAGCCTCTGCAAATGATCCTCTCAGATGGTTCATCCTGGTCTTGTGAGTGCCACACTGCTGGTGTCACAGCCTTTGGGACTGTGAGGAATAGGTGAGGCCCAGGGCATATTCTGAGATTCAGCTGGCAGAAATTCAGTTTCCACCCTCTCAGTGACAGCAGGTGGAGTGCAGAGTGTGAGCAATGGGGGGCTCAGCTCCCAAGGTGTGTCCTGAGCAGCAGTGAGGCAGCAGTGCACACAAACCCTGCCCTGGCCTTGCTCTCCTCAGCTGGATGCATTTCAACGATCTTGACTCAGCTGAACATCCAGCAGGATGTGCCCTTTGAGGAAAAGGTGGAGAAAAGCTCTCTGTGGGTCTGTGGTGTCTTGGAACACGAGGTAGATTAGAGCAAGTGTTGTGTTGGAATCCAGGCAGGTCTCAGAGGTATAAACTTGATTAATCTAAATTCAGCTCTGCTGAGATGATGGATTGCTTGATGGCAGAAGATCATAAAATACTCAGCTTTGGGTTTCACTCAGATTCCTGCAATGCATTCCTTCAGAACAGCGTGCTAGGAAGGGCAGTCTGGGAGCACAGGGCCTGTGCTGTGCCTGGTTTGCTGCTTGGTTCACACCTGAGTTTGCAAGGAAAGAAAAATATGGAAATTACCCTTAAGCTGAAGTGTTCCAAGCTTGCTCAAAATCATAAAAATTTTTTGGGTTGGAAGAGACCTTAAAGCTCATCTCAATCCACCCCCCTGCCATGGGCAGGGACAACTTCCACCATCCCAAGGTGCTCCAAGCCCTGTCCAGCCTGGCCTTGGGCACTTCCAGGGATCCAGGGGCCGCCACAGCTGCTCTGGGCACCCTGTGCCAGGGCCCCACCACCCTCAGAGTGAAGAATTCCTTCCTCACATCCCATCTAAAACCACCCACCTTCGACATAAAACCATTATCTCTGCCTTGTTCCAATCTGCTTCTGAGCACCTTAAGGAGATAAAACTCCAGGGCTGTTCAATATCCTCCTCCAAAGCCTGCAGGAAACACTTCAAGGCTTCCTGGGCCTGAATCAGACTCCAGGAGGAGCAAACTCAGGCACAGGTAAAGCTGATTGATTCTGAGCCTTTAATTTCTTTGCTCAGTGAAGGGTTGCCCTGGTTGGGGCTGTGGGTCCAAAGTGTGTTTATCAGTGAGGTCACTGGTAAGTGGCATTAGCTCCTGACCACAGCACTTGGGAAAGCAATTTATCCCTAAAGTAAGAGAGGGGAGTTCTGATCAGCTCTTGTTCTTTCTGTATGAAATATTTACAGCATCCCCTCCCCTGTGGGTCCATGCCTTGGACGTGTCACCTGTGTCCTGTGTCACACAAACACAGGCACCCTCTTGTGAGCTCTGCAGATTTCTCTGATTTTGTGTGATTTCACCTGCAACAAGGCACGAAGAATCACCCTCATCCTCCTGTTTTGGGGAATTTGGGGACTTTTTTTCCGAAGTGTGTGTTCTGGGAGCTTTGGTTCCTGTGGTTTTGGTGCAGTGAGGTTTTGGAAGCAGCCTCTCTTTGGTTTGGTTTGAATAAAAACCTATGGGAACCTGCCAATTTTTCATTCACAAGCTGGGCAAGTTAAAGCCAAATAAAAGTGCAAATAAGCCTGGGAAGTCCATTTGAAGTCGGTGGAGCTGTGCTGATTTCTTCTAGCCTGAGAATCTTTTCAGGCTTGGACATTTTTGGGGTTGCTCCTGATTTCCCCTCTCAGAATTCCAGCAGAACTCTGTTGCTCATCTCTGTCCTGATCCATCTTATCTCACCTTTACCCCTCCACCCACCCAGGGAATTCTCTTGGCACTGGGATTTTTATCTGGAGATATTTGAAAAGCTCTACTGAAAGCCACTTGAGGTTACTGTGTAGGAGAAACTTGTCTCTCCTTTCATGTTTTTTGGATTTAAATAGACTCATTCCTACCTACAGCAGGGACTAGGAATGATTCAATAATTTGCAACTAATAATTTATTAGAACAACTTTGCCCTCCTTTCTCCTCACAAATTGTCTGCAAACAGATTGTACAACTCTAATATGTTAATAGCTGAAAATTATTCGACCATTTTTTTCAGCAAATACCTTTTGGCCTTGCGGATTATTTGAATTGCAAATTGTGACTGTTAATATGAAATATATAATTAACACTGCAAATAGAGCTGATTGGGTGTTGCAGGAAACCAGTTTTTATGGGAAGATATTGATTTGTCAGAATGAACATTTGTTACAGCAACACAGTGATTTGGAAAAAAAACCCAAAAGCTTTGTTGAAGTAAATATTTATAATACAGAAGGGAATTCTTATCTTGAGTGCTCCTGACACCTCACTTGAAATTCTGCAGGTGGAGACAACCAGATTGAAATCCTGTTGAAAAAGTAGAGCTCCTTTTTACCTTCCCTCATGCAGCCAGGTGTCCTGACACAGACATTTATTTATTCTGAGACACAGCTCTTTTCACGTGCTCTGTCCAAATTTTTACCTTTGTAACTATAATTAGGCATAACTTGACAGATTGTGTAGTAGTAATATTTTTTTGTGTGGTTGTAATATTTTTTTAGAAGTGTAATAATCAGGACAGGCAAGAATGGTGCCTCCTACACTTGTCAGTCAGACTCTTAATATTTCCAACCATATATTCTGATTTTAATGGAAAAGCCCTTGGAAATTTTTTTATTTTCTAACATTGTTGCACAGTTCAGTATGAAGCTTTGGAAAACGTCAAACACCAGGGAATGATGTTACCTAGTCCACCCCTGGGGTTTTTTGGGGTACAGTTCATTAATGTGGATGACATGCAGTGTTTTCTATCCAGCACCAAAAACTGGAGTGTAAACAAGGAACAGGAGCAGTGCCAGGAATGATTTTAAGAATCAGAAGGGCTGGAGTCTTGATCCTATACATCCTATGCATTAAATAGTCACAGATTTCATCATGATGAAATAACAAATAACTCCGACCAGGAAACTAATTTGGTTCAAACACTTTGGAGCAACTTTTTCCTTTTTTAATGTCTATTGCTGAAGGAGAAAATTTAGTCTTCCTTTTGCTTCCAGATATACCCATGGACTCCACGTCTCCCATGGGTAGTAAATAGATATTGATTTTCATCATAACAGAAGTACATTATTACAGTGATTAAACTGTAGACCTTCCTTTATGATATGAAAAAATTGGGAATTGGTGAGCTAAAGAGGATTTATGTTACAAAATAGTTTGGGTTTTTCTATTCATCAAACTGTAATTCAAGCTCTAAATGCAAAGCCTCTGTGTATATCGCCCTTTTTAAGCAGCAGCAACTGCCATTTAAAATAAATGCTGATATTATAATTATCAAAGCATTATGTCTGTTAGAGCTGCTAATAGTCACTTTGCTTCATTTTTTTTTTTTTTTAATTTTACATTTGTCAAAATCCTGACAAGCATACTCTGGGATAATGTTAGATTCAATGTTGATATTGTTACTCAACAAGAACATTGATTATGTCTTAATAGGACATATTCAGTATGCATTATATGCAATTATCATCTTAAATGAACACAAGCATTTATTTAGCACCAACTGAAATTATTTCAATCCAAAGAATTTTTCTTTCTGGTTAGCATTATATTATAAAGTCATTAGTACCAAATACGATATGGCAGCACACTCCTGATACAAAATTATGCATGAATGCAGAGTTTATAAACAGAATTATAAATAGAAGAATCGAGGCACTGTTGCATCATTACAGAAATACAAATATCCATGGAATAGTCAGAAAACTATTGATAATTAGTATTGAAAGGATCCTTAAAACCCTTGTAAGGATGAATGTTCTGTGCATTGTTTTCTTCCTAAACTCAGTTTGTTTTGATTTCTGCAACTTTCTGGGCATCTGGGGATTTCTGTTCTCCCGATATATTTTTTTTTTCTTTGGATGAGGACTGAAGCACTAAAGGAAGGCTTGGTGCTGTGGCACTGAGCGTGCCCTGCCCAAAATATGCAATCCATGGGTGTCTTGCAGGGGGCACTGGGGGAATATTGGACTGGGGCTTCCTGGGGATTGGAGCCCTGCTGCTCACAGAGCCCTGGGTGCTGCTGCAGGGAATCGCAGCCTCAAGGGCCCTAAACCTCCCCTGCAATCACCCGAGCAGTTCCACTGGTTCCCACCTTACATTTTGGGTCCTGCTGCACTGATGGTGCTGCCAGTTCCAGCTGAACTTGGATGCCCCACAGCTCAGACCAAGGCTGGGGCTGCTCCTGGTGTGGAGCACCAGCAGCCAGGGCTTGCTTCTCTGCACTCACTGATAGCTTTTCATTGTGTCTGTGCTATTGAAAGATGAAAACCCAGCAGAAACCCATCATTGTTTCATTCAGCATTACCCAGAAGCTCTCCCTTGGCTCGTTCCACCTGTGGGTGCTTGCACTGCTCTGTTTGTTTCCCTGAGTTGTGATCAGCTCCTGTTGGCTGTGTCAGGAGGCTGAACTCTGAAAAAAGAGCCTTTGCTGGTGCTGAGCCAGCTCTGCCAGGGCAGCGGGGGAGTGGGATCTGATGGGAATGTTGACTCTGGTGGGGGTGGCAGGGAGGGAGGAGAGCACTCAGGACACAGCTCACCTCCTTGGCAAGCCACACAGGCTGCCAGTGTCACCCCTGCCACGGCTCAGTGGCTAAAGGGAAAATTTATGGGGAAAGGAATGGTTCTGCTGCTGTAATTACACAAACCCTCTCAACAGTGCCACACTCCACAAAGTCACAGTTGATAAATAATCAGCCACACCAGCAGCGACTTGATGCTCATTTATTTAAATAATCCATTATCCTTTGGAAAGGCAGATCCCACTTGTTGAGAGCTGGGGCTTATTTCTGTTCCTGATACCTCACTAAACAAGTGGTATTGATTGGATTGCTTTTGCAAGGCTGTGCTTAGGTCACTTAGGAGCAGGGCTGGCTTTAGTGACAGGCAGTGACTTTTGGGACAAGTCTGAGCCTCTGCGGGATGCCAAAATGATAAAATTTTGGCAACCCATCCAAAATTTTGAGTGTTGCATTTAGGGATGGAGATAGGGAAGGAAGGATGTTCTCCTCCACTGCCTCCTACCAGCAACACTTATTGCTCACAAGATAGGAGGAAAAGGAGGGAGGACACACTGGGGTCAGAAGTCTGAGCCCTGAGAAGAGGGAAATGCTGAGGAGGAAATGCCACGAGAGCTTCCAGAGCAGCCCTGACCCCCCTGAGCACAGGGGGTCCCTGCCCTGCCTGCAGAAATCCAGGTTTTTGGGAAATCACACTGCTGCAGACAATCCCTGCTGCTGCTGGAGAATTCTGAAAGGTCCTTTACAAGCAAAAGGAGCCTCTGATGGGAACAAGCCTCTGCTCAGGGTTTGCGTGTTAGCAGCTGCTTGCTCTAACAAAGCAAATATTTGGTGTCAGAGCGAGTTGTAGGAAGTGCTGCATAGCAGGGAAGTGTGAAGTATTCATAATTATCTGAAACACTACTCAAAATTCAATGTTTTTCACATTTTGCATGAGCTTAAACATTGGACTCCTGTCACAGACGTTTCTGCTGCAGTAGATGCAATTTCTAGCATAAATGGGCTTGCTTTCAATAGAAAATGGGACTGTTTTCAAAGGAAAAAAGGCCAATTTGTGAGTAAAAATGGGCTTCTTTCTGAGTAAAGAGGCTTTGAAACATGAAGTGATAAATGGAATGGCAAATTTTCCATACAATAATAACAACTTTCTAATCAAAATAATGAAAAAGTTGCAGCTAGAGGAGGGGAGAGAAGTCTCATTCAGGTTTTAATGCACTTTAGAAAGCAAATATATGAAAACTGTAAATTTAGTTCCCCTCCGTGGCGTGAGTTTGTGTTGCAGATATGTCAGTAATACGTCTTTGCATATATTTTTATGATGTTATAAATCAAATTCCTGTTCTTGGTTTGCTGCCTTCTGAGATGAATTTCATGGAATAATGTTGTAAGACTTCAGGAAATCCATTTCTTAGGATCCCCTGTGTGGCAGTGGCATCTGATTTCCTTGAAGTCCATACGTTTTTAGAACAGAATTTATCTCCCGGCTTGACTTGTTGAATTTACATGCAAATATGTTGTTTCATAATAGCTGATCTGATGAGCAACTGAGGTGATTGCTTCTCTTGGCCTAAAAATGCTTCAAAATCTACAAACTGAGGAGCTGGGATCTCCTTCTCACATGTTCTCCAAAAAAAAGGGGTGGTGGGATATGCCCAGGAAAACATAGAATGCAAAATTCACTATTTGGGAAAAGCTTCCAAATCCCTTGGCTTTGCTGAGCTGTGCCCTGCTGCCAATTTCCTGGAAAAGTGTTGGATAAAGGACATGGGTGAGGGATGTCAAAGCTGGCAGTCCTGGGCACATTTCCTAAGGTTCCAAAAGCAGCACCTTTGTCACTGTGGGACACGCAAGGACACACACAGACACACTTTGATGAGAAGGTTAAAAAATTATTTATTAAAACATCTGACTCCATATTTATAGCATTTCCACACAGAGCAGGGATTGGAGAAGGCTGACACCTCTCCCATCCTGTTGGTCAAGACAGCTGCCCATCAGTTGTCTGAGAAGAGAGAAAGTGTGTGAATAATTTTGTCATAACAAAAACATATTTCTGACGACAACACTAGTGCGTGTGAGCAAGAACTAAGAACTGTGAAAAACACTGAGTTAGAAAGTGCCTCAGAAAACCTGAAAAACGAGGGTGGCACACCTTTGTTGCAGCTTCCCCCTGGGATCCAGCTGTGTTTCCCAGGAGGCTTTGGATGAGCATTCCTGGGCAATGGGAGGTTCTCCCCTGTGGTTTCAGAGGTGGCTGCAGCTCTTTCCCATCCGTGGCCTCTGTGCTGGTGCTGCTCTCGTGGGCTCTGGGCACAGGGCTCCATTCCAGGCAGCCACACAGAACTCATTTCAATGAAGTTCCCAGTGCAATCCATGTCAGAATTCCCTCTGAGTTCCAGGGCAGCAGGCTGTGATGCTGGGAGCAGCTCCCTTTGTGACAGAGCCATTGCTGACCCCTGGTCCAGCTTTCCAACACGTGTGCTTTCATCCCTGATGGGAGAGATGGCAATTCCAAAGGCTGGCACGTTCCCATTCCAGAACTGACCGCAAATGGGTTTTTCCCGGAGTAAGGCTGTGTTTTATGAGAGGAAATTAAGTTGAGTTTTCTTATGAGCCTGTGCTGCCTGGTTCTGCAGTGGGTGGGCAGCCAGATACCAGCAATATAAATCATTAACATCACTCCACACATTTGCTTTGGGCAATAACTGCAGGCCTCTGCCATTTTGGGAAACTGCTTTTTTGTTTTTTTGCAGTAGAGCTAACTTAGATTACCAGTCTAAATGTTAATACCCAGAATGAATGGGATTTATTAGAGTGAATTTATATGTAGATTGTGACATTAGTATTTAATTACGTACCCATCATAACACTGATGAAGCAAGCTGCTAAACATTGGTGCACTGAAGGTAGAGCTTACTCTTAAAGAGCAAGTATATTTTAATTTCTTACCTCTTTGCTAATTTTCCTAAATAACAGGATAAATTATGTACTGTTTACCAATATTCACCTTCATGCTGGATTGCAAATGAGGTTTCCAGGGTAGCAGCTGATCTCATAGAAAGCTGTGCTTGGGTTTCAGTAAAACTGTGATAACAGATCTGTTTCTCTGCTGCTTTATTAGGCTAAATAAAATTTTGGGGTTTTAAAAATTCATTAATAATAAATAAAAATAGTATGTTATCTCTGTGGGATTTTTTCCTTAACCTTTCCTGGTTTTGGTTTGTTTTTTTTTTTCAGACAATGGAAAGCCCAAAGTATGAGCTGGTTATAGAAGCCAAGGATATGGGTGGGATGGATGTGGGACTGACAGGCACAGCCACTGCCACCATTCTTATCGACGACAAAAATGACCACGCACCAGAATTCACCAAGAAGGAGGTAAGAACTGGCCATCTGTTCTCTAAAAAAACGGTGCAATTAATCCTAATTAGCTCATTTCTAAGTATAAAGATGTTCTTTAAGGAAAGAAGACACGTACAGAATGTTTTTAGCTCAGTGTGACAGACTTTCCTGGAGCTGCTCTTTTCTTTTTTTCACCTTAGTAAACGTGTGTGTGCATCACTTCCAAACCACAGTGTAACCACAAGGAAAAGAAATTTATGTCATTTAGGGATTGGCTAGCAGGGTACAAACCTTTAAAATAAATTTGCTGGTGGTAACTTTCTCCTTTTGCTCCTGTGGGAGGAAATAGCAAAACTAGCTTAAGGCTTTGGATGGTTGTGAAAAGAACATTTTCTTGCTGTCCACAGCACTTCCCCTGTGAGCCAGCCAGAGTTTGGGGTTCTGCAATTAAAGCTCCAGTCCTAAAACCTTCAAACAGGTGGAATTTGAAGGGAATGCTTTTTTCCCTGTAAATTGAATTTAGCTGAAGGGTGCTGGAAAGTTCTGATAAACCCCAAGGCGAGGGAATTCCCTGCCCACATCCTCCAGGCTCCCTGCTCTGCTCACACTGTTCTCTTCCATCCCCTGCATTTACTCTGAGTCTGATTTTTTGGCATCTGGAGAGAATTTTAAAAGTTTTACCCAATAAAAACCAGGTTGGATTTTGGTATTAAAGTTTCGTGTGCAAACTTTTAAGGAAAAATTCCCAAAATATGAGAAGTAAACCTGAGAGATCCTGATTTTAAGATAATTGTTGAAGAAAAAAAAGGGAAGCATGTTGCTGTAGAAGTTTTTTATTTAACCTGAGGAATGTTTTTACCTTCTTAACATTTGTTTCCTGGCCTAATATTAATGATTTGGCAACGGATTATATTGAAACAAATTGCTGTTATTTTACTTGAATAATTATTTCTTTTATAAATGCAAAGTAAATGAATACCAGATTCAAACATGATAGAGAAGAATTTTTAAAAGAAAAGAAGAAAAATAAGAAGAAAGTAGAAACAACGACAATTTTGCCAAGAGAATATCTATAACTACATCACTAAAATGCTTTGGCAGTAGTGTTTCAGTCAAAAATTATCATGGAGAGATTGATCCAAGCCTTTCAAGTACCCAGGTGGCAATTAAGTGGCTATGATCAAACTATTAATTCCCTTAGAATTACCTTCTAGATCAGGCTATTAATGCTCTGAAAGCTGTTTCCTGACAACCAATGCTTACAATATCTTTGAAAAGCTGTATTATTTTTAACCCTCTGGAAAATAGCAATGTACAAGGACAGCTTGGTGTATTTAGAAAAAACAATTTATTGAATTAATCAATATTGATAGCAGTTCACGTCAGTCAGAGTCCTACCTACTTGAATTCCAAAGTTGCAGAATTCTTCTCTGAAAGAAATATTTCCAGTTTGAATTCTTTTAAAGAAATCTTCCTATAATTATAGTCCTGTTTGATTCAATAATTTGGTTATTCAGACACAAAAATTCATGTGCCTGCTTAGTCACAAATGTATTGTTAGTATCAATTTCTGTGGAGATTCAGAAATGCTCATAAATTCAGTTCTGTCAGTGACAGTGAAAGATATTTTATACTCTGGAAATTTTGGCGGTTTTAGCATGGAAATTAAATAGGTGTGAAGGGACAGCATTATCTTGTTTTCTGTGAAAAGTCTGCTCTTAGATATTTTTCTTGCATTTTTTTTCTTTTCCATAGTGACAACTCTTTTTCTTTCTGATGGTTTGATGTGGTTTGAACCTTTCACTCTTTGGAGTTGCTAACGACCTCAGAATTCTTCCCTCTGCCTTGCTAAGTGATATTCATATTCCATGAAGAAGGCAGGAAAAATCAGCCTTTAATGTGTGGTGCCAGCCCCCTTTAGGAGCAGATTCTCTGTTTCAAATAAATGGTGGAAGAGAAGGGAGGTGTCTATCAGTTGATTTAATGCCACTTTATTTGATTTTCTGCTGAAAGTGCTTAGTTATTGCATTTTAATACCAGTTGCTTATCACAGACTGCAATACTATTGATTTGAATTAGAGCTGAAAGAAAAAGACAGTATTTTTAGAGAAGGAGAAAGCTCAAATTCTGTAGATCTGAAGCTTTGTTTCCAAAGTGCAGCTTCTTTTATTTAATTTATTACCTGGCCTTGAACACTTCCAGGGATGGGGCAGCCACAGCTTCTGTGGTCACCCTGTTCCTCCCCACCCTCACAGGGAGGAATTTCTTTCAAATATCCAATTTAAATCCACATTTCTTCAGCTGAAGGCCACTCCCACTCGCCCTATCCCTACCTGATCTTGTGGAAAATCCCTCTCCTGGCACAGGAAAAGCTTTTCTGGTGGTTCTGTTCTTCCCCCACCCTTTTCCCCTCCCAGTGTGAGGCAGGGATTCATCCGTGGAGTGTGAGCTGGGACCCCAGGACAGGCTGAGCAATTCCATTGCCTGCAGGGGAAGAGCTTTGAGCCTGTGTCAGGTGCTTTGATGGCTCAATAAATGAGACATTGCTCCGTGGGGTTCAGCCCAGTTCATTATTTGCTTACTGCCCTGTCACTCCACACATTCCAAAATATCTGCCTTGTTCTGCCTCACATCTGCACTTCCTGCTAATAATAGGCTCTCAGCAGTGCAAAAATCCATTCAAGTGTGCAAACAGTACCCTGTTCCCTCCAGGGGTTTTAATAATTTCATCTTTAATGCCAAATAGAGCAATATTTTAAGAGTTCCTCCAAAAATCCCAGGTGAGGTAGCAAGGCCTACCTTTTAAAAGGTCACAATGGCTGGGGTATTGTGCCAGATTTAAATTAGAGAGGCTGAAAATAGAGGCACTTCTAAAGTTAGTGGCCTCTTTGAAAAATTTACAACCTTATTTCTATAATGGGAAAAAGTTTTAAAGTTAATTTTGTGAATTACTATTTTGTGTCACAAAGGATTTTGGAGTTTCCGTTCAAGCAGGGAAAAGCCTTAGGCTCAAATTTTGTTCAGCAGCAAGAGATTGCTTATGTGAAAATAAGGAATGAAGCAAAGCAAGGAGCAGGCACAGATTGTTCTGGAAAATCTTCTACCTGGCTTGCATCCTGCAGGATGTTCCAAGTGGATGGGAATGAGATGGACTGAAGGGGACACTAATGGTGCTGAGTAGTTTTTATACCTAGAACAATAACAAAAACAAGAATTCTTTTCTTGTGTCACTGTAAGAGTCGCTGACAGATCACTGCAGTGCTGTATCCTGCAAAAAAAAAAAAGGGATTTTAGTCCAGAGTTAATGTCACTGTGGCTGTGGTGTGATAAAAAAATTAACAATGTGGCATCTGCTGAAAGACATGAGCTGGCAAATTCTCCTCTTGTGTCTGTTCCTGAAGGCCTGGCTCTGCTCTGCCTAAGACCTAGGGGAGGAAAAAGAGTTTTAACACAAGAAAGATATGGACTTGATCCCCTTCTGTTGTTTCTTCCTTCTCCAAAAGAAGAGTCCAATGATTCCTGCTTATTCCGTTCCTGCCTGCAGAGTGTGTGCTCAAAAATGAGATTCCTCTGACTCTGTTTGCCTTCATCTTCTGCCCTGAATTTTTAAAACTTCCACTCCTGCTCTTCAATGTGTTTTTTTCCCCTTAATATCAGATATATTGTCTTTCCTTGGTAAATCCTGTCAGGCACTTGGGAGAGGAATGCAGAGTGTGGCTGGAGGGGATGATTTTTCTGCAGTGCCCCCAGCTCCCACATTTCTCCTCCACCACAGATTTGGGACTGCAGCCCATCCCCAGCCAAACCTGGAAAAGTGGGATTTGTCACAGTGCTCTCACTGGCACATGACAAACAGAGACTTGAGCCATTCCTCACACAATTCCTCTTTCTGCCACTTCCAGCCTCATCTTCAATTCCATCCCTTTCTGGGACAAAGAAATAATTCTGTCACTCCAGGGAGAACAAGATTAGGGAAAATATTTTTCCTGGTATGCTTTTTTTTTTTTAATAGATATGTTCTTAGAAAAGAATTTTCCAGTAAAATAATGATCTTACCTCCTGTGAACAGAATAAAATTTCTATAATTTGACAAACCACCACCACAGTGAGATTTGAGATACACTAGTGCTGGGAGTCTTCAGTGAAAAATATGATTTGCTCACATTTTGAGTGCCAGCTGATAAATGGTTTATAAAAGAGTAATAAATGACTAATGGGAGCTTTAATAAATGATTCATCAGTTCCTGTAGAGACCTGTGAGTGGATGGGTTGCCTGTCACCATGATTTATGATGGCTTGCAGCGCTGTCTCCTGACTCAGTGGTGGTACCCACGGGCTAAAGCAGCCCCTGGAGGACAATCTGCACCTCCGTCTGCTCCTGGTTCACAGAGGATGTGAGACTGGCACAGCACCATCTGGAGAGATTTATTTTGCAGCTCAGTCTGTTGAGAAATGGGCTTGAAGCTTCTGAGAGTCCCTGTCTTGATTCTTGGTACTGGCTGAACTGTACTGAGGAACAAACACGGAGCTAAAGCAATTTTAAAGTTCCTCCTGGATCACTGTTCCATACTTCTTGTGCAAAAGTGTCTCCCTTGGACCTGATACTTTTATTTTCTGTGGTACACAGACCAGATCTGCCCATTGACTTTGCATGTTTAAAGCCAACCAATCTCACCTCTCCATCTTCTGTGGACTGAGTCCTTTTTGTCTCGTCTTGCAGGGAAAATTTTTCCTTTTGGGACCCCTAATTAACTTTACTCCTTTCTGTGCAGGACTTCCAGTGAGCTGGAGCACACCTTTAGGCACAATCATATTAATGGTAGATTATTCCCCTTCCAACCCCCTCCCACAGACCTGCACTTTCAACTGGCAGAGATTTCTAGTGAAAACCACAACTGTGTGGAAAACAGAGCCAAAGAGGCTCTGTCCCCTGAGTAAAACCCAGCTGGGGAGCAAGGCCAGGCCTGCAGCCCTCTCCCATTCCCTGTAGGGGTGGAAATCACAGTGCAAACCAGGCTGAACAGAGACTAAACCTGCAGGAGCTGCCAGGGTGGCTCAGTGGGCTGGGGAGAATGAACCAGTTTGGATTCTGCCCACGTCACAAACTGCTCTCCTCTGCTGCATGTTGGAAGGGCCGAGGTGCTTGGGCAGATCTGAGCAGATGACAAGCCACTGCCAGGCTCATAGTTAAGAATCAGAGTTTCATTATGGCCTAAAAGTGATGGGAACCAACCTAAAATTCCAGCAGCCTGTTCAAATTGGATCAAACTCCCCCAGTGCTGGTTTGTCAGGAGAAAGAGTTTTGTGGGATGGATAAAACCATTACAGCAAAGTCACACGAACAGAATGCATATTGGAATTTCCATTTGGCTCCTGTTTTTGGGCTGTGAGACAACTTTACATGCAGAGGAATCAGAGTTCATACAGAAACTCAACAGAGCAGGGCAGAGCCTCTCCAGCTGTCTGTAAACTTTGGCACAAAGAACAGCTCAGGATGGCTGGGATCACCAGAGAGGAGCTCTTTGGCCACCCTTGTTTTTTTCTAGAGCTGTAAATACAGTTAGAAAGGCTCCTGGAGCATATCTTAACCTTCAGAAACCTCTACACCAGATAAATATTTGTGCTGACCTTTTCACTCAGCTTTATTTCCACTTCATCCTCTTGCAGCAGTTCACTAACACACTTGACATAGCTCCAAGTGCCCAAAAGTCTCCTTGAAAGCAAATGAAAGATGTTACCTGGTGTATTTTTCAAATGTGAGAGGCAGAATTTATGAAAGGAAACAAACATCTAAATAGCAGTAAATATTGTATTTTCTAAATGAAGACTGTAAGAATTCTGTTGTCACTGCAAAAATGAAATTGAAGTTTTCAGTGACTGTACCATTCCTTTGTGGTTAATAATTGGTCATTGGTCTCACCCCTGGTACAGTTCAAGGCATCCAGAGTTTTCTGAGCTGTCATGGCTTACAGAACAAAATCACAGAAGGAGTTTAGTAACCTAAAAATCTAAATAACTGGCATGTAGACACCCCCTTTTTTTTCCCCTCAAATAATTTTAGACATAAAAAATAATTTCAAAAATATTACTGGACTTAATAAAGTAGCTGTAAAGATGTGTAGTGCTCACTGGAGCTCATAACACTGGATTTAGGAGCATAGATTGCTTTGATTCTCAGTGCAATTAGGATTCCAAATGTCTGTCTCTCTTCTAAACACTTTCAAATAACCTGGAGAAATGCCCATGATCAAAAAGAAGGTTTATTAATATTTCAGAGTTGTGTTGTGGTGCAACCAAACTAAGGACATCTGGAAGACTTATTTAAACAGTCTGGCTATCTGGATAATGAAATTACCCTTTTTGTTTGGGTTTTTTTTTCACTTCTCCTTGAATATTGTGTGTCAGTTTTTATCAGAATTAGCTGGCTTGAGGATTCTCATGTGATGAGAAATGCTCAGCACCACTCAGGATTGAATTACCAATGACCTTAACAACAAATACTCTGCTGTAGCATCTCAAGAGTAGAATAATTTCAGAGGAAGGAAAACAAATGTGATTATTCTGTGCGTCAACTGAAACAGAGAACTGTTCAGAAAAAAAACCAAAAAAACAAACCCAAAACAATGAAATAATATTTTTTGGAAGACCGGTGGTTCCTTTACTCATCCAGATTCACACTGTGTGCATAATAATCTGTATTCATGTGGCTTTCAGCAAGCTATCTGCATAACCAGTGTAAGCACTTTGTTCAGGAACTTTGGCAAAATGTGTTTAACACGGAGTCCATCCACTTATCACATAATTAGGGCTGGATACGCTGCATGGCAGTGTGCAGCAGACTCCTACATTTATCTTTGCTCGTCAGGGGTGACTTCATTGCTTTGTTTCTCTCCACCAAGGTCAGGAAATACATGAAGTTGTCTATTTAATCTCCAGATAAACACATTTCAGCGGCACATGAAACAACAGAGTGCCTGCTCCATAACCAGGGAGCAGCTGAGAAACACTTGTACAGCACAGGAAAGGGTCTGTGAATAGAAATGATCATTCCAACAGTGGGAATTTGGGGAGGAACACAAAGGCACTGTGAGCTGCTTTTCCTCCCAACACTCTTGCTCTCCAAGTATGCCCACAGAGCAAACCTGAATTTTTGCCAGTCCTGTTCCTCTGTCCCCCCTCCTTTGCCCCTGTTCCCTTCCTGCCCTTTGTTTAGCTGCCCTGGTTTGTTGTCACCAGCTGATCTGAGCCACCCCGATGCAAACCCCTGTGCCAGCCCCTGATTCCTGCAAGCTTTTGGCTGTGCCTGGGAGGCCAGCAGCAGCTCCCTGGCAATCAGAGCAATTCTCACTGCAGCTGGCAAATTCTCACCACAAACCCATTCTGGGGCTGACTTATCCTCCGAAGGCTTCTCCCATCTGCTCTGCAGACAGCAAATATCCAAACCCTGCGAGCAGCAGAAAAGCCATAAACCCACAATTTATTGTTCTCTCCTGCAGGAAGTGAAGGTTAATATGCTTCCTCAATGTGGGCTATGAAGTGTGAACTTTACGACAGATATTAAGGTCAGGATTACAAAGTAAACAGCAGCAGTGAGAGTTTGGAGTTCCTCTGGCACAAACACGTTTGGGTGAGGAGCTGGAGAGGAGAAATGAAAAAGGAAGGAGAGCTCTTGAGGGAAGCACAAGCTAAACAAAGATAATGTAATGCCTCCAGACCTAGTCTTGGACCACTTATTCAGGGAAGCTGTATAAACATAGTTATTAGCAGTCATTGCCAGGAGTGACTGTGATTTTCCAATTAAACAAAACAAAAAAAGAAACAACAAAGAAAACCAAACCAAAAAAAACCCACCAGCTGGAATTTTGCAGTTGCCTTCAAATTGAATTAGGACTGTTTTCTACAGATTTCAGTTGTAATGGACATGTAAAAATTTGAGTATTTTCCCTGATCATGTTTTTTTTCCTCTGAATGTACTGGTGAAGCAGTCCATGGAAATTTCCTTTGATTTCACTCTTCTCCAAGAACGTCCATGGCATTTTGTACTTCATTTGCTGTCCAAGGAGTTCCACCTTCAACACTGAGTGCTGGCAGGTGACACAGAGACTTCTGAGAAACTTCACACAGTTGCTTTCAGATCAAGATACAAAATGATGCTTCAATCTCTTTTCTGAAATTATCTTTGGGGGTCTCTGTTGGGAGACCTTGTTGGAGTGTGGGACACTCAGCTGAAAAAACCCTAAGTGTGGAAACAGTGATTTCTACACGTGGTATTTACTGCAGAGTGACTCTTAAATCATCATTATCCTGTTCACAGACTCCCAGAAAGATCTGGGTTGTAGGGGACCTTAAAATCATCTCATCCCATGTGCCATGGGCAGGGACACTTTCCACTGTCCCTGGGTGCTCTGAGCCCTGTCCAGCCTGGCCTTGGGCACTTCCAGGGATCCAGGGGCAGCCTCAGCTGCTCTGGGCACCCTGTGGCAGTGTCCCCCCACCCTCAGAGCCAGGAATTTCTCCCTAATATACAATCTAATCTTCCCTCTTTCAGTTTAAAGCAATTCACAATGTAAATTGGTGGTCAGGCAGCCAGGAGGAGATGACCAGGTATCACCTTTGTGGTCTTGAAGGATCTTTTACTCCATGTAGAATTAATTTCATTTCCTCACCTGTGGAATTTTAACAGCAATACCCAGAATTCTAAATCCCTTTGCCTGAGACAGCGCAGCTGATTTGAGAAGTAACAAAAAGAGGAATTGTTAGATGTGTTGCAAAATATCACTGGAATCCCACTCGTTGAGAAACCCACACTGTTAATATGCCTGCAGCATCTGTGGGAGTTCTGTTTTAAAAGCAGGATTAAACATGATCACACACTATAGATCTTAACATATTCAATTTGCAGCAGACAAAACCCTATTTAATACCAATTACACAATATGTGTGAGCTGCTATCATAGCTGCAGTTTATATGAGCAGAGGGAATTTGTAAAGCTGAAGCCTATTCATTCAAAAATAATAGTTTATGTGACTGCTTGGGTCATTCCACTGGAGTGGAATGAATTTTGTGATCAGTTTATCAATTCCTGCGCTGACAAGTGAGATTTTTAAGATTTTTCTCAGCAACAGTAAAACTGATTTGGCTACTCCAAAATTTGCTAACCATCTGTGCACACGAATCAAAATGTCAGGATTATTTAGACAAAATATCTTTTTTTCCTTCTGTTCTGAACATTAAAATAGACAATGGGTAAAACTCACCATGCTAAAATGAGCTGTAGGTTTATTCAAATAAAATTTTTAGCAAATGCCTGGGAAAGATATTAATTTTGGAAAGAATAAAATTATATAGGCCTGACTGTGTCTTGAACTTAGTGGAATGAAAATGGTGTTGTTACATGTAAGAAAAAGCAGATTAGGGGCTTCATACAGGACTCCTTGCAGTTATAGTCTCTTTTGAGGAAAATGATTCAGAAGTGGAATTTATTCATATCCTTGTAGTTCCTACTCTGGCTTCTTTCCAGGACTTGTTTGCCTTAGAGTTCCAGATGCTTATTTGCTTAAAGGGCAGCCCTTTCTCCAGCCGTCTGTCTAACAGTCACTTAATATTTATTTGTTTTTACAAATGTGTTCCCCTGTGTTCTCAGTCCATATGTCACCAAAAAAAGTGTGTAAGCTGAGCTCTACACAGAGCATTGTTGTTATCCTCCCTTTCCCATTCTAGACTTTGACCCCATTAGGAAAAATCCCTGAATCCCAGTTATTTTCCTCATCCAATATTATCCAATATTTCCCTCCAACACTATTTCTTTACAGCCAGTCCTTTGGACTTTATATTCTGACTCCTCTTCTCCCCTTCATGCAGCTTTCATAGAGATTTTTTTTTTTCGCTTCCCTGTGCTAATCACTTTTGTCCTCTCCTTGATATTTAATTTGTCCAGTGATGAAATTTATCTTTCAAAGTTCCTTCTGCCCATTGCATCATTCTCTTTTTTTAAGACAAAACAAGCTTCCCCATTCCAACCAACCAAAGAGCAAGCTCTTGGGTTTTCCCCTTTCCAAGCCTTTTCTTTAGTCAGGAGTCTGTTAGGAGCCTTCTCTGAATTTTAATAATTAGCTTTACATTTTCCTTTTTCTCCAAACTCCCCGAGCCTGATCACCTCACATTCCCTAAACCCCTCTGCTCCTGTTTCCAGTTGCTGGCTCAGGGCTCCTGGGATCCTCCAGTGTTGAATCCCCTGACTGATTTTTGCTGAGTGCCTCCCCTTTCTCTCTGCTCTCGTTTTCATCACTCCTCCCCTTTGCTTCTACATGGAAAACATTTTTTTTTTTTTACTGTATCACCAATATCCATTTCTGACCTTTGTCCTCTCATGATCCTCATGATTTTTCCCCTTTTTTATCATTTCTGGAAGACCTTCCTTTTCCCATCCCTTGGTACTATCCCCCAGTGAACTCTTCATGCTTTCATCACCTGCTTCCCCTGGGAGCCACATTTTTGCTTCCAGTGCCTTAAACTATTTTCTCAGGGCTCACAGAGGGCTGTGTACACCCTTTGCCTCCCTTCTCTAAATCGAGCCCTGTCACTGTTGGTTCCACACATCCCCTCATTTGTTCCTTTTAGACTTTATTTCCTCCTCCCCAGCTCATTTGTTTTGCCCCTCTCCAGCCAGGGAGGCTGGCAGTGCCCATACATTAACTGGCACTGTCAGATGTTCTTAGATCAATGATTTTTGTCTCATTTGGAAGAATGATGGTGAGGAGAGCGCTGCTGTCCTCCAGAATTTTAAAGGGTTTAAAGCAATCTTTTAGCTAAAAAAAAAATAAATATAAAGTTTGAAAAATCAAAGGAGTTATGTGAGGAAGTTTTGGAAGAAACATAAGGAAAATCAATCCTGCTAAATAAGCTTAAATCTAAACCAACAGTTGTCTGAAATAATATCAGGGAAGAAGATTTATCTGTAGCATTGATATTCTTAACTGCCTGCATCAAGCTGTGGCTCCCATCCAAATGGAGATGGGAGTGCAGTTTCAGACTGGGAAGTAAATCTGGATTTCTATACATTTTATATATATATATATATATATATATATATATATAGTA